>CM019064.1:257516850-258001850 GCA_009667805.1 Leptobrachium leishanense
GGGTTACCTCGCCCTATCAAAGTCTCCCATAATCTTCAGGCCTTGAAGAAATATCTCAAAACCCATCTCTTCAGATTAGCGTACCACATCACTGATGCAACTCATCCCACTGCTCACCCGCTCACACATAATTCAAGCCGCTTCCATTGCCCCACCATTCCCGAACAGATGACACTAATGATCCTGACACCCAGTAAAAGTCCCCTGATCTTCCTCAACCCCAATCCTTTTAGACTGTAAACTCCTATGAGCAGGGCCCTCTACATCCCTTATTTGCAACTTATGTCCATTTATCTGTATCTTGTTCCCTTTGGTTATTGCAAAGCAATGCGGAAACTGTTGGCGCTATATAAATGATAATAATAATTATAAATTGAAAAATATATAAATATTGCTTAACATGTTTGTTGGTGGCCACTACATTTCCCATAAGCACTAATACATTCTCCCGAGGGAATGTCAAGATATGTAAGGACTTGCTTCCCACAGCAGTTATAGCAAGAGGCACTCTCTTCATAGATGAGAGCTCCATTTTCATCAAGCTGTAAAATTGGAGAAATACTATATGGCTTACGATTGACAGTGATTTCCTGTGAACTCTACATCCACTAATTTGCTACAGATTTGTTGAATGGCTTCATTTGCATATGTCAGACATGGGAGAGAAGCCCTAAGATTGCTATTGATATTAAAATACTGATTTTTTTTTGCACCCGATCTGGGATTTGCTCTGAATGATTGGTTTGGGACCAATTTGCACATCTCTAATCAAGATTTTCATTAAATGTGTGACACAGAAGAGAAACGACTCTGACTTTTTTATATATTTATTTAAGAACTGCTGCTTGTGTGATGGATAGAAAAAAAAGGAAAAAAATCCTTATAAGAGAATTAAAATAACAAAAGGGACCCAACCTTGGTTGGATTAATTTAAAATTGTAAATTTAAAGAATGAAATTTATAGATAGACTTCTGTGTTTTATTTTCCTTGATAGCTGGATTAACCTGAGGATTTGAGGGGACAGAGATGTTTTCTGGTGTGTAGGTCAATCGAGGAAGTAGTTGAACAGTAACTACAAGCCTGCTGAGGGATTAACCGTAATTAGAAGATGGAGAGTGGCAGTCCGCTAATCAGAAATGAGTTTTTAAACACTTCTGCTCTGGTTAAGAGCTCTGTGGAATGCTTGCTGCAGGAGCAGCTGGTGCCTTGGAAATTGAATAAACACACAATAAAAATAGGTTATCACATTCTAATCGGTTTGTACTATTCCATTCTCACTGTAATGAGTGATTCGTAGCTCAATGAGCATGTTTAATGTTTATTTATTATAGTTTCCTATTTTTGACGTTCTTAGAGAATTATGAATTAAGTAAGAATTTATGGATTTAAAAAGGAAAACAAATAAGCCAAAGAGTTTATTCACTTCGCACACATTTTTGTATACTATGCTGAATAAAGTCCTTCAACTTGCTTCTTACAAATCATTGCATGTGCTGCTCATACAATGGAAGGCACAAAACCCAGTTTGACGTGAATTGACTACAAAGTGAAAATCGTCTTTTTCACTTATTCCTCATTACATAGATATCTTTTTTCTGCTGTAAGTAAAATCAAATTTCCTTGTGTTTTGCAAGAAAATGCCTTATCCTTTTGTACAGTTAATTAGTGGAGATTTTTTAAATGTCACAGAATGTGTACCATATA
This sequence comes from Leptobrachium leishanense, assembly GCA_009667805.1. NCBI lineage: Eukaryota > Metazoa > Chordata > Amphibia > Anura > Megophryidae > Leptobrachium > Leptobrachium leishanense. The sequence goes on from CM019064.1 coordinate 257,518,556, forward strand.
CTCACATAGGTCCGCACGCACTAAGGATGCTGTTATGATTTGAGAAGTTGAACAATCATTCCACTATGCTTCGCAAAGAAATGAGTTTGGAGGTAGTTCCAACCTGGTCCTCTGACACTCCAGTCAATTGTCCAGTGGACCACACTCTCCATGGGACTGGGTGTCAAGGCGTGTCCAAATGCCCAACGCAAACATGTCCAAACCACATCTAAGACACTCCATTCCCACTCATAGCATGCTTAACTCCACCCAGAAACAGTACAAAAACCTGGAGTGTAGGGTGAGCCAGTGCTCCACACCACAGCTTGCAGGTAGCTTAGCAGGTAAAAGTCTAGTCCAGGAGTTCTGGATTGCCCAGGGAGTTCCTCACTGGCATTCCCAGTGAGGGATTCAGAGGTGAGAGAGAACCCTGAGCAGGAGGGGAAGCTGAAGCTCTCCACTGATTCAAAAGGGAAAAGAAAAAGGGTCTGTGACTGTTCGTTTTATTTCTTCATTGACTGTGTGTATGCCCAAGGTGGAGAATGTGGTAGTTACAGCTAGGCAAGAACTAGCTTTTTTATTTGGTTCATTTTCCCCCAGTATATTTTCCTAGACCATAAAATAAAAAGATTTTACTTACAGACGATGCTCATAGAATGTTCCCCTGAACATTGGACTTTGGAGTGATGAGTCGTATTTTCATAAAATGTCATGGACATAGTGTATCAAAAGAGAAGGGGGGCTTCCATTAGATGGTTTTCAGAAGAAGAGTTAATACTAATCATTAAGTAGTCGGAGCACATGTCAAGACTTAGGCTAGGGTCAAACGAAAGCATTTTTACATGCGAACGTAAAAAAGTGCGTCCGAACGCATTGACGTATTTTTTCACGGAATAGGCGAAAACGGTCATACGATGCGCATTTTCGTGCGTGATGTTTTACGGATCCGAACCAGGAAACTTTTTGCGTCTGGACGTTATGTTGGCCGGACACGAGCAGGGTCTGACGTCTCCAAATCACACACACACACCGCTAGCGGGCGCAGCGCACTCTGTACGTCCGTACTAGCGGTTCTGCGTTCTCGAAAAAATGCGTTCATTTTCCACTTGCGTTGCGCGGCCGGACTTTCGTGCGACCGTACTTCGTATATTGGCTGTCATTGCCCGTCATTTGCTGCTAGTGCAGCCGTGATTAAGTGCACCAGAATGCACGTTAAAAATGCGCTGGTCTGACCCCAGCCTAAATTAGTAAGGTAGGTCCAATGTCACAAGCCTAGCTTACTAAGAAACCGTAAATGGTAGAAATTAATGGCTAGACATCTTCTTAAAACCAGTGCTTAACAGTAAATAGGAAAAGTCAGCTTAATAAAATAATCTAGGAAATTTCTATCAAAATCATAGAAAATTCATATAAAAGGTAATTTTTGTGTTTTTTAAATTCATCGTGATAATAAAAAATATGGCACTTTCATTGATTAACTGAGACTATTGTAAGAGGGGATATTTTGATTTCAGGAACAGACTCCACTCTCATGAAAAATGATTATTTATTGCAAACGTTCATATACTCTTATATTATCCATTGGTTAACATATCACTAGCCTCATCCACCAGTATATTCACTATTATCTTTTTATTACTGTTAAACATTACTGATATAAACTTTTTAAAACAAAGAGTGATGATTAATTGTTTTTTTCCCTTCTTGAATCTCTCCTCAGCTCAAACCAGGACAGAATAACTGCCGAAACAGTGACAATGAAAACCATAATGGAGAATCGAAACCTTGTAGACGAAGTACATCTCATGAAAGACTAAGTGATGTAAGTAACAACGGTTTTATGCCAAAGATTTATGCATGAACTGATTTACAGGTTGAGCACTCCTAAACCGGTGTGCTTGGGACTAGGGATGAGCTGTTCAGTTCGATGTGTTCGGAGTTCGATTCGAACATCGCCAGTTCGGATGTTCGTGAACTACGAACATTTCCGCGTGTTCGCCGCATGTTCTCCCACAATGCACCTCAATGGACCACAATGCACTTTTTCCACTGGCCTAAAGCTTGTAATTGGCTACAGCCTGCACCTGACCACAGTTTAGGTGCAAGACAGGTGCAAGACTATGCCAATCACAGCTCAGAGTCCTGATTGGGCAAATTTTGCCCAATCATGGGCTCACAGAGCTATGTCCCACAGCACACTATATAAGGCTTCACACAGCCCAGCCAGCACATGTTTTTCTGCAGGAGTGAGAGGAGATTGTTCTGTCAGTGTGTCTTCTCACTGCCAGTGATTACTATGGGGGGTCTCACTTGTTGCAGATATCTGGGAATTGTGGAAAGTGTGTCTTCTCAGTCAGTGACCGGAGCAATTTGGGGGGGCTCACTTGTTGCAGATATCTGGGAATTGGTGGTGGAAAGTGTGTCTTCTCAGTCAGTGACAGCAATTTGGGGGGCTCGCTTGTTGCAGATATCTGGGAATTGGTGGTGGAAAGTATGTCTTCTCAGTCAGTGACAGCAGCAATTTGGGGGGGCTCACTTGTTGCAGATATCTGGGAATTGTTAGTGGAAAGTGTGTCTTCTCAGTCACTGACAGTCAGCTATTAGGGGGGTGTCACATACTTCCATAAAATTTCTGTGAATTGTAATCCGTGTCTTCTCCGTCACTGACAGTCAGCTATCAGGGTGGTGTCACATACTTCCATAAAATTTCTGTGAATTGTAATTAGGGATGAGCCGAACACCCCCGAGTTCGGTTCGCATTCGAACTCGAACTTTTCAAATGTTCGAACTCGAACTCAATACAAGTCAATGGGACTCAAAATTTCGATTTTTAGAGTGCCCTCCAAGAGGGCATATATGCTAGATATTTGCCATAAAAGGTGTATGGGGGTCCGGGTAGTGCCCTGGGGGACAGGAAACAAGGACAAAAAGTAAAAAAAAAGGTTTTTAAAGGGATAAAGATTTTTCCATGAAATAAGGGTTAAAAGTAAAAAACGAAAAATTCCTTCAAATATCGTGCCTAGGAGGTCCCCATAACCTGCCCGTGAAGTGGCGGATTTCTAGGATGTATAGAAACATTTAAAAACAATGTCCGGGTCCGGGTAGTGCCCTGGCGGACAAGAAACAAGGACAAAAAGTTTTAAAAAAAATAAGTTTTTAACTCCTTCACTGCTGACAACGTGTGGGACACGTCCTCAGTTACTCCTGCTGTATGCTGAGGAGGACGTGTCCCACACGTCATCAACTTTGCGGGACCCCCGGCGAAGATACTCACCTCTCTGTCCAGGGTCCCGCGGCGTTCTGACTTCAGCGTCCTCAGACGCTGAAGTCAAGCTCCTCCCGACGTAAATTACGATTTCGCGCCATGCGCGATGTCGTCATTTCCAGGCGACCCCCCGGCAATGCCGGGAGATCGCCTGGAAGGGAGGGGGGATCCGTTCAAATCCCTCTCCCTCCCGATCGGGAGGTCCCACAAAAAAAGCCAGGCACCTCTTAAAAGGAGAGAGTCTCCCCTTTTAAGCGGTGCCTGGCTTTAACCCCTTAGGCACTATGTCGCACTTTGGCGCCTTGCGGTGCCAAACTGCGTCCTGGCTCCGGTGGAGGCCGGCATGTACCATGCCTAGCACACGTCCTAAATCTGGTGGTACAGCGTTTCCTAACCAGGTACCCAGGGCTGGCAGAGCTTCTCAGCCAGGCCAGAAAAGTCTGCAGCCACTTCAGACGGTCATTCCCAGCAAGTGTTTGCCTGGCAGAAATTCAAAGAGAATTCCACCTTCCAACAAACCGTCTGATCTGTGACATGCCCACCAGGTGGAACCCGACAATAGCAATGCTGCAGCGTCTGCACAAGCAGCAGAGGGCCATCAACGAGTACCTGTGTGAGTATGGCACAAGGACAGGTTCAGGTCAACTTGGTTTCCCCCTCCCCGCAGTGGCTGATGATCAAGGATGCATGCACTGTACTGTCACCATTTGAGGAGGCAACGAGGATTGTGAGCAGGGACAGTGCATGCATCAGTGACACAATTCCTTTAGTGTTCCTGCTGGAGCACACTCTGCGGGGAATTCTATATGTGGCACTAGAGGCAGAGCAGCAGGAGGAAGATGAGGCCTTCCCTAGCTCTCAAAGCCCCAGTCTTTCCGCAGACAGCATTCCTGCGGGTCCTCAGATCAGACAGGAAGAGGAGGAATATTTAAGTAGTGGGGGCATTGAAGATGGGGATTCCTCAAGTGCCCAGAAACCCAAGGACTAGTACTTGGCTGGGAGGAGGTAGTGCACAATGGGGTCATCCTCATTGACCAGGAAGACTCGGAAGCTAATGCCACCTCCAACCTACGCTGCATGGGCTCCCTTATCCTGCAAAGCCTGGTAAAGGACCTCAGGATTTGTGCTATTAAAGAGAGGGATCATTACTGGTTGGCAAGCCTTCTTGATCCACGATACAAGGGTAAAGTTGCAGAGCTCATCCTGCCCGCACAGAGGGAGCACAGGATGAAAAAACTTGAGGACGCTCTAAAGCAACACTTGTGTAACACCTTTCCAGGCACTGGTAGGTTACCAAGTGATGACACAGGTGCTTCTGAGGCTGCGGTTGATAAGAGGAAGAGCGGTGAAAGGGGCCGCTTGACTGATGCCTTTTTAAAAAAATGTATTCCACGACGCCCAGGGACATCAAATGTAGGCACCCATTGCCAGCATCTTCAACGTATGGTGCAGGACTACCTAGGGGCAAGGGCAGACCTGGATACCTTTCCAACAGATGATCCACTGGCTTACTGGGTGTTGAGATTGGATCACTGGCCAGAACTTAGCCAATATGCTATGCAGCTACTAGGTTGCCCTTCATTCAGCGTGCTTTCTGAAAGGACGTTCAGTGCCGCTGGACGTTTTGTCACAGACAAAAGAGTGCGTCTGTCCACCGACTCTGTAGACCAGCTGACATTTATAAAAATTAATCAGTCCTGGATCAGCAGCTACCAATCCCCTGATGCTGACGTAAAAGGAATAGATCGGGGATCTCTTCTGCATTCACAAAACCTCCACCACTACACTCTTCCACAATACCACAAAAGGGTTACGGTGTGAAGGCACTTGCTGCCACCAAAGGCACAATATTTGGGTGCACTGACAGTGACACCTATATTACCAGATTCATATCATTTTAACATTGGACCGCAGGGTCCGACCCTGCACTCTTCCACAATACCACAGAGGGGTTACGGTGTGACGGCACTGTTGCCGACACTAAAGGCCCAATTTTAAAGCACCTATTGTTACTTTCATCCAAAGCCTGCATAAGTTTCACCATAATTTAGCAAAAATATCACTAAACTTGTTCTGCGTGTCCTAAAACGTCTCTTTTCATACAGACTGCCACCCCAAGCAGTTGTTTATGAATAGATTAAAGGAAAACCATTTACCATCATTTGAAATGTAATTTTTTAGTTTTTAAATGTTTCTATACATCCTACAAATCCGCCACTTCACAGACAGGCATGATATTTGAAGGAATTTTTCGTTTTTATTTTTAACCCTTATTTCATGGAAACCTCACTGTTCCTTTAAAAATATTTTTTTTAAAACTTTTTTCCTTGTTTCCTGTCCCCCCAGGGCCCTACCCGGACCCCCATACACCTTTTATGGCAAATATATTGCATATATGCCCTCTTGGAGGGCACTCTAAAATTCGAACTTTCGAGTCCCATTGACTTGCATTGAGTTTGGTTCGTGTTCGAGTTCGAACTCGAACTTTTGAATTTGTTCGAGTTCAAATGCGAACCGAACACGGGGGTGTTTGGCTCATCCTTACTTGGGACCATGAACAATTCAAACTTTGGAACTTTTTAAATTTTGGAATCCAATGGTTTCCAAACAGCTGAAAGAGATGGGGACACAATGGAGGGGCCTTGAGGCATATATTACACACAAACTGCAGAGCGCCAGCAAGTGACTTACTGAGGAGCACCAATGTGTTTATCTCAGGTGCTGTGCAGCATGTCCCACTCTGGCACTGTGCAGCATGTCTCAGTGCATCCGTCACTGGCAATGAGAACCACAATGCAGCAGTAGTAGAATAAACAGAGCAGTGGAGAACACAGCAAGAAGAGAAGTATGCTATTCACTATGTCCGAAAGACTTGAAAAATTTGTTGGAGTTGTCACGTTCGCTGTAGTTCCCTTATAACCGTGGTGTGGATCGTTTTGGACTGACTTCTGAGCTCTTTGGTTTTCAGGTAATCTGCACTGCCAGTCCTAGTACTCCCAGCCAGGGAGGCCAGACAGAACAAGAACACTAAGTACAACTCAGTACCAAATGATTTTGAGACCAAGTGTCTACTGACCCAAAACAAGTTAACTATACTGATGCGAGAAAAGCGGTTAGGCATAGGTTCAAGAAATGTGTTCATACACCAAGGTTTAACAGAAGCATGGTCATATATATATATATATTCCGAGTCGGCAACAGAGGGAGTAGTCTTACAGGCAGAGTTGGCAACAGACAATATACTCGTACACTCCGTGTCAGCAGGGTAGATCGATGAATTGACAGAATCAGCACCATGCAGGGCAGACATACACTTTGAGACTGTGTGGTAGAATATGCACATATACTCAGTATCTGCATAAAGAACAGTACCCATACAAAAGGAGTCAGAGAGAGAATAGTCAAGAAGGCAATCCAGGTCAGTAACAAGCAGGGTCCTCATACAATCGATATCGGCAACGTAATAAAGAAGATCAGTGAAACAGGAGTGAATACACCAGGCGATGCGGGAATAACTCCACGTCAGGGCGACGAGCTGTCTCGCGTGCCCTGCATTTAAGGCCGGTGGCTCTGCGTCATCACGCCCCGCCCCTCCAAGCTGCACGAACAGCCGGAACTCCTGGCGCCCGGCCAGCCAGCGATGCCGCCAGGTGTCCAGACCCCCTTGAAGGGCCGCAGGTGCCGAGGATGTGACAGGAGTCTCACAAATTTTAGAATTCTGAATTAGGGGTGCCCTAACTGTGCCACAATTACTACTAAGAATTACAGTGCTTCCAGAAGACCCACAGAAACAACTTATGGAACGGAGTTGGAGCCCTTTGGAACCTTTAAACAGCCTTCACATTTATCATATGGTTTTTAAAACCAACTTTTACAACACAAAAATAATAGCCTGCATGTATCCATAAACACTTTGGTAAAACCATATATCCTGACACCCAACAACAATACTCTAATTTCCAAGGACGTATATTCTGCACTAACATTTATACTGCCCCCTCAAACACATTATCCCACAATCAACTGCTATGAACTTTATCTTCTACTCAACAACTATATTCGTCCTATATACTCCTTTTTCTTTTACAACTATTTTCAGCTGTACGCTCCAACATTGTTCCTGGTAGGCTTGTGCACCGATTTTTTTTTCGGTTCGATTCGGTTCGATTTTTTCGGATTTTTAAACTTTTCGATTCGGCTCGTTTCGACCGATTTCGGTTTCGATTCGATTCGGTTCGGCCCGTTTTTCGGGTACATTTTTTTTTCGGAATTTCGACCATTTTTCGTATTTTCGTGTCACTGTACTCGTTTTTGTATCGACTTTTCGTAATTTCGGAAATTTTCGTTTTTCGGAATTGCACATTTTTCGGAATATCGACCATTTTTCGTATTTTTCGTGTCATTTTGCCCATTTTTTGTATCGACTTTTCGTTTTTTCGAAAAATTTTCGTTTTTCGAAAAATTTTCGTTTTTCGAAAAATTTTCGTTTTTCGAAAAATTTTCGTTTTTCGAAAAATTTTCGTTTTTACAAAATTTTCGTTTTTCGGCAAATTTTCGTTTTTCGGAAAATTGTCGTTTTTTGGAAAATTTTCGTTTTTCGGAACATCTGTTCTCCTCGTTTGACACATTTCAAGTCCATTTGAAAAATCCGAAAATATTTTGTTTCGGCTCGGAAAACATTTCGGATCTGAAATTTTCAGATCTAAAATTTTTCGGAAATTCGGCCGCATCCGAAAACACGAATCGGGAAATTTCGTGAAAATTCTGAAATTCCGAAACCCGAAACGCACATCCCTAGTTCCTGGAATATTTGCTTTGATCCCGAAGTCTTGCAACAGGCAAACTGTACATTCTCAGCCGAAGGCACTGCTTTCATGAGTACAGTACAACATCGTATGATGCCAGGGTGTTTGGAAAGTTTATTCATTATCAAACAGGTCAATTAGTGTACTATACTTTAAAGAATTGACTGGCAGGTTTATACCCTTTACATCATCTGGATTTGATGCTGATAATCTAATGTATGATCATTGCATGCATGAGTATGAAAAGACAGAATTCTGCTGCCATAACTCATAATAAATAATCTAGTAACACCAGATTAACATTTATACTGAGGTAGGGTGTGTCATTTTTATCTTCAGTGCTTTCTAACCCATTGAGCCTTTGTCCCACCTCTCATATCTTTGCTGCACTTATAACCAATCCCTCTCACCTCCTATTTTGCCTTTTTCCTATACTGCAATATCCTAAAAGGGAAGTAAGAGGTATTAGACAAAGCTACAAATGGCAGTGAGTGACACTGGAGAAAGGGACAACGAGAGATCATCTCTTTTTGCATCTTTGTCATATTGCTCCCTAAGTCACTTTGGTACGTGGGGTGCATGGACCTGGAGGCGTAATTGTAGGGTGTAATCCATATAATTTCATTGGCCTCTCTTGCGTACAGAATGTTTGTGTAATCTGTGTTAGACAATAGCATTAATCTTACATATTTTATGTGTTGAGAGTAGGGATGAGCTGTTCGGTTCGATCAATTCGGAGTTCGACTCGAACATCGGCAGTTCGAAAGTTCGTGAACTTCGACCTTTTTGGCGTGTTCGGTTCGGGAAAAAAAAATTGAAAAAAGTATAAAAAATGTTTAAAAAATACTAAAAAATCTAGAAATAAAGAGACTCTTTACTGCAGAATATTAAAAGCAACGGCTTATTAGATATTGAATTAAAAAATAATGTCTACGTGCAACGATTCTCACCTCTATATGACATGTGCTCTCAAACGCCGTAAACAACAGGTGTTACTTAGTGTTTGGAAATAACATGTGCTTTTAATTAGTCTGGTCTAATGAATTTGATACATTCAATTGTCTGTAGACTGAGGGTGTCTGGAGGTGTCTCCTGAACTTGTATCAAACAACACCTGTGCTTCTGAGAAGTGTTCATTTCTCTACTAAATGTTCCTCTGATATGCTGTTTAACCCCTTAACCCTGCATTTCACTGCAGTGTGCTCAGCTCATTTTTACCACTTTCGCTCATTTTATTAAATGACCCAGACATATTAGATATCGTTCTTTCCGGCAGACTCCGCAGATTCATAATATATCATTTTTATATGTATACGTCATGTTCTGCCTGTATATTATGACAAAAAATGCAATAAAAATTGAATTTTTAATCATCTGCAGTGTGTAAAGTGTTTTCTTGTTCACATTTTAGCACATGAGCATTTGCGGTTATGTTTTCTATGGGGTGCGCTTGTACAAAAATTAGAAATGGGGACTTGTAACATTTTGTGGGGGGAATTACGTGATTTTTAGCAAACGCACCCCATAGAAAAAAATTATTAGTGCAGCATCATTGTTCACATTATAATTGAAAAGTGAACAATATTGCTGCATTAATAAAAATAACAAAAAAAAAAAAATTGTTTTTTTCTATTTTGTATTATTTTTTCTTACTTTATACATGGTCATGTTGGGTATCATTCAAAAGGCCATACTCAGGCCTTTCGATTGATACCCTCCATGACTTCCTAGCTGCCACGGTTCTGGAGATATCGGGGTTCAAATTAACCCCCTATCTCCACCAGGGGATTCCAGGCAGCTAGGGGTTCCCCGGCTATCTGACGTCCTCACGCTATGCGTGAGGACGTCAGGCAGTGAGGGGGGACCCGGGGGTGGAGCCACCATTCAAGATGGCGGCCCCCACCAGAGCTAGGCCACACTTCGGCGCCGCAAGGCATCTCTATACACAGCCCCATTAGCATCTCTATACACAGCCTCACAGCATCTCCATACACAACCCCATCAGCATCTCTATACACAACCTCACAGCATCTCTATACACAGCCCCATCAGCATCTCTAAACAGCCTCACAGCATCTCTATACACAACCTCACAGCATCTCTATACACAACCCCATCAGCATCTCTATACACAACCTCACAGCATCTCTATACACAGCCCCATCAGCATCTCTATACACAGCCTCACAGCATCTCTATACACAACCTTACAGCATCTCTATACACAACCTCACAGCATCTCTATACACAACCTCACAGCATCTCTATACACAACCTCACAGCATCTCTGTGCACCCTCAAATGAACCCCCTATCTCCACCAGGGGATTCCGGGCAGCTAGGGGTTCCCCAGCTATCTGACGTCTTCACGCTATGCGTGAGGACGTCAGGCAGTGAGGGGGGACCCGGGGGTGGAGCCGCCATTCAAGATGGCAGCCCCCACCGGAGCTAGGCCATACTTCGGCGCCGCAAGGCATCTCTATACACAGCCCCATCAGCATCTCTATACACAGCCTCACAGCATCTCTATACACGACCCCATCAGCATCTCTATACACAACCTCACAGCATCTCTATACACAGCCCCATCAGCATCTATACACAGCATCTCTATACACAACCCCATCAGCGTCTCTAAACACAGCCTCACAGCATCTCTATACACAACCTCACAGCATCTCTATACACAACCCCATCAGCATCTCTATACACAGCCCCGCAGCATCTCTATACACAGCCCCATCAGCATCTCTATACGCAGCCTCACAGCATCTCTATACACAACCTCACAGCATCTCTATACACAACCCCATCAGCATCTCTATACACAACCTCACAGCATCTCTATACACAGCCCCATCAGCATCTCTATACACAGCCTCACAGCATCTCTATACACAACCCCATCAGCATCTCTATACACAACCTCACAGCATCTCTATACACAACCTCACAGCATCTCTGTGCACCCTCAAATGAACCCCCTATCTCCACCAGGGGATTCCGGGCAGCTAGGGGTTCCCCGGCTATCTGACGTCATCACGCTATGCGTGAGGACGTCAGGCAGTGAGGGGGGACCCGGGGGTGGAGCCGCCATTCAAGATGGCAGCCCCCACCGGAGCTAGGCCATACTTCGGCGCCGCAAGGCATCTCTATACACAGCCCCATCAGCATCTCTATACACAGCCTCACAGTATCTCTATACACAACCCCATCAGCATCTCTATACACAATCTCACAGCATCTCTATACACAGCCCCATCAGCATCTATACACAGCATCTCTATACACAACCCCATCAGCATCTCTAAACACAGCCTCACAGCATCTCTATACACAACCTCACAGCATCTCTATACACAACCCCATCAGCATCTCTATACACAGCCCCGCAGCATCTCTATACACAGCCCCATCAGCATCTCTATACGCAGCCTCACAGCATCTCTATACACAACCTCACAGCATCTCTATACACAACCCCATCAGCATCTCTATACACAACCTCACAGCATCTTTATACACAGCCCCATCAGCATCTCTATACACAGCCTCACAGCATCTCTATACACAACCTTATAGCATCTCTATACACAACCTCACAGCATCTCTATACACAACCTCACAGCATCTCTGTGCACCCTCAAATGAACCCCCTATCTCCACCAGGGGATTCCGGGCAGCTAGGGGTTCCCCGGCTATCTGACATCATCACGCTATGCGTGAGGATGTCAGGCAGTGAGGGGGGACCCAGGGGTGGAGCCGCGATCCCAGATGGCGGCCCCCACCGGAGCTAGGCCACACTTCAGCGCCGCAAGACGCCGAACTGTGACCCGGTGCCTAAGGGGTTAAAGCCAGGCAACGCTTAAAAGGGGAGACTCTCCCCTTCTAAGCGATGCCTGGCTTTTTTTGTGGGACCTCCCAATCGGGAGGGAGAGGGATCCGAACAGATCACCCCCTCCCTTCCAGGCGATCTCCCGGCATTGCCGGGGGGTCGCCTGGAAATGACGTCATCGCGTATGGCGCGATGACGTCATTTACGTTGGGAGGAGCTCGACTTCAGTGTCTGATGACGCTGAAGTCAGAAAGCCGCGGGACCCCGGACAGAGAGGTGAGTATCTCCGCCAGGGGTCCCGCAAAGCAGATGATGTGAGGGACACATTTCCTTCTCAGCATACAGCGGGAGTAACGGCGGACGTGTCCCACACGTCGTCAGCAGTGAAGGGGTTAAAAATGTCTTTTTTTTAAACTTTTTGTCCTTGTTTCCTGTCCCCCAGGGCACTACCCGGACCCGAACATTGTTTTTAAATGTTTCTATACATCCTAGAAATCCGCCACTTCACGGGCAGGTTATGGGGACCTCCTAGGCACGATATTTGAAGGAATTTTTCATTTTTATTTTTAACCCTTATTTCATGGAAAACTCCCTGTCCCTTTAACCCCTTAAGGACCGCTGACGTACCCTGTACGTCTGCCCACAGGTCTCCCTTAGACCCGCGGACGTACAGGGTACGTCAGCGGCGCCTAACCCCCCTCCCACCCGATACTTACCTCCCTCGCTGCATCCCACGCAGATCTGGCAAGGAGAAAGCCTTCCCTCCTCATTTGCATGGGCCGGCGAGCTCGATGACGTCACCATGCTGCTTGGTGACGTCATCAGCAGGCGCCCCCATTGAAATCAATGGAGAGGACGGGGGGCTCCTTCGGAGCACTCTATCTCCCCAACCATTTGAAGCTAGGGAGAGTCTCCCCTTTTCAGCGGTGTATGGCATTAACTATTTTGCTGCCGGATCGCATTTCGGCGCTAATTGGCACCAAAACGCGCTTCGTACCTGGAAGGGGGCTGACATCTTGGATGTCAACCAAGCCTCCAGGTCCCCCCTGCCCACTGACAACCTCACCATATGTGTGAGGATGTCAGTGGGCCAGTTAACCCTCTAGCTGCCATGTAGAGATAAGGGGATCCCAAGGATCCCCTATCTCCCTATCCGTGGCAGCTAGATGGTCATATTTGACATCATTGGAAAGGCCTGATCATAAAAATAAAATTAAAAAAATTTAAAATAAAAAAATTTAAAATAATTAAAAAATAAAATAAAAAAATGTTTTTTTTTTAAAAAGTTTTTTGTCTGGGGGGGTTTAGTTAAATAGGACCTAGGCTGTCATCTCAAAATAATTAGCACAAAATGGTCAGAATGAGCGCAGCACACATAGGTGAACTGGCTCAGCAGTGAAGGGGTTAAAAAGTAAAAATTGGGTATTTCTAGTCTCGGGACAACATTTTGAAACTATTTACCATTTTTTCATCATATTTCATATTTTTTTTTAGTAAATTATTCGATATGATGGAAATAATGGTATTTCTAGAAAGTCCATTTAATGGCGGGAAAAACTGTGTATAATATGTGTGGGTTGAACAAACGAGTAAGAGGAAAATTTGACCTAAACACTAACAGCGCAGAAACGTAAAAACAGCAGCGGTCACTAAAGGACGGATTTGTGTAAAATCGCCCGGTCACTAAGGGGTTAAAAACGTTTTTTTTTAAAACTTTTTGGCCTTGTTTCCTGTCCCCCAGGTCACTACCCGGACCCCATACACCTTTTATGGCAAATATCTAGCATATATGCCCTCTTGGCGGGCACTCTAAAAATCGAATTTTGAGTCCCATTGACTTGTATTGAGTTCGAATTCAAACTTTTGAAAAGTTCGAATTCGAACTTTTGAAAAGTTCGAGTTCGAATTTGAATTTTTGAAAAGTTCGAGTTCGAATACGAACCGAACTCGGGGGTGTTCGGCTCATCCCTAGTTGAGAGGATTAGACTCCCAGCCTACCCTTGTCTCAAGAATGTGTTTATCTGTTTAGAATTGAGTTTGTTATATTGAGTTGGGTAATCTGCTTTAGCAGACAAACACTGCACCATTGTCTTATCTCTGTAATCTTGTTTATCATCCTGATCACCATTGTCCTGCCTCATTTAGAAATGTTATGTAATGTTTAATTTAACTGTTTGTCTCCAATCTAATTATGTTTCACATTTCAAGAAGCAGAAGGAACAGAAACATGAGAATCCCTCAGAACATTTCCTAGGGGAGGTTTTGTGTATGTAAATGAGCCATGTGTGACTGTATAAATATTTGTGTGTCTGTCCCTGATTTAAGAGAGTTCCATTCTGACCTATATGCAGTTACGACTCATAGTGTGGGTAGCACCAGATCTACAGCCATGGCTTATTTCTGGGATATGCTAGCAAGGCTCTCTACATGTACCCATCTTTAAGCTGCGGCCAAGGACTGGAGAAAAGCACAAGAGTCATGATGGAAAAACAATACCGGGAAATACTGTTCCTCCTCATCCTACGTGTTGCTCCTCATGTTGATGTTCACAAAGCGTACGATCTAACATAAAGATAGAAAAGAGAGAAGCAATTTAAATCAAAGGGTACATTCAAGAGAAATCGCATTCTTGCTCACCATCTTACAATCAAATACAAAGACACATTACAGAAAAATAATGTTCCTTCTCAATGCATGCGTTGCTCCTCCTCCCAATCGTTACATTGCTCCGTATGCTTATGTTCTCAAAGTGTACAATCTAATACAAAGGTACAATAGAGAGAGAAACAATCGAATACAAGGCTACTATAGAGACAATGTTCGTGCTCACAGAGTTTATAATCTAATACAAAGCGTACAATAATGTTTCTCCTTGTTGCTTCTTGTTCCTCGTCCCACTCATTATTTGCTCTTCATGCATGAGCAAAGTGTACAATCTAATATAAAATATATTCGAAACAATTTAATACAAGAGTACAATAGAGAGAAATATGCTGCTGCTCACAGAGCACAACCTAATTTAAAGGTACTATACAGTGCAAAAATGCAGTTCCATGTCTTTTGAGTTGCTTTTTGCTCCATGTTCCGCTCGATACGTTGCTCCTCGTGCTCATTCAAAAAGTGTACAATATAATATAAAGGTTGTATAGAAAGAAACAATATAAGACAAAATATACAATAGAGAATGATAATGCTGCTTCTCGTCCCCCTCATTATTTTTCTCCTCATGCATGAGCAAAGCGTAAAATCGAATACAAGGTTACAATAGAGAAAAAAAACACTGCTGCACAATAAGTTTGCATCCTAATGTGAAAGGTAGAATACAGACAAATAATGTTGCCCATGTCCCTCACATCATTTCTAGTATCATATCTCACTCCTAGTCCTTATGCACATATTCACAAAGTGTACAATCTAATACAAAGGTACAATAGAATGAATAATAATGCTCCTGCTGACTGAGCTTACCATCTGATACAAAGGTACAATAAAGAGAGGTAATGCTCCAGTCCCAATGGCAGAGTATACAGGTACAGTAAAGAGAAGTAATGTTGCCCATCATCCCTTTCTTCTTGCTCCATATCTCACTCATTACGTTGCTCCTCATGCTAATGTTCTCAAAGGGTACAAAGACATAATATTCCTCCACATCCCATTTGTTGCTCCTCGCTTTCTTATTTAGTTCACCTCCACATATTATTATATCATTCTATAAAGGACAGTTACAGCTTCTTATTAAAGTTCAATATATATTTATATATAATCATTTTAAATAAAAAAATAAAGATAAAGGAAAGAAAATTAAAAACATAACTTTGTTATACTTTTAGATAAATAATTAGTAGACCCAATGCAAATTTATTAAAAAATAACTCTGAGCACTTTCAGAAAATTGTACTGATAGAGACGATACCTCTTACATTTTGAATGTCTGAATTTTTTTTTTTGTTGCTGTTCTATAATTTAAATCACATAAGGTACGTTATTATGTTATAATTTTGCAATGTCTATCTTAAGGGTTACAGGGACTTAATCGATGTGCCCTTAATTTTCTTGTTAAAAGTATGTGAAAAATATTAGTAAATATAAGATTAACCCCTATAACACCACTATGCCCAGGGGTCAAGTCTTGAAATAATGTTGGAACTCACCAAGATTCTGACCACTGATCAATGGTTGTAATCTTGCACTTAACCAACCTCACACAATCTGATTTCCTGTAAATAAACATAGGCTGGGTTTAAGGCTAGGGTCAGACTAACGCATTTTTCGCGTTGTCTGTGAAAAAGTGCGTTCGAACGAATGGACGCATTTTTTCACGGAATACGCGATAGCGGTCATACGATGCGACTTTTCGTCCGTGATTTTGTACGGATCATCAATAAAACACTTTTTGTGTCTGGACGTTATGTTGGCCGGACATTAGCAGCGTCTGACGTCTCCCAATCACGCACACACGCTTCTAGCGGACGCAGCGCACTCTGTACGTCCGTACTAGCGGTTTGACGTTCTAGAAAAAATGCGTTTGTTTGCCACTTTGCCTTCAATGATATGAAACCAAGGAAATATTAATTTTCTTCCTTGAAGGGAAATTACCTTGGTCATCTTCTCGATTGTTTTCTATAGTAAGTTCTCCATATTTATTTCGTACTCTGTTTCTTTAAAGTAAGCTCCAATTTTTTTCTCTTCTATCAATCTTTTTACTAATCCCTCAATCCCTCCTTAGTTCCAGCTCTCTAACCAAAGACTCCTTTCTATGCTGTATGATCTTTTCATTGATTATCCAATTGATGCTGCCGGTTTTCCCCATATCTCTTCTTTTATGATTTTCTCCTTCTAAATTTGTCTTAAAGGGTTATTAAAAGAGCACTGAACTTGCCACTGAATTGCACCGAACGGCGAATTTCACTAGTACAATTTTATGGCATTTCGGCTATTCACAAAGCTGTCAATTCGTCAAATAATGGTTAGTCTGTTCGGTCGCTCCACGTTCGCCGTACTTCAGGGACTCTGCAGTGAATAGTGAATTCACCGACGGGTCAGCCGACAGGAATCACCGAATGGCACCAAAGTATGCCAAACATAAAAGCAAAAAAATTTCTCAGAAATTTCAGTGTTTTTTGAATAACCCTTTAAAACTTCTAATCCCTCTCCATGTTATTTCAAAGCGTGTTTTTTTTTGGGGGGGGGGTTGTCCCTTATTTGCGCTCTTCCATTTTTAACCACTTCCCCACTGAGATCGATTTATCTCGGGCTTCAAAGGCACCAACCAATATCGAGATATCTCGATCTGCTGATCTACAGCCCAAAAGCAAATGAAATTAATTTGCTGCAAACTATTTTTTTATGCTTTTGGGCTGCAGAAGGTGCCCCAAAATTTTAGCCCTGTGGGCATAATGCCTAAAGAGCTAAAACTGTCTAAAATGGGTTGATAAATACTCTGAAATATTGGGCTTTCAGCAGCCGATGCAGGGGGGAAACAAAAATCGACCTGCAGCTCAAACCTCTGTGACTTGATTTGGCAGTACTGTATATGGTGCCATCTACTGGCCAAATAGGTTATTTACAGTTCAGAACTATTTGTTACTTTATAATTAATTAATAATGATTTTACAAAAAACACTGGTTTTTGACAATGTTTTTTGAAAATCACTTGGTAGTGAAAGGGTTAAAATAAATTTCTTTCTCTTGTTTTCTCAGTATATTCTATGCCCATCATGTAGCATTCTTGTTCTTCCCCCTTTGTTTGATTGCACTTTACACAAATTGTTTCTCTTTTCTATATTGATTTTCCTTTTCCTTCCATTACTTTCTCCTGTCATTTGAGCACCTACATCTCTTCACTGTAGCATCCATAAGATGCTCTAGTCCCTACGTATCTTCCATGTCACTTTCCCATTTCTAATACGTTTTTTGGCTGCTAAGATTATGCAGCCAAAATATAACTTCTGATTGATGCATAAAAAATGGTGTAACTTTTCTGATCCAGAATTGTCAAATCTAAATTTAAAAACATCAGTTGAACATAACCTAACACTTCTGCCTTGAAACTCAAATAATAAATGTGTACTTAATCTCCATTCCTTATTCTACTGGTACCCTAATTTTACAGTTACAGTTACAAGTTTTTATAAAGCGTTAACAGGTAAAAGTGAGGCATAAATGTGGTTCACATTTTGGTCTCCTTTGCTACTTTTAAACAATAATCTAAGACACTAGTTTAATAGTTGAGTCATAAAAGTAAAGATTCACTCGTTCCAACCACACACACACACTACTACTAACTTTAAATAATGATACTGAAAATCAGTCACGAATAAAAATAAGTTACATTCATTCTCCCAAACCAGATTTTTTTCTAGCTAAACCTAAATTCCTTTCAGAAGACTAAAATGTACCCTTATTATTATTTATTTATTTTTTTTGAGAAAGGATTTTACCAGGAAGGATACATTGAGATTTCTTTCGTTTTCAAGTATGTCCTGGGTGGCGAGTATGTACCGTTGGGTGTCTTGCCCAAGGACACTTACTGGAGAGGTTGCTCTTCGGGATCGAACCCATGACTCCACAGACTCTCTCCATGCAGAGCAGTGATATTACCTCTACTCCACCCAGCCGGCACATAATGCTAACTCTACAGACATTGTCCTCATAATCACAAATACTATTTAGAAACCCATTTCGATATCCTAAATCATAACTAATTTCTAAGATGCTAAATTCAACAAGTAACAGTCTATTCCCCAATCCAGAACCTGTATCCGAACTACCATCTATTTTGGCTGCCATTAGGAATTACTTTATGGCACTCTTTTAAGCATGTCATGCCACATAGAGGATGTCCTCTCTGATGGCAGGGGTACAAGGATGTTCAACAGGAGTGTGGTACAGAAGCTATCTCTGCTTTTGGAGTGGTCCATAGCTGAGACCAAGGGAGGAGAACCTAGGACTCCTTGCACAGCGCATCCCTGTAGAGATAAGATAGGATACAACCCCACCTGTCAGTGCATTTTTTGTCAGAATTGCTGTGCTGTGGTTGTGTCCAGTGCTAGATCTAGTATGGTGGACAGAACCCATATGGATCATCTAGCTATCATCTTCCATTCTATTTTCCACATTGTATTAGCTTTATACCCACTGTTTGGAATATGTCAGTAATAACCCTGGCTCCCTGGAGTTTTCTAGCCATAATTCAAGATTAGTGAAGTGAGGAGCAGCATTCTACTTCAGAACATATCATGGTTCTAAAAAGAGTAAATGAACTGCATGACAGCTAATCAGAATTGTTAGAATGAAATGTGGTGATTATCCATTTTCAGGCACAGAAATATCTTTCAACTATACATCTTATTATGAGCTGCAGTTGAACTGCGCAGAAACTATGGTTTGGCATGTTGACAGAGATTCACACTTCATTTTATTTTTCCTTTAATGAGACTCACGAAAAAGAACAAATGAGACCATATAACACACGAAAAAACACTTCACTTTGTAGATAGGTCAGAGCTGATTAATAGTGTAGTTGTTCTAAGCACTCAACAAGTAAAACATGTAAAGTGGGACTTTCAAGTCCTAAGTATGCACATAAAATCAAACATTTAATTGAACTTCGAAAAGAACATATTACACAGTGAACGCAGATATAAATAAAAAAATATATATGGTTAATTAGATTTGAAATTAAAAGGCTTACAATGAAATAAATTGCCACTAAAATAACCTTGCATAAAAATAACAGAATACGATAAATTCTAGAAATAAAATGCTAATAGGAATAACAAAAAAATGGAAAAAAAAACATGGGGCTACATTACATTCTGGGTGCTAATGTTAGCGCTCACCTGAGTGAGCATTAACGTTAGCCCAGGTAGCCAACGCAAATTACAATCTAATCTTTGAAAAACAACATTAAAAGGGAAAAATTTCTTCAGTGGTAGCTAATTATTAAGTGTGACTTTATTATAAGTATTATAATAGGTATGTGGCATATGGCAGAATGTTTAAAGGGATACTCTACGGTTAAAACAGAAGGGGGCTGGGGGCGGAGCTAGCGCCCAACCAAGATGGCCGCGTGATCCCGAGGCTCCTGCACACCGAGCACCAAGACCTTTGTTTCTGAGCACCCCTGAGCCGTTTTTTCTTCACCTTGAGTCTCCTATAGCTCCAGCAACATGCCAGCCTCAAAACCGCTAAAGAAAACGCGGCCGCAGGACCCATCCGTAGCCCATCATTTCGTCCCGGCCAAACAACAGGCCGAAGCCTCCCAAGATGGCGGCCACTGTGAGATGCTGTACCTGGAGGAAGAGTTACCCACTTCAGCTGACTTAGCGGTTCCGGCCTCCAGGGGAGATGTGGAGCGCCTCTTTACCAAGATGTCGCAGATGCAGACATTTCTGGCGGGTGAGGTGGCGAAATTGGGGACAGAACTGCGGGGGGAGATTGATTCGCTGGGAGCACGCATGGCTGAACTAGAGGACCAGGCCGCAGAGATAACGCAGGCCCATAACGAATTGGCGGAGGGAACCGGGGACCTAGCCAAAAGAGTCTCCTTTTTGGAGTCCAAGATGGAGGACTTGTCCAACCGTTCCAGAAGGAATAATATACGGTTGAGAGGTCTCCCGGAATCTGTGTCACCTAAAGATCTCAATGGGACGGTGCAGGGTATACTGCGTCGTCTTGCACCGGACATAACGGCGGCCCATCTGTTAATGGATCGGATTCACAGGGCCCAAAGACCCCCGAATCTTTCGTCTATTATCCCGCGGGATGTGATATTCCGTATGCATTATTTCACGGCGAAACATCAGATCCTTCAAGCCGCACGCACCTTCCAATTGGATTTTGAGGATAAACCTCTACAGCTGTTCCAGGATTTGGATCCCGCGACCCTCCGCCGACGCAGGGCTTGGCGCCCCATTACAGAACACCTGTCTGCTCACGACATCCCCTACATGTGGGGATTTCCCTTTCGCCTGCAGGTGTCGGTGGCCGGCCGACAGGTGGCCCTCACCCCCTCCTCAGATCTTGCCGCCTTCTGGGCCGCAGTGAAGTGCTCACCTCTGGAGGATTTCGTCGCCCCCGTGCTCCCGCCTTCTTCCTTCCCTCGTCTACAGCAGCGCTGGATTCGAGTTGGTACCACGAGCGGGGAGGGCTGATGATTTTGGAACCTGGAGGCCCGTTTCTTCTCTTCTCTCACTAATTTTCCCTCATTGGAGGGTTATCTCTCAGGAGACCTGATGGTGGTGGACCACCATGTGAACCATACGGGAGTTCTGAGTGCTGTTACTCTCCAATTTTTTCTTTTCCTTTTGCTTTATTTGCCCTTGGCTCAGGGCCATTTAATGATGTCAATGATGTTTATATGTTATTAGATCTAAAGCTTCTGGTATGCCTAATTGAGTTTTTACTGTCTCGCAGGGGCTCCCTGGGGGAGGTTCGCCCCGACGGTTCTATTCGGGACGGGTCGGGGGACCCTCCCTCCCGGAATTCCCCCCCATTGGTTATAATGTCATATCCAGGTATTGCTCGTGTTTCTCAACTTGGGTCGGGTGTGGAGGTGTGGGTGGTTGGGGTTCGGGGAGTTTTGGTCTCCCTTGTCCTCCCCTCCAAGGTCGGCCTGGCACTCCATAAGTCCAGGCGCTTTTTGTGTTGTGTCGTGTTTCTGTCTTATGTTGTCGGTGGTTCTTTGTTTCTCGAGCGTGCCACCCGCTCCTATGCTTTTCTCTTCTCTTTTCTGACTTCCTTCACCTCTCTTTCTCCACCTCCTCTCTTGCCCCTGACTCCAGTTTCTCTATCCTGCCCTCAGACAGGGATAGGGGGGGCATCTTTGGTGCCCTACTCCCTTTTCACCTCCCCCTTGTTGACTCTGTATGGGGGATAGGGGCCTAAAGATTTTGTCCCTTAATGTTAAGGGATTAAACACACCCCAAAAAAGGCGTCTGTTGTTAAGGGAGCTTAAAAGATCCGCGTGTCATATAGCAATGATTCAGGAGACCCATTTTGCTTCATCCCGCCAATTTTCACTGAGAGACAAAACCTTCCCTGTTGCCTACATGGCGTCATCTCCACAAAAGAAAAAGGGAGTGGCTACCCTGTCCCTTTAAAATTCACCTTCAAGTTTCGGATCTGGCTGGACGTTATTTGATGCTAGTGGGTCAGATAGCTTCCACTACCCTAACCCTATTTAACATATATGCCCCTAATGGTCATGACCCTGACTTCTGGACAGAAATATCATCTTTATTGACAACTAAAGCTGACAGTCGAGTTATTCTTGGCGGGGATTTTAATGCCGCCCCCAGCCCTCTCTGGACAGAAAGGCATCGGGGGACTCTTCGGGGACGCCTTCGGGATACCCCCAGGATGCTTCCCTTGAGTCTTTCATGCTTGACCATTGACTGGTGGACGCATGGCGCCTCCACCACCCAGGTGATAGGGACTTTACCTTTTTTTCCAACCCCCACCGCTCTTACTCCCGAATAGATCTTTTCCTGGTGTCCCTGTCGACGATGCCTCTAATTCCGACCTCAAGCATAGGTGACATCACGTGGTCGGACCACGCTCTGATCTCCATGACATTGTCCATACCGTCTTACAAACCGGCGTGGTCGTGGCGACTGAATTCCTCATTGCTACACAAACCCGAACATATCATAGAATTGCGGCAACAGCTTAGAGAGTATTTTCTGGAAAATGACACACCCACCCTTTCCCCCACCACCCTGTGGCTGGCCCATAAACCGGTGATACGGGGCCATCTTATACAATTAGGTAGTAGACTCAAAAAACAAAAGCTAGCTTCCCTGGTTCCTTTGACCACGGACCTGTCTAAATGGGAAGCGCTGAATAAACTTTCGCCCTCAGAAGTCTTGACCGCCCAGATTAAAACAATCAGGACCGCAATCCGTCAACTGCTCTGGGAGGACGCGGCCCGCTCATTGGCCTGGTCCAAGCGGACCTATTTTGAATTTGCCAACAAATCTCACACCCTTTTAGCGTCTAAACTTCGCAATAAAACTAGGTCCAAACATATAACGGGAGCCAGAGATGGGGAAGGAGTCCTGCACACGTCCCCAGCTACAGTTAATAAATTGTTTACCTCATACTTCCGGACATTATACAACCATTCCCCGACCCATGTTTCTGACTCTGTACCATTGGGCCAAGCTATTGACCGTTTCCTGTTGAATGCTCCTCTCCCCTGGCTATCCCCTGCACATAGAGAGACGCTTAGACACCCTCCATCTGAGGAGGAGATTGCTGAGGTCCTTAAATCATTCAAACCTCACAAGGCCCCTGGCCCGGATGGGTTCTCTGCCTTTTATTAAAAAACCTTTGCACAAACTTTGTCTCCGCATTTACACAAATTTTATCTGTCTCTGTGGGAGGGTGCCCCAGCCCCAGCTGATTTTCTCCGCTCTGACATTATTTTAATTCCAAAGGAAGGAAAGGACCCGTCCTATCCACAAAATAATAGGCCTATTTCCCTTTTGAATGTTGATTATAAAATATTTACGAAAATCCTTGCAAATAGACTGAACTCCTTCTTAGCCTCTATAATCCACCCGGATCAAGTAGGGTTTATCCCGGGCAGACATGCATTTGCTAATACCAGACGTGCTGTGGTGCTGATGGAGCGTATGACTGACACCCGACTGCCTTCTCTGCTCATTTCTTTGGATGCGGAGAAGGCGTTTGATCGACTAGAATGGCCTTTTTTGTTTCGACTTCTGACCACGTGGTGGGGCTTCCCAATGTCTTTTCTTTCGGTCCTCCGATCCCTATATAATTTCCCTACCTCTGCTGTCATTACCCCAGGTACTGTTCTCACGGGTTTCTCTATCGGAAATGGGACACGACAGGGATGCCCTTTGTCTCCTCTCCTTTTTGCCCTATCTCTCGAACCCCTTTTATCGGCCATTCGTCACTCCCCCCACATTACAGGAGTGACGGTTGGAAAAGAGGAATATAAGGTGTCGGCGTACGCCGATGATGTCTTGCTTACTCTCAGCCATCCCTCTGCCTCCATTCCTCGCCTGCTCTCCCTCCTGCGCGACTTCTCAGCAGTCTCGGGTTATAAGGTTAACCTAGAAAAGTCAGTAGCTATGCCTTTTTCTCTCTCGGACTCGACCTGTCAGGAGATTGAACGGTCTTCGGGATTCCGTCTTACTCGCTCCTCTTTGAAATACCTGGGAGTGTGGCTTACACCTGATGTGAATGGTTTGCACTCCTTAAACTATGAGGCAATGTTTAAGCTTTTGGGGGAGGACCTGGAGAGGTGGGGGAGAGAGGGGGTCTCCTGGATTGGCAGGATCAATTGTATAAAGATGAACCTGCTCCCTAGATTATTATATCTATTTCAAGCCCTGCCAATCTGGGTGTGCCCCCGATCTCTTCGACAGCTGCAGTCCCAAATTGAAGGTTTTGTGTGGGCGGGGGGCAGGAAAAGGGTTTCTAAATATGTCCTATACCGTCCTAAAGAACGAGGGGGTTTGGGCCTTCCACACTTGTATAAATATTTTCAAGCGGCTCAGGTTGCACAGTTTGTGATGTTTCATCTGCCCCATCACTCCCAACGTTGGGCGGATTTGGAATCCGACCTATTTGCACCAGACCTCCCGCAATTTTATTTTTGGCTACCCAAAGAGTTCCGCCCGTTATTGCGGTCCACTTGTACAGCGACTCTGACCTCATTGAGGGTATGGGACTCCGTCCGGGGCAAATTCCACCTCTGCTCTTGTTACTCTCCTCTAATGCCATATCTACGCAACAGAGCTTTTACTCCGGGATTGTCCCCCTCCGCTTTTGCAGCTTTTGAAAATATCGACCTGCAGAGGGTAAAGCATTTCAGATCCTCAGGAGATGACTGGCTCTCTTTCTCGGACCTACAATCGAAGGGAGACCTTCGGACCTTTGACCATTTCAGATTTTTACAGATCCGGGACTTTCTATCTCAACATAACATTTCACAGACAGCGAGACGGAAACTTACGTTTTTTGAATTCATGTGTGATTCCGGAAGGGCTCCGAAAGCTCTGATTTCCACTTTATATAACCACTTTTCATGCGAGGATGTCTCCTGGCTGACCCCAGGATTCATTGCCCGTTGGGAGGCGGATATTGGGGAGGAGTTGGAGGGGGAGGAATGGCAAGATATGTGGGAAAATGTTGCAAAAGTGTCTATATGTGTTACGCTGAAAGAACAAGCATATAAAACGATGTACCGATGGTATACTACCCCGGTCTTGCTGTCGCATCTGCAGCCGTGTTCCCCGAATGTTTGTTGGAGGGGCTGTGGAGCTCGGGGTACCTTGTTTCACATGTGGTGGCTTTGCCCGAAGGTGCGTACTTTCTGGGACCAGATAGGGGACTTATTAGAGGAGGTGTTTCAACAGCCTTTCCCACTTGATCCTTGGGCCTTCCTGCTCCATAGGTCTCCGGCATCCCTTCAGGGGCCGGATTGCAAACTCTTTCACAGGATGGTGTTGGGTGCTAGGAGAGCTCTCGCTAAGCACTGGCGAGATGGGGAAGTGCCTTCCGTTGAGGTGGCCCGGGCTTATATAGCCAAGGCGCACCACATGGATAAACTGTCGGCGGTAATCCTCAACTCACTTCCCTCATTTTACAAAACCTGGAGTCGATGGGAAGAAACCAATTAAAAACCGAGTAATACCTGAAGTGGGTTAGATGAGTGAGGTTCCCCCTTTCTATTTTCCCTGTCCTTTTCTTTCCTTTTCTTTACTCTCTTTTGTCTTACGTGGTTTAATGTTTGTCCCGTTTTAGCCAGCTGCGGGGCATGCCAAGCACTGGGCATATGGGCTTATCTGCTACATGTTATCCGAACTCGACTGTTATGTTTAGTTGTTTACACCTTGATTCTGACAGTTGAACTAGGTCAAGCTTTACTCGGCTTGCCCTCCCTGCCCTGCGAGGCGATGTCACGGGTGGCTGTTTACCTGTTTTCTGTGCTTAAAGCTTTTTCCAAAATAAAGAATTATAAAAAAAAAAAACAGAAGGGGGTTAAACATTAACCACTTCTACCCCACTCTGCCCCCTCTCCTGTTATAATATTTTAATTATTAAAACTCACCTTGGTTCCAGCACAGCGCTGGCTCTCCAATCCTCTGAACATGACATGCTCCCGATTTTCAGGAAGCCGGTATATACTTTTTGGCAGTGAGGAAACTGGACTCTCCAGTGAGCGCCCAGCCAATCCGTTGGGGAGGGAGGTGAGAACCTCAATGATCTGAGCATCAAGGAGGAACTAAGCCCCTGAAGGTTGAATGAGCTCTGAGAGTTCCCCTGGAGGATAAAGAGGGAGAAGGGAGGAGAGTGGTCCTTTACATTGAGTGGTCACAGTATGTAGAATGCCTCTTTAAGGGCTTTATTTTGTAGCATTTATTTTTCCCCACATCTAAGGCTAGGGTCAGACAAAAGCATTTTTCCCCGCGAAGGTGAAAAAGTGCGTCCGAACGCATTGACGTATTTTTTCACGGAATGCGCAAAAACAGTCAGACGACGCCATTTTCAGGCGTGATTTTGTATGGATCGTCAATAAAACTCTTTTTGCGTCTGGACGTTATGTAGGCTGGACATTAGCAGTGTCTGACATCTCCTAATCACGCAAACATGCCACTATGCCGCAGCTGCGCACTCAGTACGTCAGTACTAGCGGTTCAGCGTTCTCAAAAAAATGCGTTCAAATTCCACTTGCGTTGCACGGCCGGACTTTTGTGCGGCCGTACATCGTATATTGGCCGTCATTGCCCGTCATCTGCTGCTAGTGCGGCCGTAATTATGTGCGCCAGAACGCACGTTAAAAGTGCACTGGTCTGACCCCAGCCTAAGAGTTCTATGATTCCATTAATTTCTGGGACAACACTAAAATTTGAATTGATGGCTTGAGAAAATCAGTAACTTTTATGCGTCACTGCTCTTATATTAAAATATTATCATTTTGAAATGTCTGAAAGGCATCAGCATCGCAGAATAGATAATATGACTTAGACAGTAACCGACAAAAGCTATCAGATTTACAGCACATGTATGCAGTGCCAATGGCTATTTGTTCCATCTTCACTATAGCGTAAAAATGACATTCAACCTATATTTAGGAAATCTGTCTAGCTTCCTCTTGCCTATTTTTGTTTTGTAAATCTGGTTTCTAAAAAGCTTTGTTGCTTTATGTTAATTCCTCAGCAGTGCAATCAAATTCGTGTCATAATTAAAGCTGTCAGTTGGAAGGCAAGCCAATCGCCGAGAAAACACAGCATAACAAATGAAGTGAAATGATTCTGCATGTAGCTATACGATGCTTCGCCAGGCATGAAATTAAATAAGTAATTTGATGTTGACATCAGAAATTGAAATGATACCCACTGTTCCCTCGTTCACTCAGACCTGCATAAACAAAAGTCAGGACAAATATGTAGAACAAAGCCCTTGTGCCACCCAGCTCTGCCGAGTAATACATATTTAGCAAATTTACATACAAGGAATTTTCCATCGAAGAAAGAGTGATGCTAATTTTTTTATTTTTTTTTACGGTTCTGTGCAGCAGCGATGATGATCAATGCGTTAAACACCAGTGTTTGTGTGTTTCTTAACAAACAAAAAAATTATATATATATATATATATTTGGTTTTTTTAAAGACTGGCAAGTAGGTTTTCTAAAATGGCATTTTATATAAAATATATCAAAGAAAATCTAGAAATGAAATATATATTAAAGAGATCACGAGTTCGCCCAGTGCTGCGGAGGGAGACTAGGAACTATTTGTTCCCAGTCCCAGTCTGCTCCCGGTGAGAAGAAGCAACGGATCAGGCCACCCTTTTCGTCTTTGGATAAGAGGTGAGTATGGAATTTTTAGGGGGGGGGGGTTAGGGCGTTTTAAATTATTTTGCATTTGCAGAATCATTTAACACCCGCTTTTAGAAGGTGCTAAAATTTTGGTTTGCACATCCCGACAGTAAATTGCCAGCACTTTTACTACATCCCTTGAGACGACAAAAAATATTGCGCTCTCTATGATAAGTATAGGAGACACTTAAGTACAGTAAACTCGTGTAATCTGCAAAGTGCAAAACTTTTTCACCCCATTTTAGCGTCTGGATTAGAATATCGATGCCAGACATTAAACGTACTTTTCCTAACTTTACATATTGAGACGCAAATTTAGCACCAACTATTGAATAGAGCCCTGTAAAGGCTTTGGTGAGTTTACAACAGTTCCGGTTAAGTTAGCACCAACTTTGGAATAGGGCCCTCAGTTGATAGTCACTTTAAAAATGATTTGCATTTCCTTCCTTTGGGACAGAGTAAACTGTCACTGCTTGAAATTAAATTGGTGGACCTTACTTGCATATCACCATAAATGGACTTTAATTATTCTATGGTTGAGACATCCTTATTAAAATCAATCTTTTTCAATGGAGGAGTCCACTACTAATATAGTTTGTCCCTTTAACACTTTACGTTATCTACCATTGATTTTTAAAGGGCCACTACCACCAAAAATTGAAATCTATATTGTGTTTATTTTATGTTGCTGATATCTTACATGTGCTTTGTTTTTCTCTTGTATGTTTAGTTATGAAAATATTTTCCTCTATATGTGTTGCAGTGTGCATCCATTTTATTATCTTTTGTGTTGTAAACTGCCGCCCACCCCCACAGTATCTTTACATTACTTGGTCCTCACTCTGTGGCAATGGCCATAAAATGGAGTCTATGGATCGATCGTTGTATTGTGTGTGATGTATTATTATTATTATTATTCTTTATTTATAAAGCGCCAGCATATTCCGCAGCGCTGTACAATAAGCACAGTATAGACAGGGTTACAATACATTGAACAACATTTGACAAACAGTACAGGAGGAGATGAGGGCCCTATTCCCGTAGGAACTCACAATCTAGGAGGGTTGGGGTTGGATACAGGAGGAGAGGACTGTAAGATGAGAGTGATTGATGGTTGCGTCGGTGAGTTGGGTGGTAGGCTTCCCTAAATAGGAATGTTTTAAGGGAGCGTTTGAAGGAAGAGAAGTTAGGGGAAAGTCTGACAGTACGAGGGAGAGCGTTCCAGAGAGTGGGGGCTGCGCGTGAGAAATCCTGCAGTCTATCATGGGAAGAGGTGATGCGGGGAGAAGCTAGGCGCAGGTCACTGTTTGACCTTAGGGAGCGGGCTGGGGTGTATTTGGTGATTAGTGAGGACAGGTAGTGGGGCGCTGAGTTAGTGAGGGTTTTGTAGGTAAGGATAAGGATAAGGATTCAAAGGACATCACCATGGGTTAGATTAGAAGTATTTTAAGCTCCCTGTCATATCTCATTGAGCTGCCATCTCTTATCTCAGCCTGATGAATATTAGACCTCCTGCTGCCTTATCTAAACATTCCCTCCTCCAGCTCATTAATTGTTATATACTGTTCATTACAAAACAAGTACAGTAAAGAAAAGTTTGTGCAAATATTTTGGTAAATGTTGCATTATGGGAAATATCCTGAAAATGGAAACCGGAGATAAAACAACCTCATTTTAATTTTTCTTTTTGCATGCATTTACTTCAAACAAAGGAAAAAATCAGAAGCATGTGTTTTATAAAGCGGTTTTATTTGTCATGCGCAAGTTACAGCTTATTTAAGTGGTATTGTCTTTTTAAATTACACGTTTGATAGAAATGTAATCTTTTTGAGTGAATTATCATTCTGTGTTCAGCATTTTATGTAGCATTATATCAATGCTATCATGATAAATACACAGCGCTGCAGTTTTTCTTCTGAGTAGGTATGGTTGAGTCTTAATGTAGCACCAACAGTATGATGGTGATGAAGACTCAGAGAAATTACACTGATTAAATATAAAAAAAAGGCAACTCTCTAGTGGTTTGGCTGTAACATTTTTGCTGATACATTATACAAAACCACAATCTTATTCTGGATGATGAGTGCACTTTTTTACATCCGAGGTTTGCATTTTAGAAAGAGAATTTGCTGACTGGAAATTAACAAATGACATATATATTGATCTTTTACTAAAGGTTTTAACAATGTGAAAAGCTGGATTGATCATTCTTAAATGTGCAGCTGTCCAGTCCATTTCTCAGGCAATACCCACAGGTTCCTCATATTTCAGGCTACTAATTATGTTTGCAATGTTCCTCATTTTAACCTGACCCACGGGAATCAATTGGCGAACAGGTCATATGCTAAAAAAGCCATCAGAACCCTGTAGGATTCTGTTTTTTTGAGGCTTATTCCTTCTTCCCTCTTGCCACGTTGCGGCCACAAGACAAAGTAACTTGGGATCAGGGCGGTGAATGTCAGCAAGTCAGGGAGGCAGTTTGAAGAGTGTCTGCTGAGTCTCAGTGCGGGGTGAAATGCCATCATTACCCAGCTGCCTGTCAAATAAATTGCCAATTACAGCCATAGCAGAAGCTTGGAATTCAGTGCATAACATGTTGCCATCCCTAAATCGCTGCGAGATTTAAAGCAGAGGTAGAATTAAGCAATGCTGTACTTGTTCCAGTAGGAATGACAAGGGCCAGTATGCCTGGTGCTAAGGTATGGTGATGAAATAGAATGGAAAGTGGCGGTAATTAGCTGTGTGGAATGGGACATGCAACAACACTGATCATCATCTTCTTCCTTGTCTTCCCTCCCTGTTTTCTCTTGCAGAGTTCAGCTCTTTCCAGCTTGGGTACAGGCTACTTTGTAAGTGGATTATCAACGTTTAACCCTATTCTCCTTATCATGCTGTGCTCTCTTTATGCTCTCATATAAATCACAGTGGAACACTTGGAAACTATATACTGTGTGTATATATATAAAATACAAGACTACATTTCCTTAAATCAACAGTACCCGTTTGCACAAAGTAAATACAACTGCATTGGAAATTGGGGTGCGAAATGCTTGGATTAGTATAACAAATCCACCAAAAGTTATAATACTTGCACACAAAGTTTTCCTTGACCTTCAGATCCCATAACCATAAGTCTTCCTAACATGTAAATACATCTACATTTTAAATAACCCTAAGCCCCATAACCTCAACTACTGTATATCCCTTTTAAGTCAAACTCGATCTCCAGTCTTCCCCTAACCGTAAACTGGATCAATACCAGGGCTACCTCCTTATGAAGAATTCAACAATTGTTCAACAGCTTGTTCATATAATGAATGGATTGTAACAATGAATTATTGTCATCTTTAACTTGCTTGTCCATACTACATGACTTCACAAATATAGCTCAAACCTTTGTTCTGCAATTTTTGGTAGTAGTTAATTTGGATGAGCTTTTATGTTTAAGCAATGCCGCAACCTTATAGGATGTGGCACATCAAATATCCATATGTACAACATACGTAGCAACATACCTAGTGCTATCTGAGCATCTGTCAAAATTCGAGTTTGAAATTCTATTTGTTACACATGTTACTATTAATGACTGTTGATATTTCCATTTTGTTTATTACCGTTGTTAAGTTTATGTCTAAAAATGAGATCACCAACATTTGTTTCCATAGCAGTTTCTTCATTGCACATTATTATTTTACTAATGATTTTTTAGGTAACAAACAGGGTTATTCAAAGAGATCCGAATGGCTGCCGAAAGGGAACCGAACGCTGAAAATCAGCGTTCGGTTACCTTTCTTGACCATTCGGCTATCCGGAGAGCAGGCAATTCGCCACATCTTGGCGAATTGCCTGCACACACGGTGCCTGTTTGGTGCCTGTTCGAGGACAGTGAAATCCCCATAGAGAAGCAATGCTTCGGCTATTCAGAGAACACAAACCAGCAGTGAAAGGTTTCTGAAATGCCCTGTCATTCGGTGGTTTAATGCGGTAGGTTTATTCAGGTGAATCCCATAGGCTTCATTGTTAAAAATAGTCCCGTTTTAATTCAATATCTAATAAACCGTTGATTATAATATTCTGCAGTAAAGAGTCTCTTTATTTATAGATTTTTTTAGGATATTTTAAGCATTTTTTGGGATTTCCTTTTTTTTAAAAAAATTCCGATTTTATTTATTTCTTTTGTTATTAACTTTACTTATTTTTTCTGTAACAGCCCTTTTTATTATCATTCCTTGGACCTCATATGTAAATTTCAGACATTTTCGCTCAGTAGTTTCTTTGCAAACAGCGTTAAACTTTTCAAACATTCAAGCAAACAGTTTTTCTAATTTATTCAATGCATTCGTCTGCAATGTTGGCTTTTTCCGGCGGCTGCGCTGTGTGTGATTGGCTCCTGCTCGGGATTTTCCAGCATTTTCGGTGGGTTAATCCAGATGTTTTTGCGGGTTTCGGTGTGCGTTCGCCCTCGTTTTGCGGTGAGTTTTCAGCAGGTTTGCGGCGACCTTTCCCTGCAATTCGGGGACCCTGTGGTGCTTGCTGAATACACCGCAGGGTTGCCGAAATGGAATCGCCAAATCGAACCGAATTGAAGAGAACGAAAAGTCACCGAATGTGCGGTGGCTTTTCAATGCTCTTTGAATAACCCTGATAGTATTGTTAAAATAAGTGTTTTAAGACCATTTTTTTACAGGTAAAACACAGAGAGGCTATTTGTGTCTATGTACACCTGTACCTTTCTACTTTTCTCCTTCTGCACATTGAAAAAAGGAAAAATGAGGGATATTCTAGATCTGGGGTCAACAATATTAGCTCTCCCGTTGTTTTGCAAATACATCACCCATGATGCTCAACTACTCATTAGATGGGTGAGCCTCTTGCTCGATGTGCCTAGAGGGGTGTCAGCTAAACCCTCCTGTCGAGACCTAACAAGGCCGAAATGATCGTTGGGGGTTGCTGCACCGCTCGTGTAGGGATGACATCCTTGGCATACAGTACCCTTTCTGGGTGATTTAAGTCTGATTTGCATATGGAGCAGTTGTCTCTGTAATGGCACAAGTGAGCTAAAACCTTTTTGAGACCTGAGCGGGCCCCACTGTAGAGCAGGCCACTAGTGCTGTTGCTCGTTCTCAGGGCTCTCACAAACCTCTCTTTTTCTCATTCTTGGGAAATGTAGTTCCAAAACATCTGGTGGGCCAGGTTAGCGTTCGGTCTTGTTTAGGATTAAAAAAAAGTGGGTTATTGTTAGTAATAAATCCAAAATAAAAAACACTAACAGGAACCAGCTTGGAAGAACTCCATAGTCTGTCCATTTGCTCCAGTTACTTTAATTATGACATTATAAAGGAAATCTATACCATACTTTAGCTCAGGGCAGCCATCAGAAATGATGGGGCCCCTTACTAAACCTCACGATGGGGCCCCCCCCAGGGCCCCCCCCTCTCAACCTCTAACAGCTTTTCTCCCCCTTCAAAAAAAGGACATAACATAGCACCACAGCAATAAAACTCCCTGTAATGTGCAGTGTGTATTAGCTTATCACAGTATCCACAGCAATAAAACTCACAGTAATGAGCGTGTGTCTGAACATATCACAGAATCCACAGCAATAAATCTCACAGAAACGGGCTGTGTATGATGGCCTTTGGGTCTGGGTCTGGGCCTGGGCCCTGGGACTGGGCCTTGGGGTCTGGTCCCTGAGGTCTGGGCCCTGGGTCTAGCCTGGGCCCTGGTCTCTGGTCTGGTCCCTGGGCCTTGGGGTCTGGGTCCTAGGGTCTGGGCCCTGGGTCTAGGCCTTGGGGTCTGGGCCCTAGGGTCTGGGTCTTGGGGTCTGGCCCTGGGTATGGGGTCTGGACCCTAGGGTCTGGGCCCTGGGTCTGTATTTGGGCTTTGGGGTCTCGGGCCCTGGGTCTGGGCCTAGGGGTCTGGGCCCTGGTTTGGGCCCTGGGTTGGGCCTAGGGGTCTGGGCCCTGGGTCTGGGCCTAGGGGTCTGGGTCTGGGCCCTGGGTCTGGGAGCCGGGGTCTGGGCCTAGGGGTCTGGGCCCAGGGGTCTGGGCCCTGGGTTGTGCCCTAGGGTCTGGGTCTGGGCCCTGGTCTGGGCCCTAGGGTCTGGGCCCTGGGTCTGGGCCTAGGGGTTTGGGCCTAGGGGGTCTGGGCCCAGGGTCTGGGCCTAGGGGATCTGGCCCAGGGTCTGGCCTTGGGTCCTGGGTTTGGGCCTAGGGGTGGGCCCTGGGTCTGGGCCCTGGGTCTGGCCCTGGGTGTCTGGGCCCTGGGTCTGGGCCTTGGGGTCTGGGCCCTGGGTTTGGGCCTAGGGGTTTGGGCCCAGGGTCTGGGCCTTGGGTCCTGGGTTTGGGCCCAGGGGTCTGGGCCCTGGGTCTGGGCCTTGGGTCCTGGGTTTGGCCTAGGGGTCTGGGCCCTGGGTTTGGGCCTAGGGGGTCTGGGCCCTGGGTCTGGGCCTTGGGTCTGGGCCTTAGGGTTTGGGCCCAGGGGTCTGGGCCTAGGGGGTCTGGGCCCAGGGTCTGGGCTTTGGGTCCTGGGTTTGGGCCTAGGGGGTCTGGGCCTGGGTCTGGGCCCAGGGGGTCGGGCCCAGGGTCTGGGCCCTGGGCCCTAGTGTCTGGGCCCTGGGTCTGGGCCTTGGGTCAGGGCCCTGGGTTTGGGCTTAGGGGTCTGGGCCCTGGGTTTGGGCCTAGGGGGTCTGGGTCTGGGCCTTGGGTCCTGGGTTTGGGCCTAGGGGTCTGGGCCCTGGTTTGGGCCTAGGGGGTCTGGGCCTGGTCTGGGCCCTGGTCTGGGCCTTGGGTCTGGGCCTAGGGTTGGGCCAGGGGTCTGGGCCTAGGGGGTCTGGGCCCAGGGTCTGGGCTTTGGGTCCTGGGTTTGGGCCTAGGGGTCTGGGCCCTGGGTCTGGGCCCAGGGGGTCTGGGCCAGGGGTCTGGGCCCTGGGCTAGTGTCTGGGCCCTGGGTCTGGCCTTGGGGTCTGGGCCCTGGGTTTGGCTTAGGGGTCTGGGCCCTGGGTTTGGGCCTAGGGGTCTGGGTCTGGGCCTTGGGTCCTGGGTTTGGGCCTAGGGGTCTGGGCCCTGGGTTTGGCCTAGGGGTCTGGGCCCTGGGTCTGGGCCCTGGGTCTGGGCCTTGGGTCTGGGCCTTAGGGTTTGGGCCCAGGGGGTTTGGGCCTAGGGGTCTGGGCCCTGGGTCTGGGCCCTGGGCCCTAGTGTCTGGGCCCGGGTCTGGGCCCTGGGTTTGGGCTTAGGGGTCTGGGCCCTGGGTTTGGGCCTAGGGGTCTGGGCCCTGGGTCTGGGCCTTGGGTCCTGGGTTTGGGCCTAGGAGTCTGGGCCCTGGGTTTGGGCCTAGGGGTCTGGGCCCTGGGTTTGGGCCTAGGGGTCTGGCCCTGGTGGTCTGGGCCCAGGGGGTCTGGGCCCTGGTCTGGGCCTTGGGTCCTGGGTTTGGGCCTAGGGGTCTGGGCCTTGGGTCCTGGTTTGGGCCTAGGGGTCTGGGCCCTGGGTCTGGGCCTTGGGTCCTGGGTCTGGCCTTGGGTCCTGGGTCTGGGCCTAGGGCCCTGGGCCCAGGGGTCTGGGCCCTGGGTTTGGGCCCTAGGGTCTGGGTCTGGGCCCTAGGGTCTGGGCCCTGGGTCTGGGCCTTAGGGTTTGGGCCTAGGGGGTCTGGGCCCTGGGTCTGGGCCCTGGGTCTGGGCCTTAGGGTTTGGGCCCAGGGGTCTGGTCCTAGGGGGTCTGGGCCCAGGGTCTGGGCCTTGGTCCTGGTTTGGGCCTAGGGGTCTGGGCCCTGGGTCTGGGCCCTGGGCCCTAGTGTCTGGGTCTGGGCCTTGGGGTCTGGCCCGGGTTTGGGCTTAGGGGTCTGGGCCCTGGGTCTGGGCCCTGGGTTTGGGCCTAGGGGGTCTGGGCCCAGGGTCTGTATTTGGGCTTTGGGGTCTGGGCCTTGGGGTCTGGGCCCTGGGTTTGGGCTTAGGGGTCTGGGCCCTGGGTCTGGGCCCTGGGTTTGGGCCTAGGGGGTCTGGGCCCAGGGTCTGTATTTGGGCTTTGGGGTCTGGGCCTTGGGTCTGGGCCCTGGGTTTGGGAGGGGTCTGGGCCCTGGGTCTGGGCCCTGGTTTGGGCCTAGGGGGTCTGGGCCCTGGGTCTGGGTTTGGGCCTAGGGGTCTGGGCCCTGGGTCTGGGCCCTGGGTTTGGGCCTAGGGGTCTGGGCCCTGGGTCTTAGGGTCTGGGCCCTGGGTTTGGGCCTAGGGGGTCTGGGCCCCTTGGTCTGGGCCTTAGGGTTTGGGCCTAGGGGGTCTGGGCCCAGGGTCTGGGCCTTGGGTCCTGGGTTTGGGCCTAGGGGTCTGGGCCCTGGGTCTGAGCCTAGGGGTCTGGGTCCTGGGTTTGGGCCTAGGGGTCTGGGCCCTGGGTCTTAGGGTCTGGGCCCTGGCTCACCACTCGCTGTCTTCTATCTTCTTTTCTTCTGTCTTCAGCTCTTCTTTTCTTCACCTTTTCTTCAATCTTCTTCTCTTCTTTTCTTCTGTCTTCTTCCCGGTCCCTCCAGCTCCAGCGCGCAGCTCCACTGAGTGGAGGGGCGGAGCCAAAGCAACGTGCTTGGGAGGCCCCTCACACGCTGCTTGGCCCCGCCCAGCCAGGAAGTGAAGCTGCCAGGAGCCGGAGGAGACACAGTGTCTCAGTCTCCTCCGGCTCCTGCAGCAGCAGCAGGGACACAGCTCCGGATTCGGACTCATCGAGTCCGATACCGGAGCTGTTAAAGGGCGACGCCGCTGCCGTCGGGGGGCCCGGGATCCTCCCCCCAGGCCCCGGCGGCCCGGGCCCCCACCGGGCCCGGGCCCCTTACGGCAGTATTGGGCGTAATGCCCTGATGGCGGCCCTGCTTTTAGCAACCGAAAGGAACCATCCAGAAATATCCGACAAGTCTCCTCTGTGTGAGAAATGCAGTTATGCCTGATATTCTTGTCCTTCATTTGCCCTCACTAGAGATGTATACCTGATATCTAAGCACAGCACACAAGAGGTTCTTCAGCAACATAGATTATTCTTTAAGTATATATATGATTAAGCGACAATAAATATATGACAACATTGGAAAAGCAAATTGATCTCACCCGTATTGTTAGCGTAGAGCCAAAATGTGAGGTAAGTCATCTACAAGCCCAAGCAGGACATTTGTTTCAAAGCAAGAGCAATATTTTACAATGCTGAATTACTAAAACTAAGCCTTACATGCTTCCAGGGTTTGTAAGAGTCACTTATCAGGATCTCCTTGGTTTTGTAGTGATATAAGTGATGTATTAACTCTTCCCAAAAGATGCATCAAAGTGATATAGTACTTGCATTATTACTTTTCATTGGAGTTAACAGTGATTTTATACATAAAGATAAATGATAATATCATTAAAGATAACTACATTTTTAATTAAAGTTGGCACTATTTTATGAGCCCTCGAAATTATGGTTTATGATAGACAATGTTTCAAGCCAGGCTCTCTACTGAAACAAAAGAAAAAGTTCTACATTTATGGAATAGGCATAATTTTTTAAATTATTTAAATGGTCTAAGCTGAAGTACCTTATCGAGCCCTGTATATATCATCCGTTGAGCAGAAGCTGAACTGTGACTTTAATGTCCCCTGAACGTTTGTTACTGCTTTGTGCTAGTCGATCCTTCTTTTTGGGGATCCTCATCATGAAGGGAGGGGGTTCCTACACCTCCATGCTAATTTTTGCAGGTGAGGGATGTAGGGAGCACTCTTAACACACAACCACTTGCATGGCCGGCTCGACTCTGCCCCTTTGCAGGTGCCTTTTGAAGATCGCGTATTTGATAATTGTAGTGAAGGAGTTAAGTCCTCTTTGGTCTGTAGTAACACTTATTCAACAATAAAATCATCACAAGCTACTGAGTTGACACCTTCTGTCACCACGCAAAAGGCCAATGCATCTAAAAATGTTTTAAAGCCGTGTCAGTCATAGAGAGTGCAGGTTTTCTTTGGTTGGATATTGATTCTTCTAACCAAGGAGCACTATACAAGCATGGTAAGACTCAAGGAGCTTGACGGAAAGAAGCGATTTACTTCTATGTATTCATTACAAAACAAAGCACAAGGATGCCACATCCTATGTATTCTATTTCGGTCCCATGCATTCACATGTTTCTTCTGTGATGCATTATAACATCTGCAGCTTTTTGTCCTAATCCATTTTTTTCTGGGATAACGGACTTTCATAATAATACAGAAATCAAAGAAACGATACTCTAACAAAAACACATTACAGTATATATGTACTCGCCATGTTGCTACTTGAAACCACAGATCACCACCTCTACTTTGCTGGATTTTGAAACCACAAATAACCAATTATTATTGCAGAAGAATAGCTAAACATGCTTGAAAAAAAAAAACATTCTCCCTGGAACAAAAAACACACAACTAAATACCGTCACTGTATCTATTTTTGCATATTTCGTCGCCCCATCCAGATCAAGCTGAAACACTATGGTTTGACATTCTGAAATTATGTTTAGCTTAAGTTATTCTTCTAAAACATATTCTTAACGTTAACTTGCTTATTCAGACAAAGCCTACAGTCTTATTAATTTACATGAAGTAAATACACACCAGATGTTTTCTGTGGTGCAGACAATGAAAGAAATTCTCTTTTCACAATTCACTTTGACATGTGTTTATAATAAATATGATTATTAGATTATTCCACAATATGGCAAAACCTCTGATTATACATCCTAGTTTATATAATTAACCATACATGATTTTGAGATTATTTAGTGTGGGAAGAAACCATTCATGGTCTCTGCTTTCAATCAAAGAACTTTTTTATTCAAAGGGAAATAAAACAAACAAAATAAAAATAATAGACTTCCAAATAACATTATTTTTCTCTGTGATATATGAGCTAACTTTAAACACATAGTTCAATGAAAGCTGACAGAAAGCAGACAGTCATAAAGTCCCTTAATCATTGTTCTTACTGGTCATGAAAGAAATACATTTTATCAAGAGGGTACGGCATAGGTAGCTCTTACCAATAAACCTGTTTTAAATCTCATTTAAGATGTATTGTAGGAATTTTAACCTCAAAGTGCACCTGTCATACATACCTACAGGATGCCATAATCATGGTGATAGCATTGGGATAGCAATCTGAGGTACTGTCGATTTTTGGCCGAACACATGTCTACTAGATACGTGGAACCAAGAATTTCTTGTTCCTTGATGTCAAAAATGAAGCAGCTTTCAAACATGCACATAGGAAGTGCCATTTAAATTTCTATTGAAATCTAAGTTAGAGGGCATGTGTATTTACATTTTAGTTAATTCTTAGGGAAAAAAACACACAATAATTAAACTGATATAGTTACTTAAACCAGTTCTGTGCAGAAGATGTACTGAGCAGGGTGTTGGGATTGCTTCCCGTATACAGACGATGCTCTCAGTTTGCACTACAGTACTGCATTTTCCCATCCCATCTTGGATGTCAGCCATTGCTGCGGAACTGCCCCCATTCACTGACGTGGGTGTGTGACATCAGAAGCAGGAGTTTCCACCATGCCTAATACAGAAATCCTACTGCATGAGAGGTAGGAGCCATTTGGTACTGTAAAATCCACATTGTCATATTAGATTTCATTGGAAATGCCAGACTCTGGTCTTTCCAGTGATGACAAACACGACCATATACAGTGAAAAATAAATAACATCTAAAATGTACTCTTTTCTATCTAAAGCACCTGTGTCCTCTATTCAATTATAAAGTGAAAATGTTGCTTCTCTAACCCACCTTCTCATTTCCCATATAGAGAGCTAGTGTAGAGGTGATGACGCAGTTTGTTATTAATGCACTGTTTCATTAGAAACATATGTTGCCGCACTGCTGCTAGGAGGGCCAGTGTTACTTTGGTACTCCTGTATCTCCATGTTTTGCACTTCACAAGGTCAAGTGAGGGTCATGGGAAAAATCTAACTTTGCCATTACTAATGATACTAAACATTACTTTAATGTGGGATCCAGTACCCAGTATAGGTATCCGCGTGCATAAAGGCTCCCAATCCATTTAGGCCCGTGTCAGACGAACGCACTGATCACGTCCGTGTTGCTGCACAGTTTAACATCTGTTATAGCATCTAATTATTACCAATGGAGCACACACACGAAGAACGTCCGCACTGAACTGCGGACGCACAACGGACGCGGCAAATGGATGCAAGTTGGACAAGAATGTAAATACGCTAGAACGGACGCACAAAGTGCGCTGCATCCGCATAGCTTTGTGTGTGAGTGATGGACCGTAGTCAGACGGAGTGCATTTTTGACGTCTCTAGCATTTTGACGAACAAAATGTTTTTTATATTAATTTATTTTCCCTTCTACATCAGTCAAAAAAACATCAGTCACAAAAATGGAGTGGATGGCCACTACCTTGTCGTCAGTCAGAAAGTACGTCCGTTCGGCACGGACGCACAGTCCGCGCAGAATGCGCTCTTCTGACCCTTGCCTAAATGGCTCTAGCTCAGCAGGGAATTGAAATAGGCAACCTAAAGTATATTTCTGGAGAAACTCGACATCCACATGAATCAATTGAAGGGGGGGTTACTTATAATTCTAACAAAAAAATGGAGCGCGGAACAACTTGTGGAATTTTTTTTAAGCAAAATGACAAATTCCACAAGTTCTCTGCGCTGCCATGGGAGTGGCCTGGGAACTCCTCAACTCGTCATCACTGGAACTGTCACTAAGTGACAATGCTCCAGGGATGAAATCGCTGTCTAACAGGGTTATTCAGAGAGATCCGAAAAGTCACCGCATGTTCGGTGACTTTTTGCTCCCTGCACTTCAGGGCGAGTCGGCGATTCCTAGTTCACCGACCCTGCAATGTATTCAGCAAACACCGTAGGGCCCCCACGTAGTGCAGGGAATACTCGCCGCAAACACGCTGAACACTCGCTCAACACTCACCGAACACTCACCGAAAACCCACAGAAACCACTGCAAAACCAAGCCAAACACGCCGGAAAAATCCGAGCAGCCGGTGATCACAGCGCAGAGCAGCCCCCGGAAAAAGCTGACACGCAGACGAACGGGGTGAAAAACACCAAAAAAACTGTTCGCTTGAAAGTTTGAAATGTGAAGCGCTGTTTGGAAAAAAACAAACTACTGAATGAAAATGTCTGGAATTTACATATAAGATCCAATGACTGATAATAGAAAGGGAATTTACAGAAAAATGAAGAAAAAAAGATTAAAAAAAAAAATTTTGACAAATAAAATCCCAAAAAATGGCTAAAAGATCCTAAAAAAATCTAGAAATAAAGAGACTCTTTACTGCAGAATAAAATGATAAACGGTTTATTAGATATTGCATTAAAACTGGAATTGTTTTGATATTGAAGCCTATGGGATTCGCCTGAATAAGGCTGGGGTCAGACGAGCGTGATTTCTAGTCCGTGCAGTACGGACATCGTCAGTACGGATGACGCAGTAGTGGTCACACAGTCCGTTTTTTCACTGAAGTTATTTTTTAACGGATGTAGCAGGGAAAATAAATTACAATGAAAAAACATTCTGTCCGTCAAAAATGCTGGACGTATAAATGCAGTCCGTCTGACCTCGCTCCATCACTCACACACAAAGCTATGCAGACGTTGTGGACGTGGCGCACTCCGCACGTCCGTTCTAGCAGTATTACGTTCTTGCCTAACCTGCGTCCGTTTGCCGCGGCCGTTGTGCGTCCGCTGTTCAGTGCGGACGTACTTCATGTGTCAGGCTCCAATGGACTTACTTTCATGCTATCACGGACGTACTTTTAGGCGCAATCACGGACGTGAACACTACGCTCGTCTGACACCAGCCTAAACCTGACGAATGAAACCACCGAACTGCAGGGCAATTTGGCAACTTTT
Organism: Leptobrachium leishanense; assembly: GCA_009667805.1. Classification (NCBI taxonomy): domain Eukaryota; kingdom Metazoa; phylum Chordata; class Amphibia; order Anura; family Megophryidae; genus Leptobrachium; species Leptobrachium leishanense. The sequence continues at coordinate 257,560,193 of CM019064.1, forward strand.
CACTGCTGTTTTGTGTTCTCTGAATAGGTTAACTATTGCTTCTCTATGGGGGATTTCACTGCCCTCGAACAGGCACCATACGTGCAGGCAATTCGCCAGATATGTTCCCGTTCGCTGAAATTCAGTGTCTGTTTACATTTCGGACCTCTCTGAATAACCCTGATAATCTACATTAGAAGATTCATCATTAACGCTGGAATCAGAGACTGACATCATAAGGATGTCAGCTGCTTCCTCTGCGCTTATGAACTGTTTAGCAGTAATTTGCGTTTTGAAAAATAAGTTTATTCTCAAAACAAAAATTACCCCATCAGTGTGTAAATTTTTGTGTATATATTATGAGTTTGAGAGTGTGACTATATATGTGTTTATTTTTTTTAAATGTTCAGATTCACCTTTTTTGAAATGTAGAAAGGGCCTCTGTGACACTGTCACGACCCAATTCCCAGGCAGAGTGTCGATGCAAATTTAATTGTTTCTGTATTTAAAAAATTTAATCGGCAGGAAGAAATTCCTTTTGTATGGTCTCTCCTGGATGGTGCTGGAGTCGATTCACAGGCAGGAAATGGTTAAAATAGTAATGGGACTGGTACAAAAATATTCAAAGGTTGGTATATATAAAACCAAATAGATTTGTTAAAACTAAAACAGGTATAAAACCAAATAAGAATATGTTCTGGTACACGTTTCGCCGAGGTGAACCTGAGCTTCATGAGTCATATTACTATCTTAACCATTTCCTGCCTGTGCAGCACCATCCAGCAGAGACCATACAAAAATAATTTCTTCCTGCCAGCTCATTCACAGCCACCAGGAAAGGGTAAGACACCATGAAATCGAGTGAATATTGTGTTCACCAATTAGGTTACAAACTAGGCGAGGTGATAGTGATATTTGTGATAGTATCTGCCTTAGTAGTCCCCTCGATACCAAACCATGAGATCCTAAAGTTACATAGCTAGGACAATCACGTTTTGGTACATATAAGTGCGGCTGATGCAAAGCCTACAGATATATTGCTACACCATCAGAATACAAGGCTTTTGATGTTTGGGGTTACATATCTTGAATTAAACAGATATTGATATGTATAATGAGGAGAGCAAGTGTATGTCGGTTGATTACTTGGTGTTATATGCAGTACTAATTTGCTATGTCTAGATGGAGAAAGGGGAAAACTGCACATGCAGAGGGACCGAGTCCCTACTGATGTATGGGCTCCCTAGGTCTGCTGTATTGCCCCTTAGTGAGCATGTGCAGTGCTCCACGATGATGCACTTCCGACACCTCGCTTCCGGGTCGATGGCTTTCCGCGTATTTGTGTATCTCAGATAGCAGCCTCGTTGATTCTTATGGATGCCAAAAGGGACCCTGATTGGGCCAATCGAGGCAGATCCTCCCCTTCCATCCCTACACAGGTCTTGCTGCCTTTTTTTTACCTTTACTAGGTCTAGGGATAGGTAATTGTAAACCAACCTCTGTTTAGGCAAATCCACGCCCCACTTATATGTTATAGGAGCTGATAGATCAATCAATTTCAGCTCCACCCATCACAAGGGGGCCATTCCTGAAACTGGGAGGTCCTAACAATGAATCCCTCACACCTGTGATCACTCCCTTATCAAGGAATTGTATTTAAATCCAGAGCGTTCACAACTCTGTTCGCTTTTTTTTATCTCTACACACTTAATATATTGTATACTCCTGAAGACGCTGTTAGACATGCAGCCAGTGGCGTAACTACAAGGGTCGCAGTGGTCACACTTGCGACTGGGCCCTGGCATTCCACCACTGGAGGGGGGGGCAGGCACTGGTGGAACCGGTGGTAACCCTTTAAAGACCAAGGGTCTTTAAAGTCAATGCATTTATGACTGAACAGTTCTGTTATTGGTCCTTAAAAGGTTAATTAGGCAGCAGAGGCCTTGTTATTTTTCCTCTGGCTATCCAACATGAGTCTGACACTTCCTGGTGTCTCATAGCAGGTCTGGTGGTAGCTTACTTGTGATCGCTAAAGTGTTATGTGTCCCTATCTGTCTCTTGAAACAAAGTAGTTCTTCTGCACACTGTTTTCATAAAATAATCACAAAAAGGGTGCTCATCTGCAAGAAGGACTCACCAAGGTCCTATAAATGTGTAACTAAGCCACAATAAATCAAGAGGGCATAACTAGGGATGAGCTGTTTCAGTGAGTTGTAGGAGATTTCTGGGAATTAGAATCTGTGTTGGCACTGCCAGGCTATCAGGGACAGTGTGTTTCAGTGAGTTGTAGGAGATTTCTGGGAATTAGAATTTGTGTTGGCACTGCCAGGCTATCAGGGACAGTGTGTTTCGGTGAGTTGTATGAGATTTCTGGGAATTTGAATCTGTGTTGGCACTGCCAGGCTATCAGGGACAGTGTGTTTCAGTGAGTTGTAGGAGATTTCTGGGAATTAGAATCTGTGTTGGCACTGCCAGGCTATCAGGGACAGTGTGTTTCAGTGAGTTGTAGGAGATTTCTGGGAATTAGAATCTGTGTTGGCACTGCCAGGCTATCAGGGACAGTGTGTTTCAGTGAGTTGTAGGAGATTTCTGGGAGTTAGCCTGGAAGTGCCAACACAGATTCTATCAGGGACAGTGTGTTTCAGTGAGTTGTAGGAGATTTCTGGGAGTTAGAATCTGTGTTGGCAGTGCCAGGCTATCAGGGACAGTGTGTATCAGTGAGTTCTACCACAGTTCAGCAAATTTGAATCTGTCTTGGCACAGCCTGTTGTCAGTGTGTATCAGAGAGCTATACCACAGTTCAGCAAATTAGAATCTGTCTTGGCACAGCCTGTTATCAGTGTGTATCAGTGAATTCTACCACAGTTCAGCAAATTAGAATCTGTCTTGGCACAGCCAGGCTATCAGGGACAGTGTGTATCACTGATTTAAAGCATTGTTCTGGAAAATCTGTATATCTTTGATCTAATTCTAGATACCATACAATAACAGTTTAATCAGAGTTCATCTGTTTATCTATTGAGAGTTGAATCTGGCTGTTACCAGCTATCAGGGTGTTGCAGCCTGCAGGAGAGGAAATGAATGAGAGAGAGAGAGAGTAGAGGACATTGGCAGCCTTGCAGGGAAAATTTCAGTAAAATCGCCGACTTATATCAGAGTTCTGAATATCTTTAATCTATATACCAGAGTTGAATCAGACTTCTGTATATCTCCAATCTTTATACCAGAGTTGAATCAGACTTCTGTATATCTCCAATCTTTATACCAGAGTTGAATCAGAGTTCTGTATATTTTTAATTTATATATCACTCACCATGTCAGAAAGACCAAAAAGGACAGGCAGAAGCTCCCAGGCACAGATAAGAGGGCAAGCAGCCTCTGTGTCGGAAGGCTGTGCCCCTGGTCGTCATAGAAACATAGAAACATAGAAAAATGTCGGCAGATAAGAACCTTTCGGCCCATCTAGTCTGCCCAATTACATGGATACTTTACCTGTATTTATCCTTTGTTTAGGATAGCCTTATGCCTATCCCATGCTTGCTTAAATTCAATTACTGTTTTGGCCTCTACCACTTCTACTGGAAGACTGTTCCATGTATCCACCACCCTCTCAGTAAAATAATGCTTCCTGATGTTACTTTTAAACCTTTGCCCCTCTAATCTAAGACTATGTCCTCTTGTTTTGCTATTTTGTTTCCTTTTAAATATACTCCCTTCCTCTACCTTGTGGATTCCCTTTACGTATTTAAATGTTTCTGCAGGGGCATGCTTGTCCTTTCTAACTGGTGCTGGCCGTCTTAAGCAGCGGCAACATACAGAGGATTTGCAGGATTGGCTAACCAGGCCATCCTCATCCTCCTCATCCTCCTCATCTGCCAGCTAGTATTGTAGTGGTTTACAGTTAACCTCGGCTGCCAAAACATCTAATTCAGCCTCCATGTCCACAGCTACTCCTGCCGTAACCTCACTATCATACACGGAGGAGTCAGCTGAATTGTTTGACTACAGTGACAGTGACGTGCTGCTTGAGGATGCGCAGCAACTCCAGTGTTCTGATTCAAACTCTGAGGTTGAGGAAGGGAGTAAAATCAGCCTAGAGGAAGGGGATGCCAGTGACACACAAAGAACTGGCACTCATGTTCCCCCAGCAGCTGCAGCATATTGCGAGGTTGGCTACAGTGATGAAGAGATAGGGGGTGATGACAATGATGATGTCACTGACTCCACCTGGGTGCCTCATCGAACAGGGGAGTCAAGGGAGGAGGAGGAGGCACAACAAAAACGAGGCAGAACGTCCTCTATGAGCAACCGTAGCCAGTCCAAGGCATCAGATTTTAGAGCTGCTCAGGTGCACAGCGCTGTTGTCTCGCAGCACACGTCCAGGATCTCTGCTGTCTGGGAGTTCTTCACAACATGTGCAGCAGACTGCAGTGTTGCTATTTGTACGCTATGTCGGAAAAGGATCAAGCGTGGGAAAGACTTCAGACACTTGGGTACCACGTGCTTGAGGCGACATACGACCACCTGCCACGCATCCCGTTGGCACAACACTTTGCATAGGTCCTCCTCCTCATCTGTCTCTACCACCACTATATGTCCTGCCATATCATTGCCTACAACCTCCACTGACCGGGATGATGCTACAGTAATGGGTGTACCAGGTCCTTCCTCAGAACGTGACAGCATCCCATCAGCTGAAGATATACGCAGTCAGATTACGTTGCCCCAGCTGCTGCAACGTAAGAAAAAATATAGTCCCAACCATCCCCAAGCACAGCGTCTATATGCCAGCTTAGCAAAATTACTTACATTAGAGCTGCTGCCTTTCCAGCTGGTGGACTCTGCTTCCTTCCGTGAATTTGTCGAATGTGCTGTACCACAGTGGCAGGTTCCAAAATGCCATTTCTTTTCACGGAAGGCCATTCCAGCACTATACCAGCATGTGGAACACAATGTTATGGAGTCATTGGGAAAGGCAGTCAGCAGCAAGGTGCACATTACTTTAGACACGTGGTCCAGCAAGCATGGACAGGGCCATTACATTTCCTTCACAGCACACTGGGTAACTCTGCTTGCAGCTGGGAGTAATCCAGGATGGGGCTCTTTGCTGGAGCTTGTTCATCCACCACGCCTCCAGAAAGCTGCTTATATGAGGACTGTCTGCTCCAACACCTCTTCCTCTTCCTCCTCCTCCTCCTACTCCTCCTCCTCCTCCTCCTCCTCCTATGTCTTTGGCGAAGTGGCAGTTAAACTGATGCGTGGCAGGGACTACACAATGGCTCAAGCAAAAAGATGCCATACTGTGCTTGAGCTGGTTTGTTTAGGGGACAGGAGCCACACCGGGCCAGAAATTCTGTCAGCTCTGCAGGGGCAGGCGCAGAGATGGCCAGCTTCAGCTGGGAATGGTCGTCTGTGATAATGGCAGCAAACTTCTCTCCGCGCTATGCAAGGGTATATTGACACATGTACCATGCCTAGCAGACGTCCTAAATCTAGTGGTACAGCGTTTCCTAACCAGGTACCCAGGGCTGGCAGAGCTTCTCAGCCAGGCCAGAAAAGTCTGCAGCCACTTCAGACGGTCATTCCCAGCAAGTGTTCGCCTGGCAGAAATTCAAAGAGAATTCCACCATCCCACAAACCGTCTGATCTGTGACATGCCCACCAGGTGGAACTCGACATTAGCAATGCTGCAGTGTCTGCACAAGCAGCAGAGGGCCATCAATGAGTACCTGTGTGAGTATGGCACAAGGACAGGTTCAGGTCAACTTGTTTCCCCCCCCCCCGCAGTGGCTGTTGATCAAGGATGCATGCACTGTACTGTCACAATTTGAGGAGGCAACGAGGATGGTGAGCAGGGACAGTGACACAATTCCTTTAGTGTTCCTGCTGGAGCGCACTCTGCGGGGACTTATAGATGTGGCACTAGAGGCAGAGCAGCCGGAGGAAGAGAGGCCTTCCCTAGCTCTCAAGGCCCCAGTCTTTACGCAGACAGCAATCCTGCGGGTCGCAGATCAGACAGGAGGAGGAATATTTAAGTAGCAGGGGCATTGAAGGTGGGGATTCCTCAAGGGAGGGTTTTGTGTGCCCAGAAACCCAAGGACTAGTATGTGGCTGGGAAGAGGAAGTGCACGATGGGGTCATCCTCATTGACCAGGAAGACTCGGAAGCTAATGCCACCTCCAACCTACGCTGCATGGGCTCCCTTATCCTGCAAAGCCTGCTAAAGGACCCCAGGATTCGTGCTATCAAGGAGATGGATCATTACTGGTTGGCAAGCCTTCTTGATCCACGATACAAGGGTAAAGTTGCAGAGCTCATCCTGCCCGCACAGAGGGAGGACAGGGTGAAACAACTTGAGGACGCTTTACATCGACACTTGTGTAACACCTTTTCAGGCACTGGTAGGTTACCAAGTGATGACACAGGTGTTTCCGAGCAGTGGTGTATTTAGGTTTTGTGCTGCCCTAGGCCTGACTAAACTCGTGCACCCCCTAATTTAAATTTGAGGCACCCCTTCCTGTCAAGGGCACAGCTCTTCCTGGTTAATCCCCACCCTTCCTCTTTAAGCTCCACCTTTTACTCTTAGAGCTCTGCCTTTTCCTCTCTTTATATTAAAAGTGGATACCAAGTGCCTACTTGTATATTTTGTATACCATTTCAAATGTATCTATTGAGAAAAAAATTATGAAATGTTTACATTCAAGCATTTTTACAAAGAACAACCATGCATGTCAAGTAAACGGGATCACAGCCGCTCTAATTGGTTGAATAATAAAATCCACAGAAACGTGCACTGCATATGAGCGTATCACAGAGCTGCACAGCAAAAAAAACCACAGAAATGGGCACTGTGTATGAGCAGATCACAGAACTGCACAGCAATAAAACTCACAGTAATGTGCAGTGTGTATGAGCGTATCCCAAAGCTCCAGGGCAATAAAACTCACAGTAATATGCAGTGTGTATCACAGAATCCACAGCAATAAAACTCCCAGCAATGCAATGTTTGGTGTGTGTCAGCGTATCAGAATCCACAGCAATAAAACTCCCAGCAATGCAATGTGCGGTGTGTATGAGTGCATCAGAATTCACAGCAATAAAACTCACAGCAATGCAATGTGCGGTGTGTATGAGTGCATCAGAATCCACTGCAGTAAAACTCCCAGCAAACCGAGTGTATATGAGCACACAGTGTGGAGCCATCTTGTCAGCAGTGGGGTGCCACTGCCAGAGGGTGCACTGTAGCTTTGATTCCCTTCCCGGTGGGTGTTCAGTCCAGAATAGAGTCTGTGTTAACGAAAGGGCGGGCAGCTGCGCACGTGCGTTTCACGTGGTTCAGCCAGTCATGTGGTACTGATACTCAGAGAAATGGCAGTGAAATGCCCTGATGTTCGGTGGTTTCAATCAGCAGGTTTATTCAGGCGAACCCCGTAGGTTTCAATGTTAAAAATATTCCCGTTTTTATGCAATATCTAATAAATCATTTATTATTTTAATCTGCAGTAAAAAGTCTTTAGTTATTGATTATTATTTCTTTTTAGTACCTTTTAGTCATTTTTCAGATTTTTTTGGGCAAAATTCCCCCCCCTTTTTTTAATAGCAGTTTTTCTTTTTTCTGTAACAGAACTTTTTATTATCAATCATAGGATCTTATATGTAAATTCCAGACTTTTTCGTTCAGTAGTTCTTTTGAAAACAGCAGGCCACGGGTTTGCGGTGGCAGCATTCAGCGGCCGACTCCATGCACTTTGGGGACCCTGCGGTGAATGGTGAATTTACTGCAGGGTGGGGAAATTTTACTCTCCTAAGTGCAGGGAACTACAGAACACCAAAAAGTTGGCGTCATTTCGGTGCTCTGTGAGTAACCCATTTAGTGGTTAGGTTTTTTGCTGCCCCCTGGAAAGTGAAATTGAAAGTGTAAATTCGTGAAATCTCAATGTATCCTTCCTGGTAAAATACTTTGCAAAAGTAAAAAAAATATATATATATTTTTTTTTAGGGGTGGGGCCACCCAGTGCGGGCCGCCGCCCCCTGGAAAGTGCCGCCTTAGGCCTGGGCCTAAATACACCAGTGCTTCCGAGGCTGCGGATGATCAGAGGAAGAGCGGTGAAGGCCAGGTCTGCTTAACTGATGCTTTTTTAATTTTTTTTAGTCTACGACGCCCAGGGATGTCAAATGTAGGCACCCATTGCCAGCGTCTTCACCGTATGGTGCAGGACTACCTAGGGGCAATGGCAGACCTGTATACCTTTACAGCAGATGATCCACTGGCTTACTGGGTGTTGAGATTGGATCACTGGCCAGAACTTAGCCAATATGCTATGCAGCTACTAGGTTGCCCTTCATCCAGCGTGCTTTCTGAAAGGACGTTCAGTGCCGCTGGAGGTTTTTGTCACAGACAAAAGAGTGCGTCTGTCCACCGACTCTGTAGACCGGCTGACATTTATAAAAATGAGTCAGTCCTGGATCAGCAGCTATCAATCCCCTGATTCTGATGTAACGGAATAGATCGGGGATCTCTTCTGCATTCCCAAAACCTCCACCACTGCACTCTTCCACAATACCACAAAGGGGTTACGGTGTGAAGGCACTTGCTGCCACCAAAGGTAAAATATTTGGGTGCACTGACACTGACGTCTATACCAGATTTATATCATTTTAATATTTGCCCGCAGGGTCCAACCCTGCACTTTTCCACAATATCACAGAGGGGTTACAGTGTGAAGGCACTTGTTGCCACCAAAGGTAGAATATTTGGGTGCACTGCCACTGACGCCTATACCAGATTCATATCATTTTACTATTTGACCGCAGGGTCCAACCCTGCACTCTTCCACAATACCACAGAGGGGTTACAGTGTGAAGGCACTTGCTGTCACCAAAGGTAAAATATTTGGGTTCACTGCCACTGACGCCTATACCAGATTCATATAATTTTAATATTGGACTGCAGGGTCCTCCTCTTCCACAATACCACAGAGGGGTTACAGTGTTAAGGCACTTGCTGCCACCAAAGGTAGAATATTTGGGTGCACTGCCACTGACGCCTATACCAGATTCGTATCATTTTAATATTTGACCGCAGGGTCCAACCCTGCACTCTTCCACAATACCACAGAGGGGTTATGGTGTGAGGGCACTTGCTGCCACCAAAGGCAAAATATTTGGGTGCACTGACGCCTGTACCAGATTCATATCACTTTAATATTTGACCGCAGGGTCCAACCCTGCACTCTTCCACAATACCACAGAGGGGTTACGGTGTGATGGCACTGTTCCCGACGCTAAAGGCCCAATTTTAAAGCACCTATTGTTACTTTCATTCAAAGTCTGCATAAGTTTCACCATAATTTAGCCAAAAAAAATCACTAAACTTGTTCTGCGTGTCCTAAACCGTCTCCTTTTCATACAGGTTGCCGCCCCAAGCAGTTGTTTATGAATAGATTAAAGGAAAACCATTTACCGTCATTTGAAATGTCATTTTTTTTGTTTTTAAATGCTTCTATACATCCTACAAATCCGCCATTTCACGGGCAGGTTATGGGAACCTCCTAGGCACGATATTTGAAGGAATTTTTCATTTTTATTCTTAAACTTTATTTCATGGAAAACTCACTGTTCCTTTAAAAATGTTTTTTTAAAACTTTTTGTCCTTGTTTCCTGTCCCCCAGGGCACTACCCGGACCCCCATATACCTTTTATGGCAAATATCTAGCATATATGCCCTCTTGGAGGGCACTCTAAAAATCGAATGTTCAGTTCCCATTGACTTACACTGAGTTCGGATTGTGTTGGAGTTCGAACTCGAACTTCTGAAATTGTTGGAGTTCGAAGTCGAACCGAACACGGGGACGTTCGGCTCATCCCTAGCAGCATATAGTAAGGCAGCCCCACAGGCTCAGCAAAAATAAACACAAGAAAAACCAAATAGCTGAACCATATGAAATATGCAATATTAGGGAAAGCACAATGCGAAAAGCAGCCACAACATAAAGTGGGTCAGTGCAAACTCCTGAAAGTCAAGACAAGGCACCCCAATGTTTTGGCGATCTATCGCCTAGTATCCCTATTATATATGCATTAGCCATGGGATTTAATGCTATGGTAATATTAATGTAATAGGGATACTAGGCAATAGGATATAGTATTATTAGGTTTGAAAACCAGCACTTTTTGGATAGTGCAGGAGACCTGTATACAGATATTTTTGCAAAATGTTTTTAGTAAAAATGCAAAACTCTCTTGCAGGGAGGGGCCCTTCATAGATTCTTGCACTGGGGCCCTGAGGTTTCTAGTTACGCCACTGCATGCAGCGAAATGCGTAGAGTGTTTTGTACCTTTTTGATGGCATGTGACTGGTTCAGTGATCCCTGGTGGGTTATTCCAATTTGGGAAACTGGGCTTTGGAGTGCTCCTAGACCTCTCTTGTTTGTCTTGATGGACTCTAGACCTATTACATCCTTCTGACTAACCTATACCCACCAGCCCACAAAGATTGGTTTCTTACCTTTGTAAGAATAGTCATTGTTATAGTCTAGAGGTAGATGTAGAATTTGGGCACTATTAACCAGCAGGTTACTGTTTACAAGGGACTGAACCAAGTCATCTTTTCTAGTGTGTGTATACCACCATGTGTGGATTTTAGCAACTGTGTTGTTGAGTGTGTGTTTATATCTTGTTGATTAAAAGTTAAGTTTTAAGTTAGTAACCTAATTGGTGAACACAAAATTCACTTTGATTTCATATGTCAATCCAGGGTTACCCCCTTCTAGCTTGTGGAATTGTGTTTTAGATACAAATCAATACATATTCTTTGGGAATTTGTTTACAACACTTGAATTTTTAATGATCTCTATATCATGTATTGTGTTAGGGGTAAGACCCCACCCTGATAAGAGTGTCACAGGTGCTTCACCCTCGAGCCAGAAAACACAGGGCTCTTGTTCAGGTGAGCACCCCATTTGCATATGATTTCTGGGTGATCTTGTCTTCTGAATAGATGCCTGCCCAATGAGCGTTTGTCGTCCGTCTGTCTTATTTTTCATTGAGGAGAGGTTTACCAGCTGGTTTGAGGAACAGTGCCATCCTGGGAATAGGCACATTGACACTATTACAGAGCCAATCCCATTTAGGCTCTGTAAAATGTGAGTGTGTACGTATATCAAGTTGCTATATAGTCTACGCTTTAAATTGTATTGCACTATTCTGTGTATATGTTATATTTCGTCCGAGGTGATGCTGTTTACTGACTGACTCAGTGAACCACTTGAGTATTGTCTGCATACTTTTTTCACTATTTTGTATGAATTCACCTATATATACAAAATTTAATGTTTTATTAGAAGTATATATATTTCGCGGGCAACCCACACACTCCCTGCTTGCGCTAGGGAGTATACTCTATGTCTTCTTGTGATCTCTAGGAGGATAAGTCACGTTTCCATTCCCACCAGATAGCAGCAATGCAAATTATATTTTCTTTTACACTGTATGTATTTTGGTGCTGTTTATTGTCACTTCCGCAGGCATAATGGATCAGCAATGAAGAGGTTAATATTTCATTAATGTAAAAACCTACAATTTCCTTTCAGAATTGTATAGTTTCCAAATATTTCTGGTTTTTTTTCTATTGACATAGAATGTTGAAAGCAGATAAGCCACACAGATTTTTCTTTTTAACTCTACACAGCAAGTTAATGAATTGGATAAATTACCTCACATAGAAAAGCACAGGAGCCGGCCGTGCACTCTTTGTTTAGTTGACAGAATCTATTAAATAAGGATATTGTTTGTATGACGAATGTGATTTTTCAGTTTATATTACACATCCAACTTCCTTGATGTTTACACATAACGTCAATTAATGTATATTTTATACATGGTTTTGCATTCCATCATTAACACCTGGACCTGTACTCCCACGCACGCTTTGCTGTCATGTTCATACAACACATTTTCTAATACTGTCAGAATCCCATCTCCTTTATTTGCTAGGTTTTCATATTCAGCTTTTTAAGTAAGTCAAACAATATTGTTTATGAAAGGTGATAATTAATTATGTGCAGCTTTTTACACCGTAGACAGCAATTGTTTAAATACGTGTGAATGGAAGTGAACAGATGACACGGAGAAAGAATTTGGACTATCTGTCATATTTATAGATATATATCATTTTAATTATGTTGGAGATTTGTAGGAGAGCTAAATTTAAGTCCAAATGACATCCATCTTCCATGCACACTGAGTTTTATAGGGATATGCGTCATCTGTAATGAAAAGCTTTATGCTGTTGCCAAAACACAGGGAAATTGGAATTTAAACTGGAGTATTCCACTTTGTCATGATTTAACTACGTAGCACAATGCAGGGCCAGTAAGAACACCCAAACACAGCAGAAATGGTACACAATAGACTCGGGAAATAATATTCTGGCATTGCTACAATTTGGCTCAGCAAGTGTAAACTGTCCACTTCACAACTAAAGCTCATGTTATGCAATTATGTCACTCTTAGGAGATACCTTGCAGAGAGTTATTCCTGTGCTTTTCTTTATTTGTCTTATAGATATGTATTTGGCATAACAAAGGAGAACTATTCCTTTTTATGTAAAATATGGGTCTTCAACTCGTTGTGGTGTTTATTATGAATGATGTGTTTTTATGTATTTAACCCCTTCACTTTCAAAACTCTACATACACATTTTGTGCTTTGGAAAACAAAGTAAATAGTTGAAGGAAAATACAAACAATATACAGGGTGTCCATAAAGTCTCTTTACAATTTAAAAAATTTCTTACAAAGACAAATGAAAAGACAGATAAGTGAAAATTATTTCAAAATGAGACGTATATATTTAAGTTTTTTTTGCCTCATTTAATACACCTCTATATGTGCACCATTAGTTGCACGAAGCACATCAAGACGGTACTTGATTTCTTGCCATGTTTGCTGTAGCATACCCTCAGCAATGGTGGCAATGGCATCGGTGATCCTCTACTTTACCTCTACCTTTGTTCGATACACTATATCTTTAACATAACCCCATAGAAAGAAGTGGAGGGGAGTGATATCTGGTGAGCGAGGCGGCCAGGGAATTGGGCCACCCCTTCCAAGGTTGCTTGTTAAGTCATTTGTAGAGGTTATATTTTTAAACCCTTAATGACGGGCAGGTGGCACCCACTGGGAGGGGGTGAACGCCGACAGGTGCCCTACTGTCAGGTGCTGTCCCACCCACGCAGCCAACACACGTCACATGTCATTGGCTGCATGGGGTCGAGTTGAGTTCAGGCAGTCCCGTAGCAGCCAATGGTGTGGGCGGTGCCCCACTACAGGGAGGGCCCATTGAAGTCAGCGCGGTGTACCAATATGCCGCGTGTCTTCAAGGCCCATCTGTTGCACGGTGAGAAAGGGAAAAAAAGGCCTAGTTTGACAACAATTCAGAGTTTTTATGTAGTTTCAGTTACTTTTGATCATTCTATAGCTTGAAGTGAAAATTTTTGAAATGGTAAAAAATGTAAAGTCTTCATTGCTGGGACATTTTTTAACAGCTAGATCTTTAGGTAAACCTTTGCTAGTCTGGAGGAAACATATTAACCTACTCTTTTGTACAGATCCCTTGGTAAAGTCTGACCTTAAATGTCAGGATGACTGTTAGAGTTTTAATTGGTAAAAAATAAAGTACTTTGCTTGTTAACACTTTCTTGGATCAATATATTCATTCTGAACTTTAATAGAAAACAATAATATCCTGATATTTATGATTTAGTTATTATTCAATATTACTGGCACTTCTATTTCAAAAATGCTTAGCATTAGCTATTTAATTAATGTCAATGGATTTACCTCTTATTATGCATCATTAAAACACTATGTCAATTTTAATCTAGTGCCATTACGGTTTGTAAAAGTCGTTGGCAGCTGAGTGTAATTAGTGCAAATGCAATATCAGCTGTCACTTTGAATATTTCTTCTGATACTTTTAATAGTGTCAATTCTCTACTATCTGATTTACAGGACGCAGGTTTATGAAGATGGTCTAAGAGCTTCTTCTATTGCAAGTTGTCAGGATCACCTTAACACTTTCACTACCTGGTTGTTTTCCATAAAACTACTGCCAGGACCCAGTGGATTTATAGAAACAACTTTTCACTTGCAAACAATGGAAAAACGTATGTGGCCTACATAAATTACATTTTAGAAACCGTAAGCTTATTTGACATGTAGAGGACTCCTCTGCTGCTCAAAAAGTACTACTACATGTATAATAGAACTGTAGTGTCATGTTTCTGTAAAAGAAAAACCGAACGCTAAGATTTTCAAACAGATTAAGAACCTTGGATGACTTGTCTAATGTGTTGAAAATCTGGGTGCACATTCTGGAGGTCATTTGCAAACTTATTTCATTTGCAGTGATTGAAATTCCTTTGAATTGCTCCAGAATATTAGTAAATCGAGTTTACTCAATATTGGACTCAAGCAGGAGCTATTCAACGTTGGGTATACACGATCATGATAGGGAAGAGGTTAAATGACCATATGGCAAACCTATCAATGAAACCAGTGTTTGATCAATACACGACTTCTGTACTCATGTGTGGATTATACATACATTCATTTTGAGGACTTATTCTTGACATTATTTCATATATCATCTTTACATGCAAGAAAATACCTCATCAGGGCTATTATTTTTGATGATTCACAAAAAATATTCATATTTTAAATAAGTGCCTCCAAAATTCCTGTTCTGTTGAATCGTGTTTGCCTGCAGGTAGCACTAACTGCCACCTAGCAAATAAAAAACAGCACATGTGGATAGTTTAATTCAGTTTAGGTTGTCTAGTGCTTGTTAGTCCATTGTCACTCACTATAAGGTAAAAGTATTTTTATTTTTTACAGGTAATTAGATTATATGGCCCCCTCATGTAAGTTTCTCATTTTATGGTGTGTATTAGATTATATTGACCCTCTTGTAAGTTTTTTTTTTTTTTAAATTAAGGGTTGAGTGGCTAACGGCCTAGAAACTCATAGCCAGCAGGAAGCACATTTGGGGGATGGTCAATGGCACTTCCAGTTCCAAGATTTCACTAGTCATCCACTTGATTATCATGGGCAGTGGTGTATTGCATTTATTATTTTTATTTATTTTTACTTATAGCAGTGGCTGGCACCAACAAGCATGCCAAGCTGCAACCTACTGTAATACCACACCACACCAATGCACTTTTATTTTCTAATGCATGCTGTGATCAATTGCATACCACCTTAGGATGATGATACAGCTACAAAATGGTGGTTTTGTGCAGATAGGACTGCAAGGTTACTTTGCTCAAAAGAATTACCCAATATGGTTACATTGCATTAAAATGGATAGTAGCCTGTTATAGTATTAATTGATCAATATAATCAATACTAATGCCTAAAAGACAGCTTCCATTGTTTTGTCTTCAGTGATGACCTCTTCTAACTAGACATTGTAAAGTTCTGCTGGTCCAGCTGATCACAAAGCAAATGTTGAACAAACTCTATCAGGTACAAATGCTAAGACTCCAAGTTCCCCCAATTGGATTACTAGCACAATGTACCAGAATGATAAACTAATGGTAAAATGTGTCTCTATAAGAAGCAATTGACCCACATCACAAAACCCTTAGGGCCCTATTCCAAGGTTATCTTAACCAGATCTGGAGTAAATTTACCAGAAACATTATAGTCTATGCAGTTCTTATGTTTACAACAGCTCTGATTAAGTTTACAAGAACTGGTGTAAGCTTCTGAATTTTCCATTGTCCTCTGAAAATCTCTGACCTTGCAGCTAGTATTTTAAATACAGCATTTACCAGCTGCATTTAAGAGACTCACTGTGGGTAACTACTGCACTGACAACGACAAGTGGCTTTCAGCATGACAAGGGCAATTATTCCACAGGCCTTACCTTATTCTCTAGGATACCATGTTCATACTTTTATATATATTCGTTTTGGCTATAAAATGACTATTTTTTCAAAGTGGTATAATATTTTTTTATCTTTGTATTATTTTTAGAACATACTTGATTTAACTCTCAAACAAAAGATGCAGACCCTACCCCTGTCAATCAAAATACACACAGACCCAGTGTCTGACCACATGAGGTGTAGATTATACAAGCTACCTGGTTCTCCACATGACATACACATCTAAAGGCTTCTTGGATCTGAGGTTTACATATATTATACAGTCTCACTGGCTCTGTATATGACATATACATAAACAGGCACTAGTTCCTGTAGGTTACACATGCTCCACAGCCTCTCTCCACCACATGAGAGTATACACATACAGCCTCCCTATCCCCCATGTATAATTAGACATGATCCCCCACTCTCCATGTGAGAAACTTGTTGAATCTCATAATTGCATATGATCCCTTGCTTTTTCAGTGTGGTATATATTATAATCTGCAAATTCCACAGCTCTCTATATTAGATATATTTACTTATCTGTGTATTATGGGGGCTGCAGGGGTGATACCCACCCATCTGAATTTGAGTTATACGCACTTGGTGCTATTAGAATATCACTGTTCCTGCTGTGACTGCTCAAAAATCGCAACCAAGGTGACCCCCTCATTAGAAAGAGCTGGTTCTTCTCTTTCCAAAATGAGTCTCAAAGAGATCCTGAGTGCTCCGTGAGGAGGATAGGATGGATAAATTATCAACCCCCTTAAAAACACAACTCCAAGGTTATCATTATTAGGGATGAGCTGTTCGATTCGATCTGTTCGGAGTTTGCATTGAACATCGGCCGTTCGACAGTTCGCGAACTTCGTACTTTTTGGGACGTTCGCCAAAAGTTCGAAAAAAAAATTGGAAAAAAGTATAAAAAATTCTTAAATACTAAAAAAATCTAGAAATAAAGAGACTCTTACTGCAGAATATTGTAAGCAATAGTTTATTAGATATTGAATTAAAACGGGAATATTTTAAACATTGAAGCCTATGGGATAAAACATTCTTGTTACTAAAACATCAGGCAGACACGGCCCTCTAATCAGGCACTGTAGAGGGCAGCCTGCAGGGGCCTCCCAAGGATCCCCTTGAGCATGTGATGACAGAGCTGCGACTGTGCGGGCTAGCCGCCCGGGTGCATGTGGCAGAGACAGGCAGTGCATGGAGGGAGCCACTGCACCTGCAGCCACTGCAGACCCTCCCACAACCATGATCCAGTGAGCCCCCACTGACCACCAGGCTAAGGTAAGGCGACACATTTCTAAAAAAAATAAAATCCGAGGACATTTTTAAATGTCCCCGGGAACATAAAATATATATTTTTTTTTCTCTGACTAAATGAATTTAATTATATATATTAGATACATTCATCCAGGTAGAGGGGGTGGCATGTGGGCTGCGCGGGTCTCAGGCAGTGGTTTGGTTTTTTGGTGTGTATATTTTTAGCAAATTTATAGGGGAAGGTAAGGGCAGGTATGATATATATATATATTCTTATAAATATATATATCCAGACTTGTATTACACACACACTTTGGCAACTAATTGCCCCCCCCCATTTGGTTGATCCCTCCAGTAGAAATGTTGAACCCGATAGAGCAGAGAATAATATATATATTCTCTGCTCTGTCGGGTTCAACATTTGTTCTGGAGGGACCAGCCAAATGGGGGGGGGCGCATTTAGTTGAGATTGTCCACATGCCACCCCATGTGCGCATGTGTATATATGGTCTGAGGTCTGTAGGTGTATGTATATATATATCTGTGTGTTGATATATACGTATATGTCTGTGTGTGGTATCAATGGATCCCTACTCTATACACAGCACTCCGTGTCCCTATAATATATATGATCAGGTGTTACCTTTTTTTTATAATTTTATACTATTCCTAATAAATTAACAGTAATTTTTGATGTATTTTATTCCGTAGAAACTTTTTTTGCCTATATAACATGTGCTTTGTGAAAATAAAACGGTTTTGTGTGTGCATTTTAATTTAGTTAGTGGATTCCTGTCCAGTGCGGTGAGAAGCAAACGTAATGTAGTGTAGACACGCTGCGAGGCGGAACGGAGTGAAGTCAAACCTGCAAAATGTTTGCTTCTCTTCGCTATGCTGTGCGTCGCTACACACTCAGTGTGTCTCAGCCTTTATTCCCGCATCGCTAGTTTACCGAATCAGTTTGTATACTTGTTACTGACCCTGCTTGTTCTGAGGACCCAATCTGTTGCCGACTTTGCCTGCCATTTGACTATTCTCTCTGTGTATTCCCTGCCTGTTCTGTTTGCTTCCTGTTGCTACTGGTGTGCGCCGATTCTCACCATATACAGTAGCGCAGTACAAGTGCCTAAACATTGCTGACCCGGTTTTGTTATAGCTGCTGATGTAACTGAATAGATCGAGGATCTCTTCTGCATTACCAAAACCTCCACCACTGCACTCTTCCACAATACCACAGATGGGTTATTTACAGTGTGAAGGCACTTGCTGCCACCAAAGGCTTAATATTTGGGTGCACTGCCACTGACGACTATACCTGATTCATATCATTTTAATATTTGACCGCTGGGTCCAACCCTGCACTCTTCCACAATACCACAGAGGGGTTACGGTGTGACGGCACTGTTGCCAAAACTAAAGGCCCAATTTTAAAGCACCTATTGTTACTTTCATCCAAAGCCTGCATAAGTTTCACCATAATTTAGCCAAAAAGTCACTGAACTTGTTCTGCGTGTCTGAAAATGTCTCCTCTTTTCATACAGACTGCTACTCCAAGCAGTTGTTTATGAATAGATTAAAGGAAAACCGTTTACCGTCATTTGAAATGTCATTTTTTTGTTTTAAAAATGTTTCTATACATCCTACGAATCCACCACTTCACAGGCAGGTTATGGGGACCTCCTAGGCATGATATTTGAAGGAATTTTTCGTTTTTATTCTTAACCTTTATTTCATGGAAAACTCACTGTTCCTTTAAAAACTTTTTTTTTAACTTTTTGTCCTTGTTTCCTGTCCCCCAGGGCACTACCCGGACCCCCATACACCTTTTATGGCAAATATCTTGCATATATGCCCTCTTGGAGGGCACTCTAAAACTTGAACTTTCGAGTCCCATTGACTTGCATTGAGTTTGGTTCGGGTTCGCGTTCGAACTCGAACTTTTGAAATTGTTCGAATGCGAACAGAACACGGGGGTGTTCGGCTCATCACTAATCATTATTACTATGGTAATTGTCTGCAAATTAGAGAGTGGTAACACATGCTGTTCAGTATCTCTGTATCATCCCTGTATTGAATTCAGTGAGTAAAAAAGCCAGAAATAAAACGTTTCACACACACACACACATTTTCTTAAAGCGAACAATAACCAGAGACAATTATCCCCTCTTCCCGTAATATAAAGAGATTGTGTGTATGTGGCTGTATTTGGTCAGATCCTTTAATGCCTCCTGTATCTTTGGCACCCTGCATCTCCTGCTGGCTTTAGTGCACTGCAAAACCACAGATCAGGAGTGCCCTGTGCCAACCCACAAGTGGCATCACACAGCCCACTGCCTGAGGAAATCAGGCCTTACACACAGCATGCTGCCAGCTCTGTGATTACATAGTGAAAAGTGGAGATCCGGAGGTGACCAGGAGCCATATTTCTGGTGTCTCAAAGGAGCTGTCCTACAAGGGAAACCCTGAACAGTATGTGTTAGCGCTAGTTCAGAGTTTAAGCACACATACTGTTCAGTGTCTCCTTTGCAGGGCAGCTCCTTGAAGACACCGGAAACATGGTGCCTGGTCACCTCCTGAGCCCAGGTAGGAGTGTAGACAGGGTGGCAGAACTCAGGTAGGAGGGTTCGAGGAGGGGACTCTCTGTAATATGTGCACCCATGGAACTGCCAAGTCGTACGCACGTGAATAGTTAGCATGTGGGCATGATTTAGTAGATCGTGCCCCATATGTAAACTTTTTTTTCTCCCTCATGACACCAACTATGCTCTGTAGGTTTGAGACTCAGAGTCCCCCCCCCAATGGCACCATTGTGGTTTAAGCTTGACTCCCTTTCAAGGAGGTCCATCAGGCAATGCTCAATGATGACGACACCTGTGATAACAGCAATCAGGGTGGAAAAAGGTAGACCTGGAGTGGATCCATGGAAGCCTGGGATGGAGCACAGGACTGAGTGGAAAACCTGGTCTGGAACTCAAAGATCTCAGGGGATAGGCAGTTTTCAAACTGTAGCCATACTGATGTGCGGCAGCCTTTCTGTGCCTCCTAGGTGCCATTAGACTTTGTGCATTACAATATGACATTTTCACTTTAAGGATTTTATGTATTCAGATTTACCCGATTTCTCCTTTAAATAGTCATTTTTTTCTTTAAATAAAAACGGAATACTTTATGAAAGTTCTTTTAACCCCTTTTATGTGGAGGAAGCGCTCAGCGCATCCTGCCACATATACACTTGGCTGCGGAGGACGCGTTGAGCGTGTCCTCCCTTTGCAGCCGCAATCGGCCTGGATTCCGGCCAATTGCTGCAGCACCTCGGTGTGGGCTGACATTTTTTATGTCAGCCCAGCCTCCTGGACCCCGGTGGGCAGGAATAGAGTCATCGCTCTGGCCGTGATTATGTCTATTCCAGGAAACCCCCCCCCCACCAGTGCGGGGAAGGTGCCTGAAGGGGAGGGGGAGGTCCTGTCTCCCTCCCGATCAGCTTGGGACACTGCAAAATGGCAGGCACAGCCTGTCCTTCCAAGCGGTGGCTGCCTTTATCCCCTTGGAGGCTGGATCACGATTTGGCACCAATAGGTGCCAGATCGCGGTCCCCTCCTGGAGCTGGCCAACATCTTGTATGTCGGCCAAGCTTCTGGGATCTCCCCCTGCCTACTAGTGTCATTGCACATTGAGATAACCCCTAGCTTCCACCTAAGGTGGAGATAGGGGGTTCATTGGAACCCCCTATCTGCCGATCCGTGACAGCTAGGGGCCAGAGCATGGCCTTTCCAATGATACCAAACATGACCATGTAAAAATGTAAGAAAATATAAATAAAATTAAAAAAATAAAGAATTAAAAAAAAAATGAAAAACATTTTTTGTTTTTTTTTGCTTTGATTTATTAATGCAGCAGTATTGTTCCCATTTCAATTATAATGTGTACAATGATGCTGCACTAACAGGGTTATCCAAAGAGATCCGAATTGCTTCAGAAAGGTAACTGAACGCTGAAAATCAACGTTCGGTTACCTTTCCTGGCCATTCGGCTATCCAGAGAACAGGCAATTCACCAAATCCTGGCGAATTGCCTGCACATACGGTGCCTGTTTGAGGGCAGTGAAATCCCCATGAAAAAGCACTGCTTCGGCTATTCAGAGAACACAAACCAGCAGTGAAAGGTTCCCAAAATGTCCTGCCATTCAGTGGTTTAATTCGGCAAGTTTATTCAGGAGAATCCCATAGGCTTCAATGTTAAAAATATTCCCGTTTTAATTCAATATCTAATAAACTGTTCATTATAAAATTCTGCAGTAAAGAGTCTCTTTATTTATAGATTTTTTAGGATACTTTAAGCATTTTTCTGTTTTTTTTTATTTTTTTAAAAGTCCGATTTTTTTTTTTTTTTTAAGTTTTCTTCTTTTTTCTGCGACAACCCTTTTAATTATCATTCCTTGGACCTCATATGCAAATTTCAGACATTTTCGCTCAGTAGTTTCTTTGCAAACAGCTTTTCACTTTCACATTCATACAAACTGTTTTGCTAATTTATTCACCTCCCTCTGCGGTGTCGGCTTTTTCCGGCGTCTTCGCTGCGTGTGATCGGCTCCTGCTCGGGTTTTTCCGGCGTCTTCGACGGGTTAATCCAGATGTTTTTGTGGGTTTTCTGCGTGCATTCGGTGGGATTTGCGGTTCGTTTTCGTTGGGTTTGCGGCAGCTTTTCCCTGCAATTCGGGGACCCTGTGGTGCTTGCTGAATACACCACAGGGTCACCGAAATGGGATCGGCAAAAGGAACCGAATTGAAGAGAACGAAAAGTCACCGAACGTGCGGTGACTTTTCGAATCTCTTTGGATAGCCCTGTAAGGATTTTTTCTATGGGGGCGTTTGCTAAAAATCACGTAATTTCACCCCAAAAAATGTATCGAGTCCCCATTTCAAATTTTTTACAAGCACACCCCATAGAAAATATACCCGCAAAAGGCTTGCATGATAAAATGTGAAAAAAATCCCTTTACACGCTGTAGATGATTGAAAATTCAAATTTTAATATAAGAAGTTTTTTTTAACATAAGAAGGAAAATTCAAATTTTTGTATTTTTGTTATAATATTCAGGCAGGACATGACGTATACATATAATAATGATATATTATGAATCTGCCGAGTCTGCCAGAAAGAACGATATATAATTTGTCTGGGTTGTTTAAAAAACGTGACTTTAAGGCTAGGGTCAGACGAACGCATTTTCGCGTTGTCTGTGAAAAAGTGCGTTCGAACGAATGGACGCATTTTTTCACGGAGTACGCGATAGCGGTCATACTATGCGCATTTGCGTCTGTGATTTTGTACGGATCATCAATAAAACACTTTGTGCATCTGGACGTTATGTTGGCCGGACATTAGCAGTGTCTGACATCTCCAATTCACGCACACACGCCTCTAGCGGACGCAGCGCACTCTGTACAACCGTACTAGCGGTTTTACGTTCTCGAAAAAATGCGTTCGTTTTCCACTTGCGTTGCGCAGCCGGACTTTTGTGCGACCGTACTTCGTATATTGGCCGTCATTGCCCGGCATTTGCTGCTACTACGGCCGTGATTAAGTGCGCCTGCACGCGCGTTCGCACTGCGCTCGTCTGACCCTAGCCTTAATCACGTTTAAACATGATGAGCGAAACCGGTAAATATGAGCTTAGCATACAGGGGTGAAATGGCTCAGCAGCGAAAGGGTTAAAAAGTAATTAAGTTAATTTTACTAAAATATACTGTCTACATTTCAATAACATTAAATCACACTTTGATCTTCTGGTAGGTTGACTTTCTGTGAAAGACAGGACGTAAATATTTTCTTTAAAAGCATTACAGATTGTAGGTTTGATGGGTTGCAGATACCTTTTTGACTTCAATAAAATAAGTCTTAAATAAATTCTGTCCTCCATACCATATTAATTTTTCTTTTTTAAAAACAACACGCCCATTTAAATCATATAGGTTGAGTACCTATTGCAACTATTTACAGGTTATTGTGATCTTTCATTTATAAAATACCAATCGTTTGCAAGGCACTTGAAATATATTCCAATTTTCGTTTTGAGAAGTTCAAATAAAGTGTCACGTGACATAAAGAACATTCTGCTAGCCTAACAATGGGAGGTAGATTGTAGAGGGCTGCCAAGGATACATCTTCAAGCCTCACTTACACACCAAATGCTGCTTCCTGGCTGGTTCCTTCAAGCCTCACTTACACACCAAATGCTGCTTCCTGGCTGGTTCCTATGTAGAAAATCTCTTGATTGAGCCACTATGCTAATGACTTGACTCTTAACCTCCCTGGTGGTTTTCCCGAGTGAGCCTCAGGGTTAAATTTCACTGCTGAAAGCGGTAACCCCGAGTTACACTTGAGATGAATACATACCTTTACCTGCATACCCTCGCTGACCTCCGCAATCGCATTCTCCTCCAGCCGATCGCAGCGTCCTGCTTCCTGGTTCTCTTCTCGTGATCTGCGTAGTGATCTGCAGGGAGAGACTGGGGGACTTTTTCCCCCAGTCTCTCCCTCTGTTCACGGCGACAGAGGAGGCAGATGGAGCTGTGGTCCCCATCGCGGTATACTAGGTGAGTATCTGATTTTTTGGGGGGGGATTTAACATTTTACAATATAATGAATACAATGTTCCTGGCGCCACCTATTGGTTTCTTTCAAAATTACAAACTAGATACCAGATGTTAATAGTGTTTTAGTTCATTGGCCTAGAAAATAAAAACTTTGTATATAGGATCAGCAGCCGTCCTCTTCCACTTTGTAAGTATATCCCAAAGACAACCAAATACAATAATCACCGAAAAATGTGGTGAGGTCTGCGCTTCTTCCTAAATTTCCTTTAAACTGGATATGGTGTAGATTCTCTCGGTATTCACCTCGAGAGAAGATATACCAACATAGTGTGACCTGTTAATCTATTATAGAAAATTCTGAACAAAGGTTTCACACTCACGTTTTCAAGTGCCCAAGACCTGGCACTGGATATACACGCAACCAGCGTTTCACATGGGAGCGCTGGACCACCCCTCTGTTGTCTGGATACTCCCATGATTTTCGTTAAGGTACACAGTAACACTGGGATTAGTATAAAATAAAATAGATTTATTCCAAAAACAAATAAAAATTTACAAAAATACATCCAGGACGCGTTTCGCGATCTCATCAGCTGATGAAGCGAACGGATCGCGAAACGCGTCCTGGATGTATGTTATCAATTTTTATTTGTTTTTGGAATAAATCAAGAATGGGGTAACTACTAACTATTGATGTGCCTTAATATTTTTATATTCTTGTGAGTGCAACTAATAAGGGGCCAAGTTGTATTACTTGTATGTGACTGTATCACGCTAAGTTATTTATGTTCTTTATCTAGATTTGCTCAAGTTTTTGTTTAAACACTTTGTAAACGTTGCAGGTTTTTTTTTTTTTCTCTTAACTCGTTCGGTGGCTTGTCGGCTTTTTCCGGTGATTGGTCGGCTGTCTGTTTGGTGGGTCATCAGCTTTTTTCGGATCGATTCAGCGGTTTTGCCGCAGTTTTTTAGATCGATTTGGCAGTTTTTCGATTCATTCGTGGGGTCGAATCGTCGCACTTCGTAGTTATTCATTTCAGTGCTCTCTGAATAACCCTGTAAGTCACTGAAGTCATTATACAGGTAGTTGTCAATTGAAATTGCAGAAAAGATTATGCAAAAATCATACATAAAATCATAAACCAAGCCAACCTCCTATAAACGATAACCGTATAATCAACTAAAACAGCAGGTGGGGAAATACAATATAGGCTAGAACGTGCATATTAAACGAAATTGCACAAATGCAGAATAACCCCTAAGGGCAAGATAATATATTGCTCTTTGTTTCAACTCACATACATTATATTTCTGTTAGCTCCATCTAATCATTTGTAACCAGGTCCAAAGACTATAGGGTAAGTCCACGTCAAGTGGTCCAATAATTGAAAAATTGATTGACCATACATATTAAATGTTCTTTTGAATGACAATAACTATAGGGGTTATTCAGTAACTGCCAGTGTTTCCTGGTGTTGCAAACATTGATAAATGTTGGTAGTTCACAAAAGTTACATTTCAACGAACGACAGGAGAAGCTGCACTTTGAAGCTTATCATGTTACTCTTTAGGTCGGGGTCAGACGAGCACACTAGGTGCACCAGTACTGATGTGCCTCCCGGCGTCCATTACAGTGTTGTGACGCTTCGACGTGGCCGGTCACACGCTGTAGCGCACACACGAATTGCATGCCCTACAAGCAGACGTGCAGAAAGCCTCTCTGTCAAAACGCTAGATGCGAGTTGGATGGGGCTGCAAAACGTAATCCTCCATAGGGGGAATCGAGCATTGCAGTGCTGAGCGCGCTAACTGCGCTCAGCGAGGTGGCCAGAGGGGCGCCAGAGTGGAAGGACGTCCATTCTCACAGACGATCTGTCATGCCTGCTACTGCTCCTGCAGTACGGCCTTCCCAACAGAGAGGGCGCCAGTCTTTGAATCAGGCCACTTTGTATGCCACACCTGGTCAGGGATCTAGGCCTTTAAATATCAGTTCCAGTCTGTGCTCTGAGCCCTGACGTGGTTATTTCTAGCCCTCAGCGCGTGTCTACAGCTTATGCATATTGATTTCCTGGTTTGACTTCTGGCTTGTATTTTGACTGTGTTTCCTGTATTATCCCTTGGCTTATGTTTATCTCGTGTACCGACCTCTGGCTTGTTAATACCACGATATCTCTCCTGTCCCTGATCTATACTTCTATGTATTTGAGATTAGTACCTGGCCATCCTAAGGACCAGCTTCTCAGTTTAGGGTTCTGTCTTGCCTTTCTGGGTTTTGTCTGCGTGCTGGGTGACTCTATATCCTTACATTACGTCAGGGCCATGGACCCTGCAGACATTGCTCAGCAGTTTATTGCTTGCTGTACCCATATAAGGGAGGCTGATGCCAAGATGTATCAATTTGCAATATTGCTGGATACGCTCTTGGAGAATACAGAATGCGTGCAGTCTCCTTCACCTGCTCCTATAACCCATTCTGACACTTCGATGGTTAACTCTGCTGTTCCAGTGCAAATGTTGCCCTCTGTTACTTTCAGTGGTGAGGCTGCTGCATGCAGAGGATTCCTGAAGCAAATTGATTTATGTTTTGAGTTAAATCCTCTTATGTGTATAACTGACAGAGCTAAAGTATGTTTTCTTTTTAACCATCTCAGAGACAAGGCCTTAGACTGGGCTACTGCATTTTGGGAGTCTAATGATCACATAATAAATAACTACGAGGAATTTGTTTCCATCTTAAAAAGTGTGTTTAACCCTTCCAGAGGAACAAATCCTGCTATGAAACGGTTAATGAGGTTAAGTCAGGGAGACAGAACTGTGTTGGAATACGCTGTTGAATTTCAGACGCTTGCTGCCGAGGTTAATTGGGATAATGAAACTCTGGTGTCCTGTTTTCTGAAGGGTTTATCTGACTCTTTAACCCTTGCTATTACAGCAAGAGATCTTCCTGGGAATCTGAATGATCTAATTCCATTCTGTATGGAGATGGAGGATCAAATCAGGAACATGTGTAAAACAAAAGCGCAACCTAATAGGTTAATGTCGTGTGTGTCTCCAGAGTTTAACCCTGCTGCATCTGACAACTCTGTACCTCAACCAATGCAGTCTGGAGAGATTAAACCGTCAGAGGAGAGGGGACTGGTATCAGAGGTCATGACATTATCTCCTTCTGTTTATAGAAAGCGTTGTTACTTTACTATTGGGATTGAGGTGGGTTCCTCCATTATTCAGGTAGATGCACTTCTTGATTCAGGGGCAGAAGACAATTTTATGGACACTACGTTTGCATTGGAGAAAGGGATTCCCTGTGTGGAAAGAAACCCACCTATAGCTATTCGTGCTATAGATGGCAGACCCCTTTCCAACCCATATATTTCTAAGGAGACCAGTCCTATTTCCATGTCTGTAGGAGTTCTCCATAAAGAGACTGTGGTATGCCAACTCATATCATCTCCTTCATGTCCTGTTGTTTTGGGGTATCCCTGGTTACAAAGACACAATCCAGTCATAGACTGGAGAAGAAACACTGTTCTGTCATGGAGCAAGTCTTGTTTTGATTCATGCATGATTCCTGTCAAGTCTGTGCACACTATAAATGTACCCACTGCTGCTCCTTTATCTGTATTGGTTCCTATACAGTATGAGGAGGTCAAGGAGGTTTTCAACAAGGGAGGGGCTGAGACTTTACCTGAGCATAGACCCTATGATTGTGCTATTACTCTCCTTCCTGGCACTTTTCCTCCCAAGGGACGAGTGTATCCTCTGTCTCAACATGAAAACCTCATATTAGAGGAGTACATAAAGGATTCCCTTGCTAAGGGCTTCATAAGGAAATCCACATCTCCTGCTGGTGCTGGGTTCTTTTTTGTCTCTAAGAAAGAGGGGGACTTAAGACCTTGCATAGATTATAGGGGTTTAAATACAATAACTGTGAAAAATGCCTATCCCATTCCATTGATTGCTGAACTCTTTGACAGGTTAAAAAGGTTCTCAGATTTTTTCTAAGCTTGATTTAAGAAGCGCGTACAATTTAGTGCGCATTAAGGATGGTGATGAATGGAAAACCGCTTTCAATACCAGATCTGGTCACTACGAGTACCTTGTAATGCCCTTTGGGCTATGTAACGCTCCAGCTGTGTTCCAGGATTTTATAAATGATGTTTTGCGTGATTTCATACACGACTGTGTCATCGTGTATTTGGATGATATACTTATTTACTCACCTGATCTCGCTACTCACCACTTGCAGGTTAAAAAGGTTCTTCAGACGTTGTTGAACAATGGCCTTTACTGCAAATTGGAGAAGTGTCTCTTTGACCAACCTAAGTTAGCATTTCTAGGTTATGTCATTTCCAAAGAAGGATTTTCCATGGACCCAGCTAAACTTACTGCTGTTACTGACTGGCAATGTCCTATAGGGCTAAAAGCTATTCAGAGATTCATAGGGTTCGCCAACTACTACCGCAGGTTCATACTCAATTTCTCCACAATACTGGCACCCATTACCAATATGACCAAGAAGGGAGCCAATACCCGTATTTGGTCCCCTGAAGCCGTTAAAGCCTTTGAGACTCTTAAAGAGGCTTTTTCTACGGCCCCTATACTTGTCCACCCTGATCCAAGGAAGCCTTTCATCCTAGAGGTTGATGCCTCTGAGACAGGAGTAGGAGCTGTTCTTTCCCAAAGAGAATCCCCTGACCAACCACTCAAGCCTTGTGGCTTCTTTTCCAAGAAATTATCTAGTGCTGAAAGGAACTATGATATCGGTAACCGAGAACTCCTGGCTATCATTTCTGCTTTGAAGGAGTGGAGACACCTACTTGAAGGAGCTCCTACTCCCACTATGATTCTGACTGACCATAAAAACCTGACCTTTATTGCCGATGCCAAAAGACTGTCATCCCGTCAAGCCCGGTGGTCGATGTTTTTGACTCATTTCAATTACATAATCACCTATAGGCCCGGTAACAGAAATGCGAAGGCAGACGCGCTTTCCAGGCAGTTTGAGGTCACAGAACAGCAAGATAGACCAGTGGAGTCGATTGTTCCTCTGGAGAGAGTAGTGGCAGCTACTCATCTCACCCTTACTTCTACACTCCTTACTCGTATCCAAGCTATGCAAAGTACAGCTCCCCCTGAGACTCCTTCTGACAAGTTGTTTGTTCCTGACGCAGAAAGAAAGGAACTACTCTCTTGTTATCATGCCTCCAGGCCAGCCGGTCATCCTGGTATAAAAAGGACATTGTCAGCCCTTACACCGATGTACTGGTGGCCAGACATTGCCAAGGATGTGAGAGAATATGTACAGGCATGTGTGGTGTGTGCACAATCCAAAGCCTCTACTCAATGTCCTGCAGGGCTATTGCAACCACTAGCCATCCCTGACAAACCATGGTCACATATTTCTATGGATTTCATAGTAGATTTGCCACCTTCTGAAGGGCATACAGTGATTTTGACCATTGTTGATCGCTTTACTAAAATGGTTCATCTGGTTCCTCTCAGGAAATTGCCAACATCTAAAGGTCTAGCCAACATATTTGCCAAAGAGGTATTCAGATTACATGGTTTGCCTCATGAAATTGTCTCTGATCGGGGCCCACAGTTCATTTCTAGATTTTGGAGAAATTTCTGTTCACAGTTGGGTATTAAAGTATCATTTTCTTCTGCTTA
This sequence comes from Leptobrachium leishanense, assembly GCA_009667805.1. NCBI lineage: Eukaryota > Metazoa > Chordata > Amphibia > Anura > Megophryidae > Leptobrachium > Leptobrachium leishanense. Next base: position 257,589,644 of record CM019064.1, read on the forward strand.
TCACCCACAGTCCAATGGAGCTGCCGAACGTGCCAATCAGTCTAGTGAAAACTACATTCGTAGCTTCTCTTCTCAAGGGCAAGATGATTGGGTATCTTTGCTTCCTTGGGCTGAATTTGCTCTGAACAGTAATGTTAATGCCTCGTCTGGTCACTCCCCGTTTTATGTTGCCCATGGTTTCCAGCCTACTTTTTTGCCATCCCCTAGCGCTGACACTGGTCTTCCTGACTTGGACTCCTATGTTCAGTCTCTTCATAAAGTGTGGACTTTGGTACGTTCCAACCTCTGTCACGCTGCAGTCCAACAGAAGACCTATGCAGATAGGCATAGGCGGATGGGTCCTTCCTATGTTCCAGGCCAGAGAGTCTGGTTGTCTACCCGTAACATTAAGTTACGTGTGCCATCTATGAAATTTGCTCCGCGGTACATTGGTCCATTCAAAGTCCTAAGACGTATCAACGAAGTCAGTTATGCGCTGGACCTACCTCATACCCTCCGTATACCGAATACCTTTCACACCTCCTTGTTGAAACCCCTTCTGTGCAATCGGTTCACCACTGTTATTCCTCGACCACGTCCTGTACTGGTCCAGGGACAAGAAGAATTTGAGGTCCAGTCCATTGTTGATTCCCGTCATTCCCGTGGTGGTCTTCAATATTTGGTGCACTGGAGAGGGTATGGCCCGGAGGAACGCTCATGGGTTCCAACTTCTGATCTCCATGCCCCCCGTCTGGTCCGTGCCTTTCACCGTTCTCATCCCACTGCTCCGGGATCTCGGCGCCCAGAGGGCGCTCGTGGAGGGGGGGTACTGTCATGCCTGCTACTGCTCCTGCAGTACGGCCTTCCCAACAGAGAGGGCGCCAGTCTTTGAATCAGGCCACTTTGTATGCCACACCTGGTCAGGGATCTAGGCCTTTAAATATCAGTTCCAGTCTGTGCTCTGAGCCCTGACGTGGTTATTTCTAGCCCTCAGCGCGTGTCTACAGCTTATGCATATTGATTTCCTGGTTTGACTTCTGGCTTGTATTTTGACTGTGTTTCCTGTATTATCCCTTGGCTTATGTTTATCTCGTGTACCGACCTCTGGCTTGTTAATACCACGATATCTCTCCTGTCCCTGATCTATACTTCTATGTATTTGAGATTAGTACCTGGCCATCCTAAGGACCAGCTTCTCAGTTTAGGGTTCTGTCTTGCCTTTCTGGGTTTTGTCTGCGTGCTGGGTGACTCTATATCCTTACACGATCCTTCCGCTCTCAAAGACGCTCGTCTTACTCCGGCCTTAGACTTCGTCTTTTTAAAACACCAATGTGGCATTGCATCTTCTGCTTTTTTTGATGGAGTTTACACCAATAAACACTGACAATTACGGAATAACCCTTATGTAATAGTATAGCAAAACCACCCGTTTTTTTATTTTTATTTTACTTGGTGTAACAAAGCTATTTTCATGTCAAATCTTAGTTAATTGAAATCATGCTTTTTTGTTTTTAACATATTTGGCCGCAGATAGCATATAAAGTCACAAGATGTTTCATAAGTGTGTGTATTTCAAAATACATATTATTTAGGGAAAAATGTGATGCTACTGGTATATTATAGTGTTTTATGAATTTTTTCTTTTATAGAAACCATGCTCTTTTGAAATAAAAAAGTCTGCTGTGCCTGTGTTCGAATTTATTTAGCTTATTATAATATAAAATTGAATGGAGATGAGCAGGGTTTTTTCTTTGCTATACAATTAAAGTAGACGCAACACATAAATATGCTCCAAGCTTATTATAAAACCTTTATGTCAGCTTGGAATTACTATCTGATACAATGTAGGACAAACTAGATTGAATTACTTCATTGAACTGCTGCTGTCCCCTGTTAATAGTAATTGTTCAGATATAGCGGTCTTTCTTAGGAACATCTCAGATATTTACCCCCTACTGTTTTTCAATTCAAACCTTTGATGAAAATATTCCCAGCACTTCTTTAAAGCAGACACCCAACTGTCTTTCTTGACAAAAGCAAGGTCTCTAAATCAGATCCTGACAATTTGTGACACAGCGGTCTATCCAAATCACCTTTTACCTATGTTTCAGTTTTATTTATACAGTAGAACTCACACGCACATATATATATATATACACAAGTATATATAGCTCCTATGTTGTGTGTGTGTATATATATCTATATATACACTAACCGAAGCACTTTACTGCATTGTCTATAAATCATATCACATCTGATTTTAGAAAAAATCCACTATAGACATGACAACTCTGAAAGACAGCGTTTTTGTAATTCTACCAACAGAACTATTCTGATCTTATTCTATAGCTGGACAAAACCACACTGCGCGAACTATTCCATGGTGGACGCTAACATGGAAATGGTAAGCAGGAAATCTTGCTCTCGCAGATTTTCCCTTACCTTCTCCATGTTAACGTTGGTATTCTGGGGAAGGTGCTATCTCAGCACCTCACCCCGGAACGCAGTGCTAATCACCTTGATACCTGCAGTAGTGCTTCCACTCTGACTCCATGTAGGCTTGCATTCCTGTCCTCGAGCTCGTTCTTGCGAGATCGAGCAGCACCACAGAGTGATTACGGAGGGAGATTGGGAACTATTTGTTCCCAGTCTCACTCTGCACCCAGTGAGAAGAAGCGGCGGATCGGGCCACCCTTTCGCGGTGGGATTTTTAGTGAGGTTTTTAGAGCATGTTAAATGATTTAGTACTTGCAGGATCATTCAGCGCCAGCTTTTAGAAGCTGTTACAATTTTGGCTTGAGTTACACTGGTTTCAAGCATCATGTCCATCGAGTAAACTGGCACGAGGCTTCCAATGTGTCTACATGCTGGTGGCTGCTGCATGAAGGGGGCCTTGGCTGTCCTGCTTCAATCTCTTTCCTCTGAAACATCAGGTTCTCTCAGATTCTGTCATCTGGCAGTATCCAAAATTCAGAATGCTCGGGTTAAGGGGTGCCTCAACCTGTATATGTTTCAGGATTAAGTCAAAATGATGTAAACTTTTCCCACCTTTTTGATCGCTCAACCAAATAGGTCTGTATGGGTATAGGTTGGACAAAGTGAATGCTATCTGGTCTCACTTACGTAGTCTTCACAGCATATGCTATCTATATTTCTTTTTATTTACTCAAACATACATGTGAATGGTATATTATATGCACATGCATGAATAAGACATACTGCATCATAGCCAAAATGATATAATGACCTATTTAGATTATTACATAGCATTCTTACAATATTGATTGAAAGGAAATATCAGTCATTCTTACAGTTTGTCAGTCATTGGACTGTGCTGCACTCATACTGTCCGAGGGGGGTGGTCCATAGGGGCAGTTGGAGCTTTGTTCCAATTTTTGATACCACTCATAAGAAATCACATTATAAGGAGTCATGCTAAAACATAAAAGGGTTTTTGCTGAAAATGAAGAAAAAAGTCTTAATAATAAATAATAATAAAACAAAATTTAAAATAGACATTACGTTTTTACAATGAATCCTATGGGATTCGCCATTGGGTTATAAGTATAGATCAAGTTTATTATTAGAGGGACTGTCAGGGTTATTCAAAGAGATCCGAATTGTGGCCGAAAGGTAACTGAACAGTGAAATTCAGCGTTCGCTTACCTTTCCTGGCCATTCGGCTATTCAAAGAGCAGGCAGTTCGCCAAATGTTGGCGAATTGCCTGCACATATGGTGCCTGGTCGGTGCCTGTTCGAGGGCAGTGAAATCCCCATAGAGAAGCAATGCTTTGTCTGTTCAGAGAACAATAACCAGCAGTGAAAAGTTGCCGAATTTCCCTGCTGTTCGGTGGTTTCATTCAACAGGTTTATTCAGGAGAATCCCATAGTCTTCAATGTAAAAATATTCCCGTTCTATTTCAATATCTAATAAACCATTGATCGTAATAATCTGCAGTAAAAAGTCTCTTTATGTATAGATTTATTAGGATCTTTCAGGCATTTTTTGGTATTTTTTCGCGAACATTTTTTTTTCTGTTTCTATTTTTAAATCGTTTTTTCTTTTTTCTGTAACAGCCCTTTTTATTATCATTCATTGGATTTTATATGTAAATTTCAGACAGTTTCGTTCTGTAGTTTCTTTGCAAACAGCGTTTCACTTTTCAAACGTTCAAGCAAACTGGGTTTTTTTTCACTCCATTCGTCTGCGGTGTCGGGTTTTTGCGGCGGTTGCTCTGCGCTGTGATCGGGGGCTGCTCGGGTTTCTCCGGCATGTTCGGCGGGGTTAATCCAGATGTTTTTGTGGGTTTCGGTGAGCGTTCGCTGGGTTTTGCGGTGAGTGTTCGGCGAGTTTGCGGCGGCTTTTCCCTGCTCTACGACGACCCTGTGGTGCTTGCTGAATAAACCGCAGGGTCGCTGAAATGGGATTGCCGAATCACACCGCATTGAAGAGAACGAAGTCACCGAACGTGCGGTGACTTTTCGATTTTCTTTGAATAACCCTGTCTATTTAGAATATGAATTTTCCACTGCACTGAAGTGATCTAAGCCCACCTTGTCCATATAACTATAAACCCAATTTTTATTTTCTTAATTTTCCTGTATTGGCTGGTAACAGGTATATTAATATACAAATAAATACATTACGTGAGACAATTTTGGTTTCCGGCAATAAACATCACAAACATAAGATTCACTGAATTGTCAAACAGCTTGTGTAACTTCATACAATCACAAGGGTCCTTCTCTACTTGGTGAGATGATTAGCAGGTAAACACAAAATCATCACTCCAAGTAGCCTGCACAAGGCAGTAGATAACTGACCCATTCCTGGTAAAGAGGCTCAACAGTTTGTCGTGCCTGACTAACAGGAGCACTACAACATATGATCTCATGGGGTTTGACTGAAGGATTTAGAGGATCTATTTGTTACTGATGTCCAATGTGTGGAGCTTTCCTCTGTACAATAGAATAGGAGGTGAGTGGAGGTTTTAATGCACCTTTTCACCTGAATGCCAGGGAAAGACCAATACTTGCAATCACCTGTTTTCCTGCAACTCCTGACACCATAGGGTCCTGTGAAAGCCAAGTGATAGTTGATGTTACCACTTGATTTGCAATGCTAAACTAATTGTTGTTTACAAAATATCTGGAAAAAATTGCTGGGCTGTTGGGTGAAGTTTCTCTTTTATGTTTGCTTCCGTTTTAAAAGCTTGAAGCTGTCCACTTTTTAGGATACTACCTACCCCCCTCCCCGCCATCTTTACGTTACTAACACTGTGGGGAGCTGGTGTGCCAAACAATCTACGTGCTTCCCGGAGTTTCTGCACCTTGCCATCCTGGGTGATGCAGAAGGGAACACCTTATCTCCAGCAAAATTTGAGAACAGACATTTCCCAACAGGAGATTCTGAAGAAGTTGAACATTGTGACAGTCACAATATGACTGTTGTCCTACTGTTTCACGTCATCTCAATTTGAGGAAATTTATGAGTGTCATAATGTGGTCACTCTGAGAGCTGTTCTCCAGGTAATGCTGATATCTCCCACTTTCTGGTTTCTTAAATCTGTCTGACCTCTTTACTGTGACCCTAAGTCACTTGGGTTGAACTTGGATTATTTATTTGATTTACCTCTGGATTTTTCTAAATCTTTCATTAGGATGTGCAATGCACAGTCTGGGGTCCCCTACAGTAGTTGTTCCCAACCCTAGTACTGAAGTTCCCCTAACAGGCCAGATTTTAAGGATTCCATTTGGGGAAATGTGGACTGAATCATGCAATCACTGAGCAGCAAATCATATCACCTGTGCTGTGCTTCAGATATCTGGCAAACCTGGCCTGTTCATGGGACTTGAGGACCAGGGTTGGAAACCAATGACCTATAAAATGCACTTGGTAATAAGTGAAGGAATTATTGAATAAAGGCATTTTTAACCAAAAATGCTTAAGCTAGAGGACAGAAAAAGTACGGTTTGAGGTGTTGAAATTGTCTTGTTGATCTTATCACTGGTTTCATGAAAACTCAGTTTGAATAAATACTCTTAGTTTGGACAATTTTGTTTTGCCTTGCACAAAAGATTTCCTACATGGCACAATATACGCTCTTTTCACATATTACAGTTGCAAGCACTTATACAGCGCCAACGAATTCTGTAGCACTTTACAATGAGGACGCACAAACAGGAGACGTATGTGATACAAGAGGAAAGACAACCCTGCCCATAGAATAACTGTCCAGGTAATACAGCACTTTAAACCAAGTGCTCAAGCAGACATCCAAAGAGCTTACAATCTATGGGACAGGGATAACTGAAACAATTGGGAGCAGAGGGAAGTTGAAGCTGGTGGCCAAAAGAAATATCATAGAGATTGCTTAGGAAGAGTAATTTGAGAGAGACGTGAAGACAGCTGGAAAGGAGAGCTGAAATTAGGGAGTGGTCCCGGGTGGGTGGGTGGGGAAAGCAGAGGGAGAGCGGAATAGAGGTCAACATATTAACATTTGATTAAATACCATCTATTTATCCTATTTTAAATTTACACGGAAGCATAGTGTGGACATCCTTTGTATTATTTAGACTGAAATAGGTAGCTCTGGAAGAAATAGGAATCCTTGTAAACAATGAAAATTGTTTTAGCTACACATGCATGGCTATTCCATTGGTGTACTTTTTCACAGTTGTAATTGTTTTTGCACATCTACTCACATGTTGCATATTAAGATAAAAAAAATTCTATTAGAAAGCCATTTGACATAGTAGTCTTATAATACAGACCCTCTGGCATTGTAAACTTGTGATTACATGTGTATAAATGGCCACTTCAAACACGCTCAGCATGTGACTGGTTATGTACTAAAAACAGCCGTGGAACCTGTAGGGCACATCTATGTTTAAAGCCATTTCATGTCAAATTGAATGGCTCTGGGCATGGACAACAGATTGGAGTTAAGTACTTCTCTGAGTTTAAGTGACACTTGTTCCTGAGCATGAGATATGCTACCAGGATCTTATTTCTTTAGCCTGTAGCATATAAAAAAACAACTAACAAAATGCTAACAATATTGCTTAGAAATTGAAAATCAGAAAAGAGATATACAGCTTCTTGACACTCATGACGGAGGTGATTTACGGCCATACATATTTATGACCGCAGATATTATCGGTAATAAATTATAAAAATTTAATCTTACTTGCAGAAAACTGTGTCAAAGCATGAGAAAACACCAACAAATGAGATGAAATCCAAGTGTCAGGCCAATGGACACTGTCAGAATGAAGTCCAAGAAAAGAAAAAGTACCAGCACCTATGAGTACTGTAGAAGTGTCTTTTATTGGATGCCCTACACACTAAGGTACACTACACTATTGGTACCTTAGTGTGTAAGACCCCCAATAAAAAGACACTTCAATAGAGTCCAGAAGTGCTGGTACTTTTTCTGTTCTTGGACTTTATTCTGGATGTGGCAAAAACCAAGTTTAAAGTGCATCCGTAGCAGATCTGCAGTGAGTGAGTGCTCTCTAAGGCCCGCGTCAGACGAACGCAGTGATCACGTCCGTGTTGCCGCAGAGTTTAACGTTCGTTGTAGCATAGAATCATGATAATAATGACCCACACACGAAGTATGTGCGCACAGAAGTGAGAACGCACCACGCAGATGGCAAATGGACGCAGTTAGGCAAGAACGTAAAACCTCTAGGACGGACGCGCAGAGTGCGCCACTTCCACATAGTGTTCTGTGTGAGTGATGACGCGAAGTCAGATGGAGCGGATTTGCGACGTCCAACACCTTCACACACAAAATGGCTTTTCATATCATTTTCTAATTTGTATCATTTTTCATATTAATTTGTTTCCCATAATTCCTTTTTTTGTTCTACATCCGTCAAGAAAAACGGATTGTGTGGTGTCTACAGTATCTTCTGTCAGTATGTCCGTCCGTTGTGCACGCACGCAGAGTGCGCTCTGCGATCATCTGACATTAGCCTAAACCCTTTTTTTTCTTTACAATGGACACTGTGTCAAACTGTCAAGTGACATGGATCATTGAAACACCTGCGCAAAAAAGCTGAGAATGCACATTAAAAATGAATACTTATGACTTAAAGTCAGAATCAATTTACAAATGCTCGGTTTTAAAAAAAAAAACGCGCAAAGCAGAATATTATAAGCAACGGTTTATTAGATATTGAATTAAAAACTAATGTGTACATGCAAAGATTCTCACCTCTAAATGACCTGTGTTTTCAAACGGTAAACAACAGGTGTTTTTAGTCTGGTGTAATGAATTTGATACAATGTATGTATGTAGCCTATACTGAGGGTGTGGTGTCTGCTTCTGAGAAGTGTTAATTTCTCTCCTAAATCTTCCTCTAATATGCTGCATTTCACTGCTGTGTGCTCAGCTCATTTTTACCGCTTTCGCTCATCATGTTTAAACGCGATTTGAAGACACATTTTATTAAATAACCCAGACATATTAGATATCGTTCTTTCCTGTAGACTCCGCAGATTCATAATATATCATTTTTATATGTATACGTCATGTCCTGCCTGTATATTATGACAAAAAATGCAATAAAAATTAAATTTTTAATCATCTGCAGTGTGTAAAGTGTTTTTTTTTCACATTTTAGCACATGAGCATTTGCGGTTATGTTTTCTATAGGGTGCGCTTGTACAAAAATTAGAAATGGGGACTTGTTACATTTTGTGAGGGGAATTACGTGATGTATAGCAAACGTACCCCATAGAAAAAAATCATTAGTGCATCATCGTTCACATTATAATTGAAATGTGAACAATATTGCTGCATTAATAAAAATAACACACAAAAAAATACATGTTTTTCTTTTCTTTATTCTTTTCTTTTACTTTATACCTGGTCATGTTGGGTATCATTCGAAAGGCCATGCTCAGGCCTTTCGATTGACACCCTCCATGACCCCCTAGATGCCTGGAGATATCGGGGTTCAAATGAACCCCCTATCTCCACCAGGGGATTGGCTTGGGCAATATATATACGCATGATGTGAGCTGGCATGTGCAATATATATATGCATGATGGCGCATCTGTGACTGGCTGTGAGCATGATGTGAGCTGGCCTGGGCAATATATATATACGCATGATGTGAGCTGGCCTGGGCAATATATATATACGCATGATGTGAGCTGGCCTGGTCAATATATATATACGCATGATGTGAGCTAGCCTGGGCCTGGGCAATATATATACGCATGATGTGAGCTGGCCTGGGCAATATATATATACGCATGATATGAGCTAGCCTGGGCCTGGGCAATATATATACGCATGATGTGAGCTGGCATGGGCCTGGGCAATATATATACGCATGATATGAGCTGGCCTGGGCAATATATATACGCATGATGGCGCATCTGTGACTGTGAGCATGATGTGAGCTGGCCTGGGCAATATATACGCATGATGTGAGCTGGCCTGGGCAATATATATATACGTATGATGTGAGCTGGCCTGGGCAATATATATATGCATGATGGCGCATTTGTGACTGTGAGCATGATGTGAGCTGGCCTGGGCAATATATATATACATATGATGTGAGCTGGCCTGGGCAATATATATATACGCATGATGTGAGCTGGCCTGGGCAATATGTATATGCATGATGTGAGCTGGCCTGGACAATATATATATACACATGATGTGAGCTGGCCTGGGCAATATATATACGCATGATGGCGCATCTGTGACTGGCTGTGACCATGATGTGAGCTGGCCTGGGCAATATATATATATGCATGATGTGAGCTGGCCTGGGCAATATATACGCATGATGTGAGCTGGCCTGGGCAATATATATACACATGATGGCGCATCTGTGACTGTGAGCATGATGTGAGCTGGCCTGGGCAATATATATATATGCATGATGTGAGCTAGCCTGGGCCTGGGCAATATATATATGCATGATGTGAGCTGGCCTGGGCCATATATATACGCATGATGGCGCATCTCTGACTGTGAGCATGATGTGAGCTGGCCTGGGCAATATATATATATACGCATGATGTGAGCTGGCCTGGGCAATATATATACGCATGATGGCGCATCTGTGACTGTGAGCTGGCCTGGGCAATATATATATATATATATACACGCATGATGTGAGCTGGCCTGAGCAATATATATATACATATGATGTGAGCTGGCCTGGGCAATATATATATGCATGATGTGAGCTGGCCTGGGCAATATATATACGCATGATGGCGCATCTGTGACTGTCTGAGCATGATGTGAGCTGGCCTGGGCAATATATATATACGCATGATTTGAGCTGGCCTGGGCAATATATATGCGCATGATGTGAGCTGGCCTGGACAATATATATACGCATGATGGTGCATCTGTGACTGTCTGTGAGCATGATGTGAGCTGGCCTGGGCAATATATATATACACATGATGTGAGCTGGCCTGGGCCTGGGCAATATATATACGCATGATGTGAGCTGGCCTGGGCAATATATATATACGCATGATGTGAGCTGGCCTGGGCAATATATATACGCATGATGGCACATCTGTAACTGTCTGTGAGCATGAGGTGAGCTAACCTGGGCAATATATATACAGTTGTGTTCAAAATTATTCAACCCCCACTGAAATTGAGTGTTTTGGCCAGTTTGACATTGATTTTGATCATTCAGTCATCTTGTTTACAATTAAATCAAAGAGGCACGTGTAGGTCAGACAAATATAACAACATTTATAATGAGATAACCACAAATGTCTTTTCTGTGCTCACATCATAATCAGTTTTATTCAACCCCCAAGTGACATTCAATCTTAGTACTTAGTACAACATCCTTTTACAGTTATAACAGCTTTTAAACGTGAAGCATAGCTTGACACAAGTGTCTTGCAGCGATCTACGGGTATCTTTGCCCATTCGTCATGGGCAAAAGCCTCCAGTTCAGTCACATTCTTAGGCTTGCGCACTGCAACGGCTTTCTTTAAGTCCCACCAGAGGTTCTCAATCGGATTTAAGTCTGGTGACTGCGATGGCCACTCCAAAATGTTCCAGCCTTTAATCTGCAACCATGCTGTAGTGGACTTGGAGGTATTCTTGGGATCATTGTCCTGTTGAAAGGTCCAACGTCTCCCAAGCCTCAGGTTTGTGACGGACTGCATCACATTGTCATCCAATATCTCCTGGTACTGAAGAGAATTCATGGTACCTTGCACACGCTGAAGCTTCCCTGTACCTGCAGAAGCAAAACAGCCCCAAAGCATGATTGACCCCCGCCATGCTTCACAGTAGGCAAGGTGTTCTTTTCTTCATAGGCCTTGTTCTTCCTCCTCCAAACAAAGCGTTGATCCATGGGCCCAAACAGTTCTAATTTTGTTTCATCAGTCCACAGAACACTATCCCAAAACTTCTGTGGTTTGTCCACATGACTTTTGGCATACTGCAGTCGACTCTTCTTATTCTTTGGAGACAGCAAGGGGGTGTGCCTGGGAGTTCTGGCATGGAGGCCTTCATTACGCAGTGTGCGCCGTATTGTCTGAGCTGAAACTTCAGTACCCACATCTGACAAATTTTTTCTCAGTTCCACAGCAGTCACACGGGGACTTTTCTCCACTCTACGCTTCAGGTAGCGCACAGCAGTCGAAGTCAGCATCTTCTTTCTGCCACGACCAGGTAGCAGTTCAACAGTGCCCTTTGCCTTGAATTTGTGAATGATGCTTCCTATGGTCTCTCTTGGTATGTTTAACATCTTTGCAATCTTCTTATAGCCATTGCCCTTCCTGTGAAGAGTAATCACCTCTTCTCTTGTCTTGTCTTCCTGGACCATTCTCTTGACTTCACCATGTTTGTAACCACACCAGTAAATGTCTAGAAGGAGCTGAGTATCACAGTCATTTTAAAGCTGCCTAATTGGTGCTTATTATGCTTTATTGCTGCTCCGTGACATCCACAGGTGTTTTCAATACCTGATTGAAAACACTTGAATGAACCTCCGTTCTTCAGAGTGGTAGTCTTTAAGGGGTTGAATAATTGTGTCAATGAAGAATTCACAAAAGAAACATTTACTACTGTATTACAAAACCAATTGATGTCATTTTAGTTGCATATGGTTCTTTAAAAAGTCCTTGTAGGATTTCATTCTGAATACAATTACAAATGTACACTGAATTCCCTAAAACCCTTTACAGCATTGGGGGTTGAATAATATTGAACACAACTGTATATATACGCATGATGTGAGCTGGCCTGGGCAATATATATATACGCATGATGTGAGCTGGCTTATCAATATATATATATACGCATGATGAAAATTTGCAAAGGATAAGGCACGCAAAGTGAAATTTTGATGTGTCTGAAATTGAAACTTATTTATTTATTTATAAAGGAAGGATACATTGAGATTTCTCTCGTTTTCAAGTATGTCCTGGGTTCAAGAACATTGTAATGTTACAGAAATACAAAATAGTAAAATGCAAGATATTAAACACAAAACCACTCTTATTTTTTATTTTCGTTAATTTATATTTGTTCAATACAGTTAAATTTAATTTGTTTAATAGGGTTACTGTATGATGGCACTTGCTGGCCTGGCACCAAAGGCACAATATTTGGGTGCACTGACGCCTTTACCAGATTCATATCTTTTTAATATAGGACTGCATGGTCCACCCATGCACTCTTCCACAATACCACAGAGGGGTTACTGTATGATGGCACTAGCTGGCCTGGCACCAAAGGCACAATATTTGGGTGCACTGCCACTGATGCCTGTATCAGATTCATATCCTCAGAGGGGTTACTGTGTGACGGCACTGTTGCCGATGCTAAAGGCCCAATTTTAAACCACCTATTGTTACTTTCATCCAAAGCATGCATAAGTTTCACAATAATTTAGCCAAAAAATCAGTAAACTTTTTCTGCGTGTACGAAAATGTCTCCTCTATTCATACAGACTGCCGCCCCAAGCAGTTGTTTATGGATAGATTAAAGGAAAACCATTTACCGTCATTTGAAATGTCATTTTTTGGTTTTTACATATTTCTATACATCCTAGAAATCCGCCACTTCACGGGCAGGTTATGGGGACCTCCTAAGCACGATATTTGAAAGAATTTTTTGTTTTTATTTTTAACCCTTATTTCATGGAAAACTCACTGTCCCTTTAAAACCTTTTTTTTTTTACTTTTTGTCCTTGTTTCCTGTTCCCCAGGGCACTACCCGGACCCCCATACACCTTTTATGGCAAATATCTAGCATATATGCCCTCTTGGAGGGCACTCTAAAAATCGAATTTTCAGCCCCATTGACTTGTATTGAGTTCGAGTTTGAATTCAAACATTTGGAAAGTTCGAGTTCGAATGCGAACCGAACTCGGGGGTGTTCGGCTCATCCCTAGTGCTCACATCTACAGAGTGGTGTGACCAGTGTTACAAAGGAAGATGATGTGGAGAACAGGCACTCCTATCTAATGTGACTTTATTAACTCCTTGCCTCTGAGGACCTCACAAATTAAGGCGGAAATCAAAGCTGTAGGGCTACATATCACGCCCCACAGGTACTGAGGCCTTCCTTCGGCCCGCCACCTGTCCCGGTGGTCTGTGTGCGTCATTAGCTGCCGCAGGACCGTCTTATTTCAGACAGTCCCAGTGCAGTCAATGACGCGTTTGACGTTTGTGCATTGGGTGGGCGGGTGTAGGAGAGTATATGGAGCCAACAGGGCATGCTATGCTGCCCAACAGCATTTCGACCCACCCGCGGTGAGGATATCATAGCACACCCTGCGGCAAGAGGGGACTCAAGAATCACAACAGCAGCTTGCAGCCACAATGTTCAATAGCAAATATTTGTTGCTGTAAACCACTGTTGTACTTCTTCAATAAAGCCACAATGGATTGGAGTGCCTGGTCTCTTCATCGTGGCTGTATTGTGACTTTCAGAACACTGAATCATTTGAGGTAGAGTTTTTTATTTCTGTTTACTCCTAGTCCCAAAACCGATGCATAATTTAAGAATATGTTGTACAATAACTGTAAAAGAATGGCTATTACAAAGTTTTTACAAAACCATACTAACTTTGTGAGTTTTAACATGGTGTGTTACTGCTGAGACAGAGTTCAGGATGGCTTACTAATACAAAAACAAGTATTCTGATATTCGAGTCCCATTTAAAATGCTAATTTACATCTTAAAATTTCATTGCATTGTATTTCTAGGGTTTTATTTATCTCATTGTTTTTGTATATATTATTGCTTCAGGACTGCCAGGTGATTAACTTCAATAACTAGTTACACCTGGCATGGATATGGAATGTCAATTACCAAAAAATAAGAAAATAAAAATCTGTATAACAATCCAATCCAAACAGTTGTTAATTCTGTCAATGGAAACGTATAAATGAGTCAAGTCTTGAAAACAGAGAATTTTTATTTTTGCTATTTTTCTAAATATAATATAAAGTGTCGTTTGGAATCGGCATCATGAGTTTAGTTGTTTCCAAGCCTCAAGTAGAGCTCTAAAGCAGCTGTCAACAATATGTGATTTTCCCTTTTTCTACTGGAAATCGTTCACTGCTTATTAGCTCACCTCTCTAGTTATTCCTGAAGGCCATCCTAAACACTGTACCAGGCTTTACAACAACATTTCTTTACACATCATATTTATCTAATGTGTTGCATGATCTTAATCATTGCCAGAAAGGATCCAGTAATCTCACATCTGACTCCGATAAACTTTTGAAACACTTTGTGCCAAAAGGAAGGAGAATACTGGCCTCAGTGTTAATGAAATATAAAGTGATGTTTATTTATACCAGTGTTGACATCCTTTATAAACATAGTTATAAACATACTATTCATATGATTGGACTGGAATGAAGAAGTCTATTTCTAGTGCTCTGACATAAAATACTAAATAAACTGTAAATTCTAATTATTGTTAGTCTTGTAATCATTAAACTAAGGCATGTATTATACTTGTTATGGTTTTGGATGCTGTATTTCCTAGTTTGCCATTTCTCCATAATATTCCCGTTTCATAATTTAGTTGTAAACACACTAATAAGCCTTAAAACTCCTAAATACACATTTTACATGTTTTTAAACTTTATTTAATTTATAATTAATTTTAAGATGCAAACATTCCGCAAAAATCACTAATACCTCTTGGTTGGCATTCTATTCACTTTTTATAGCTTTAAATTTTAAATATAGCTTTAAATTTTTTTAACCCCTTCCCAACATGGAGCATGCTTTCACATCCATGAAGCAGGTGGGTCTAAATGCCGCGGGCCGGTATTGCACACCCCTCTGTCTCCCCATACCCACCTAGGTCCCGCCCCAATGCAAGGGCACAGAGCGCATCATTGGCTGTCGCGTGACTACCTGAAATCAGGCAGTTCTGCGGCAGCCAATAATGTACTTGGCCAGTCAGGACGAGCCACACACACACACCTACCTCAGATAAACACACAGGCACACCTCAAATATCAGATACACAAACATACACATCTTAGATACACACACACCTCAGACACAGTCTCACACAGACACAGTGTGGTGACTGGCAGAATTCTCTAACAGCATTCTGCCAGGTTCCCTGGCTGGCTATGTTCCAGCCTCTAGCAAGATCTGTAAGAGCGCAAAGCCACAGGGCCCGGCAGAGCCGTATTAGAACTTACACACGCCAGCAGCTGCTCGCTGGAATACCGCCAACCGGGGAACCTGGCAGAATACTATTACAGCATTCTACCATTTGGCTCTAGACCTCACATACTGCCAGGCAAGCGTATAAGTATGTGTATCTGGGACATTTGCAGGAGTACAAGTACTTGTGCAAATGCCCGGTATCGGCATCACCAATTACAAAAATCCCACTTATTTTTGATATAAAGCAAGCCTCCTATAAACATTGTTTGGTTTTATGCTAAAATAAATACTATTCTACAAGGAAGACCAAGGGTGTTTGGTGAATATAATTTGAACACAGAATTGAATTACAAGTATTATAGGTTCATTTGTTTGAAACATGCCAGAAAATGAATACAAGGATTATAGTATTTTAATTTAAAATCGGTTGTTAATAGACATTCCAATTGTATATTTATGATGCTTACAACTTTCAATAAGAATTGTTATCCTAATGGAATATGTAATTGGAGTTGTACTAATGTGTACCTGCATTCTATCCTCATAATGATGTCATTATGTGAATGCTTGTTATCCACCTCCAGACAGGAAAGCCATTCTAACTAAGCATGACCAAATGTCATAGAATGACATACAATTGTGTTCAAAATTATTCAACCCCCAATGCTGTAAAGGCTTTTAGGGAATTTAGTGTACATTTGTAATTGTATTCAGAATGAAATCCTACAAGGACTTTTTAAAGAACCATATGCAACTAAAATGACATCAATTGGTTTTGTAATACAGTAGTAAATGTTTCTTTTGTGAATTCTTCATTGACACAATTATTCAACCCCTTAAAGACTACCACTCTGAAGAACAGAGGTTCATTCAAGTGTTTTCAATCAGGTATTGAAAACACCTGTGGATGTCACGGAGCAGCAATAAAGCATAATAAGCACCAATTAGGCAGCTTTAAAATGACTGTGATACTCAGCTCCTTCTAGACATTTACTGGTGTGGTTACAAACATGGTGAAGTCAAGAGAATGGTCCAGGAAGACGAGAGAAGAGGTGATTACTCTTCACAGGAAGGGCAATGGCTATAAGAAGATTGCAAAGATGTTACACATACCAAGAGAGACCATGGGAAGCATTATTTGCAAATTCAAGGCAAAGGGCACTGTTGAAACGCTACCTGGTCGTGGCAGAAAGAAGATGCTGACTTCGACTGCTGTGCGCTACCTGAAGCGTAGAGTGGAGAAAAGTCCCCGTGTGACTGCTGAGGAACTGAGAAAAGATTTGTCAGATGTGGGTACTGAAGTTTCAGCTCAGACAATACGGCGCACACTGCGTAATGAAGGCCTCCATGCCAGAACTCCCAGGTGCACCCCCTTGCTGTCTCCAAAGAATAAGAAGAGTCGACTGCAGTATGCCAAAAGTCCTGTGGACAAACCACAGTAGTTTTGGGATAGTGTTCTGTGGACTGATGAAACAAAATTAGAACTGTTTGGGCCCATGGATCAACGCTTTGTTTGGAGGAGGAAGAACAAGGCCTATGAAGAAAAGAACACCTTGCCTACTGTGAAGCATAGAGGGGGGTCAATCATGCTTTGGGGCTGTTTTGCTTCTGCAGGTACAGGGAAGCTTCAGCGTGTGCAAGGTACCATGAATTCTCTTCAGTACCAGGAGATATAGGATGACAATGTGATGCAGTCCGTCACAAACCTGAGGCTTGGGAGACGTTGGACCTTTCAACAGGACAATGATCCCAAGCATACCTCCAAGTCCACTAGAGCGTGGTTGCAGATTAAAGGCTGGAACATTTTGGAGTGGCCATCTCAGTCACCTGACTTAAATCCGATTGAGAACCTCTGGTGGGACTTAAAGAAAGCAGTTGCAGTGCGCAAGCCTAAGAATGTGACTGAACTGGAGGCTTTTGCCCATGACGAATGGGCGAAGATACCCGTAGATCGCTGCAAGACACTTGTGTCAAGCTATGCTTCACGTTTAAAAGCTATTATAACTGTAAAAGGATGTTGTACTAAGTACTAAGATTGAATGTCACTTGGGGGTTGAATAAAACTGATAATGATGTGAGCACAGAAAAGACATTTGTGGTTATTTCATTATAAATGTTATGTTATATTTGTCTGACCTACACGTGCCTCTTTGATTTAATTGTAAGCAAGATGACTGAATGATCAAAATCAATGTCAAACTGGCCAAAACACTCAATTTCAGTGGGGGTTGAATAATTTTGAACACAACTGTAAATCCATATCTACAGTAATTCTGTAATATGTTTCATCTATTTTAGCATCGCCCTATCATATAATGTATATGAGAAGCTCCCACTGGGGAAAAATAAATGCATAAAAATCTGAGGTTTGGGTTCCCTCAGTCATGCTAGCATAAGATGGGCTATGCGACATCAGATACAGTAGTACTATTACCCTCATCGCAATGTGTTTTATGGGCTTTGGACCCTAACAAAATATCCAAAATATTTTCTAGTATTACCCATGTGTCCAAATTCAAGTAATTATTTCAACCTCTGGTTCATTGTAAGAGGTTTATTAACATGAGCCTATGCATTAAAAATAATTTTAAGTGTACAATTAAATGTGCAGTAAATCACTGTTGCTAAGTGCATCTTTTCATGTGTGGGGGGTGGGTTTGAACGAGATCACTTTTATTGGCATTCAAAACCTACTGTATTTCACAATGCTGCTAGTCATGCAGTCCCTTTCATACTATTTGAATAAAAAATGCCCTCAGTCTGTGCCAGGATTGGGGGGACAAATGCTCTTCAGACCTTTCCTGCTGAACTCTAAAGGGCCACTTCCAGAACAAGGTGGCCTTGGTCACTGGACTAAGTCCTCCTCTAAGGGCCTCACATGCCATGGTGCACCTACATGGGAAGTTTTTTGTTTTTAGCAATACACGGGTTGCTATATGGCAACCTGTGCGCTGTCACTTTAATCACTCTAGCAGGAAATGTATCTGTCTATCTCTCCATCTGCTTGTCTGTCTCTAATCACTGGGTGCATATTATTTTCAGTGAAGCGTATGAATCAGAGGAGTGGTGAATCTGTACCCTGTAGATTAGGAAACTGTGGCTACATAAGAATACAACTTCCTCAACTGCTGCACTGTCAAAATCAATCTGAATTATTGACTCTAGGGAGATTATAGGGATTAACTGAATGGATGACTAGATAGAAGAATATTTGAATTTTTAACCTTATCTCTCTTCACCTTTTGCACTCTCTTTCACCGAGTTCTGCCTGTCAATTTTGCTGTTGTTTATTTTCATGTTTTTACTCCTGTATCTATTGTGGGTTGCCCTTCATTCTAATTGCTGAAATTAAAAGTGAGGTTTTAGTATCAATCCACTTACCTGTCGGGTAAAGTCTTTCAGGTGTACATCAATTTTTATTTTTGCCATCATACTAATAGCATAGTTGTTGCACAATGGCACAAAGCCGCTCCTTTCTCAAAGAATATACATATTTAAATAGCTTTAAATATGGGGTAACATCACTGCTCTTTAGCCGTGGAGACACCGGTTCGAATCCCAGCAAGAGCACCTCTCCAGTAAGTGTCCTTGGGCAAGACACCTAACGGTAAACTCGCCACCCAGGACATACTTGAAAACGAGAGAAATCTCAATGTATCCTTCCTGGTAAAAATACTTTCTGAAAAAATAAAGAACTATAAAACGTTAATTAAACAGATACACATTGTAATAACTTGATCATGTTTGCTAAATCATCATTTTAGTTTAATCAGCCCATGGGGGAAAGATAAGAACCTCACCTGTTCAAATTAGGACATTTGCCGACAAGTTATTTCTTTTCAAACCTATTATGGGAGTCGGGCTTGTCTGTTATTATTTGCAAGATGTTCGCCAGACAAAATTATGATGTTAGGCAAGGGCATCACATCACTTACATTTCATATCTCATTGCAATTTTCATAAACTGCAAGGCAACATCCAAAAAAACATGACTCAGAATTAGAGTTTCAGAAGATTATTATATAGACATTATTTCCCTCAGGTCACGGGCTTTAGTCAAATTTGGAAGAGAATGAAATTGCCAACAGTGAAAAGCAGACAGAAAGGTATGAGTTCATGAGCAGAGAAATAACATTTTCATTTGTTCCTTCCCCATGGGAAAGATTCAGCATTCCAGTAAATGGAGACGGTTATAAGAAATGAATTTTTGTCAGCAGGGATGTGATTTTAAGGCTCACTTATCCATTGGCAATCTAGATTTCTAACCCCAGGAATCTAGGAAATTGCTACAGAATGTAGTCTTTATGATATACAAGTTTTTGTAGTTGCGATTTTAAGGGGCAGGATTGCATTTTCTAACTGCATTTCAGGGGGTCAAATTGCTGCAGAATTACTCTGTGTGGCTTGTGTCCCTTTGAACTTTTCATATGTATGGGAGAATGATCCCTTTCTCCCAGAACTCCCCATGATCATCGACTGCAATCCATTATTGGAAGCAGAAACTAGCTTTAATGTGTTATTGCTTGCTCCAGGCTTCTCCCAACAATTTACAAAGCTTTTACTCTGCTAACTGACTGCTTTGTTCTGTAGAATTTCACTTCCAAACAGAATGGCTGTCGATCTATGGTTTATTCTACATTATTGAAAAGACACATTCTATAGAAAAGAAAAAATAACATTGTTTTATGTTTTTGCTGCAGAGAAGATCTTTCTTGGTCAATAGAACAAAAAGTTGCAACAAGCTAAAAAAAGCTCAGACATCTTTGTCGTCCATGTTTTGTCTATGAGATGTCAATGAGTATTTATTATTTGTGGTTAATGAAATTTAGATATTTATCGTTTGACTAATGTTTATACTAGCCTGCTGATAAGCAGATGTGTGTTACCATTACTCAGAATGTGTTGTATTGTCATGTCTGCTATAAACAGGGTACATTCATATATTATAAAAATGTAATAAAAAATAATATTCTTTGAGTGTACATTATCAGCACTCGATTGAACCAACAGAAAGGACATACAAGGCATCCGTGTCCCCGATGAAGCCAGTATCCCACCTATCTAGACACAAGACAACCAGAGAAAAACAAAGTGGTTCTGGACGTGGAAGGGACGTAGGCAGCTCAATACAATCCTGCAACTTCAAGCCAGGTGTGCCATTTCTTGACAATAGCTGTCATTTAGATCAATGTTTCCCATCCCGAGTCCTCAAGCACCTAGTAACAGGCCAAATTTTATGGATTACCTATTGGGAAGTGCAGATTAGGGATGTGCGTTTCGGGTTTCGGAATTTCGGAATTTTCACGAAATTTCCCGATTCGTGCATTCGGATTTGGCCGATTTTCCGAAAATTTTCAGATCCGAAAACGGCAGATCCGAAAAATTTACGAAACGAAACGAAAATTTGTTCGGAATTTTCGAATGGACTAGAAATGTGTAAAATCGAAAATTATTTTCGTTCCATTCGTAATTTCGGCTCCATTCCTGATTTCGGTTCCATTTCAGTAATTTCGGACAACATATTTTTTGGTTATATCGCTGATTCTGTAATTTTGTATCATTCCCATCTCAATGTATCCTTCTTGTAAAACCAGAGAAATCTCAATGTATCCTTCCTGGAAAACCAGAGAAATCTCAATGTATCCTTCTTGTGAAACCAGAGAAATCTCAATGTATCCGTCTTGTAAAACCAGAGAAATCTCAATGTATCCTTCCTGGAAAACCAGAGAAATCTCAATGTATCCTTCTTGTAAAACATGAGAAATCTCAATGGCAGAATTATCGTATCGACAGAAATATCGGATCTGAAAAACCATTAGTTTACATCAAAACGAATAGACACTTTGAAACGAGGAGAACAGACGTTCCGAAATTACGGAAAAAGCCGATACGAAAAACAAAAAATTTACAAAATACGAACGAACCGAACCGAATCGAACCGAAAAAAAAATCGGTGCAGATTGAATTTTGCAATCACTAAGCAGCAAATCTTATCACATTCGTTGTTCTTCAGGTATCTGCAAACCTCGCCTTATAGGGGTATTGAGGACCAGGGCTGGGAACTACTGATCTAGATTATGGCATGAGCAAAGATCGCAGTTATATACAGGCATATTATTATTATTATTATTGTTGTCATCATTTATATAACGCAAACAGTTTCTGCAGCGCTTTACAATAACCAAAGGGAACAAGATAAACAGACATATGAAGGAAACAAGAGGTGTTGAGGGCCCTGCTCATAGGAGTTTACAATCTAGAGGGATTGGGGTTGAGGACAGAGCACAAGAGGAATTTTAAAAGATAGCATGAGCATGAGTGCCAGTGGTTTGGGAATGGTGGGGTCATAGAAGCAGCTTCAATCATGAGTGAGTAGGTGAGCAGAGGGATGAGTTGCATCAATGATGTGGTACGCTAATCTGAAGAGATGGGTTTTGAGAGATTTCAGATTATTGTTTCATATATAAAGTTGTACTATAATATTATAAAACTGTTCTGGTTCTAGTGTTTATATAGTTTATACAACTTAAAATTACTATCCATATTCAAATTTGGTAATCTATTATATTTACTAATAATACATGTTAATTTATATTAGTATAGATGATCTGTAAGGGTACTTTAAAGAGCTCCATTACCAGTTAACTAAAACATTTTGAGCCCTATCGCAACCCTGGTGTAAACGTTACCTGAGCTGTTGTAAACTTAGTATTTCCATAGTCTATGGCCCCTATTCCATGGTTTCTGGTAAAACGTAGATGGTAAGAAAATCTGAGCCTGCAGATTTTCCTTACCGTCTCCATTTTACTGTACCTATTCTGAGGTAGGCTCTCTGGTAATGCCTAGCCACGGAACAAAGCGGAAGACTGCCAGATAGTAGCAGCGGTGCCACGTGTCGCCGAGAGTATCGGCTGGTGGAGTCCATAGGCAGGGCCGGATATACATCTTAGGAGCCTGTAGGCACAGAAAAGCAGAGCACCCCCCCCCCCCCCGCCCAAAAAAAAGTGCCAAAATGGCTTTTTCAATTCTCGTTTTGGGGCAAACTAAAAAAAAAAGGAATATTTTAAAAAACTGAAAAGCAGTGTCTCTCCGTGCTCATATCAAAATAAAGGGCAGAGTCTGTTGCCTTAAAACAAAGCAAAAGTAGAGCAGATTGTTAGGGCTTGGGGTTTAACCCTAAAATAAGCCGACATAGAAATTAAGGTAAGGGTTAGGTTATTAAGCCAAACCCCAATTTCTAACCCTAGATATGTAAAATAACGTTCCATTTCAGCCCGTTGCCACTAAAGTTCTGGGCATCAACATACTTTACGTCTAAGGGTCTTTTTCAAGATGTACCTTTTGTTCCTATAAAAAGGGACTTTTTGTTTTGTTTTTTACATGCTCATGTTTGGTGTCATTAGAAAGGCCAGGCTCTGACCTGTCAAAGGACACTGAACTTGACCAGATGGGGTGTGAACATTTGGGGTGTAAAGAATGGAGATGATGGTGTCCAAAGGACCCCTGCTCTCGCAGCAGAGCTTGTGTTTTAGATAAATCAATGTGTAATAGCTCATTGCACCATCCCCTCCACACCTGCTCACGACGCGGGAAATGAGAAGGTGTGTTAGTGCAGGGGCATTGTTTGATTTAGAAGTAAAATCCTATAATGCCTCTGCCTTAGGACAGAGAACGTAAAGAACGAATTTATTTATGCAACGGATAAATTAATACATCCAAAAATTTAAAAATTCAGCAAATTTACATTATTTTCAGTTTTTAAGAAAACCAGTTTCTGCGGAAAATATTTATTTTACCTTAAAAATTAATTGTTAACTTCACATCCCACGTTTGCAATAAATGTGATGTTAATTTTTGTTAACAAAAAGCGCTTGGTAGTAAAGGGGTTAACCCTTTTAAAAGATGTAGAATCCTTTTCCAAATCGCAACACTTCCCTTTAAATTGCACGAGTTCAAACTCATTCCAGACAATGTGACAGCTGCTTACTAGCACCACAAGTTAACTACTGTATATAACCATAGAGAATTTACACAGAAGCCCTACTGTTCTGGACATCAGAAGACGTGCATGTGTTCACAAGCATCAAGCTGTCAATTATATTTGTGACCACAGAAAAGAATTGTTATATAATTCTATATAGGTCTACGTTACAAGGGACAGGTTTGCGAAAAGGCTACTTTGTTTATGTGATCATCGGACTACGGAGTGCAAATTTAATCAGTCCTGGAAGTCACAGGTCATTCACAGTATTTTAATTTGTTAACCCCCAACATTTAGACATATTATATACTTTAATTCCTTTCTATGTGACGTTGGTTCTTCTGACTTTCTGTGCTAGAAGTTGTGGTTGAGAACAAGGAGAGGAAACCTTAATGAAAACACGGAATAAGGAGGGAATGATTGAAGTAATCCAGTACGTATTATCTCCATTGTATATACAGTTGAGGAGGATCAGCCCATTTATTCTCACTGCTAAAAAGCATTCATTTTAAGAATTTAAACATATGGTCTTAGCGAAGCCCTGAGTATCAGGTTCCTAAGCCTCAGGACCACGGTCATCCTATAATTTGCTGTGCCAATGATAACTACCAGTGACGGATTACAGTAAACCTAAGAATTAAGCTGTGCAAAGATGCTATTGAAATCTTCTTTGACGGCACTTATCAGCCTTACAACAATGACAGGTTCCCAAGAAATGAACAGCGATGATTGCTAAAGTAAAGCAGATGGTTTGTCTTAAAGGACAAACAACACATTACAAACTAAGCAGATTGGCATTTCTTTTTTCTCCATAAACTCCTATAAACTACATGACACCATTGCGTTAATAGTATAATACACTTTTTATCATATTGTTCCAGAATATATGAATAAGCTAGATAAAAATAGAAGTCCTTGCTAATTGTTAGTCATAAATATCAACTGGAGAGGAAGAATTTGAGCTTCCAGCTGGTTTAATCTCTCGAGAGGTAGCATTAACTCAATGTGGTCGTTGTCACTGTAACTGATCAATGCTGCTTTTGTTAGTCGTGAGCATTTGTAGTAAACCTTATTTTACATTTTTAAGTAGATATGGTCAGCCGTGAAATATTCCTTCTCCTTTCACATACTCTATAGTCGCACACAATGTTTCTTCAGGTAGAGTTTGTCTGGAAAGCTCTACTGATTGTTCAGTGCACAGGGGAAAGTGAGAGTACATCAGATTGATTTCTAGTTTCTCCTGACAGCCTGTGGATTGAAGTAGATTGTCACAGCAGGTTGCGACCATCATTAGCTGAAGTCTGAAAATAGCTGATAGCAGATGGCATGCTCACATAAGCAAGAAACGAGCTTCCTTGGAAGGGTTGCGGGGTTGTTGTCATATCAGAGCTTTATCTTCATGTTCATCATCTCAGGAACAACATTTAGCAGAATGAAACAAAGACACGTTTCTCAAACATACAGAGAGAGAAACTGTAGCTTTCGAGAGCCTCCTCTCGCTAATATACTTAAGACACAAGCCTAGATTCCCTACGACTTATCATGGTCGTAATGGGAGTCTCCCACCATGAGAACAGATTCTCCAAAGTCACAATGCATTATATATCCCTAATACATGCGCTGATCGCTAATGGGCAGAGTGCTGGGTAGACAAAATGGTCTCTGTGGCTGCAGCAGACACTAAAGCTCGCCACTTGGTGTAAGAGCTTTGGATAGCTGTGTGCATGATCTCCCAGCCAATAAAACACTATTACTTAAGTTACCTTTATCTTAAATTCTCTTGAATGTACTTACAGACATTTTGTTTTGTGGTTTGGCGACGTGGAAAAATCAACATGTGCAGTGTGTATAGCTTGGTTGGGGTGCTTGTGTCAGTTTTGCTTGCCTCCATCTTTCTTGTGTATGCTGTTTTCTTCTTAAGGCAAGCACAAGATTTCTGTCCTCAATGACCTCCAGTGGGCAGATAATAGACTTTCCATAAGTATTACTCTTTATTTTTTTATTATTCTTTATTTATAAAGCGCCAGCATATTCCGCAGCGCTGTAAAATAAGCACAGTATAGACAGGGTTACAATACATTGAACAACATTTGACAAACAGTACAGGAGGAGATGAGGGCCCTATTCCCGTAGGAACTCACAATCTGGGAGGGTTGGGGTTGGAAACAGGAGGAGAGGACTGTAAGGTGAGAGTGATTGATGGTTGCGTCAGTGAGTTGGGTGGTAGGCTTCCCTAAATAGGAACGTTTTAAGGGAGCGTTTGAAGGAAGAGAAGTTAGGGGAAAGTCTGACAGTACGAGGGAGAGCGTTCCAGAGAGTGGGGGCTGCGCGGGAGAAATCCTGCAGTCTATCATGGGAAGAGGTGATGCGGGGAGAAGCTAACTCTGTTTTCTTATAGCTTTAGTTGGACCAGCAGCAAAATTCACTGCAACGTCTACATTTGCCTTGTAACGAGGCCAGCCTCACAGTCGAGACTCTGCCCATTGCAGTTGGCTCTGTGGCCAGCTGCAGGTTTTTTAATCTGTTTGAATTTTTGTGTGTTGAAGACCTATATCTCAAGCAAATTTAAAGACCCGAAAAAAATAAGTTATATTGGTACATTTAGGACCAATCACATTTATTATTTATTTATTCATAAAGTAATTTTACCAGGAAGGATACATTGAGATTTCTCTCGTTTTCAAGTATGTCCTGGATTCAAGAAAATGATTCTGCAGAAGCGGAATCAGTAAGCACCCACTTCTGGGTGATAGTAAAAATCCGTTTAACCCATCAGTGCAGTTATTAGCGTTCGGATATGTAAGGTATTACAAAGTCCTAACGCTGATTACTGATTGCTCTCCCCATGTTAAGCATAGGGTGATCAAAGTACAGTGACCTTACACAAGCTAGCACAATCACTGATGTGCTAATGGATTTTTACATGGTTTAGTGTTAGGAAGGTAATATGGGTGGCATGAGTTAAAGTCACTTATCCTGATGTTAAACGCTCACTCACCCGAACATACAGTTAGCGTTCACAAGGGAATAGGGCCCTTAGTATTTTCTTAATACAGCTCCAGAGATTAGGGCATTATGTTATAAGATTCAGGTGTAGGGAAAAAAATTGAAACTAGGATTTTTGCTTGAAATGTAGTCATCTAGACTATTTCTGTTTTTATTAATAATCATTTTAATCACAAAAAGAGGTTAGAAGATGTTTTCTCCATGTCATCACATTTTCATACAAATAATATTTGTTTATCATTATACAATCAGCAACACAAGAATCGATTCGCTGTACAGTTTGACAAGTTGCATTAAAGATTTGTTTAGATTAACTTGCTCGGCATTTACTGCATGGTCCAGACAGGTCAGGAAGATTAACATTTGTGACACGTTGATATTACATTTTCCCCACTCAATAACCTGAATCCAATTAATGTCTTACTTTCAATGTTACCGTCCTAACCTGTCATGAATGCTAAAAATGGTCAAAAATGAACCTGAAACATAATTTCATACAATATTATTCAACAGTGTTTGTTGTTCTAGAGGAGTTGCTAATTTTTACTAATATTGTTTGGGCACCTGTTATCTGGAATTCTGAAATCCAGAAGAGTCCTAAAACTGGAATTTTTCGAGTCTTCCAGATTTAATTGTACTTAATGCTCTGATGCTCCGGACAGGTCCTCCTTCAGTCCTGCACTCCTCCGAGGGCTGCAGCACTGTCAATATACACCAGAAGACTCTGTGCAGCATGTTCCTCGCAAAGTGCTGTGCAGCATCTCTGAGACAATACATTGCAGTTCCCCAGTCACAGCCCTCCTCTGCTCCAAATTGAATTCCTTCACACATATACTAGCCCTAATTGCTAACCTTAGCACTAACTCTAACGTTAAAAAGAGCATCTTTTTGGCACCGTACTCATGTCAGAAAATACAATAAACCAGGAGGAGAGCACACCAACTCGTACATTTAGGCTAGGGTCAAACGAAAGCATTTTTCACAGCGAACGTAAAAAAGTGCGTCCGAACGCATTGATGTATTTTTTCACGGAATATGCGAAAACGGTCATACAATGCGCATTTTCGTGCGTGATGTTTTACGAATCCAAACCAGGAAACTTTTTGCGTCTGGACGTTATGTTGGCCGGACATGAGCAGGGTCTGACGTCTCCAAATCACACACACACGCCGCTAGCAGGCGCAGCGCACTCTGTACGTCCGTACTAGCGGTTCTGCGTTCTCGAAAAAATGCGTTCATTTTCCACTTGCGTTGCGCGGCCGGACTTTCGTGCGACCGTACTTCGTATATTGGCTGTCATTGCCCGTCATTTGCTGCTAGTGCGGCCGTGATTAAGTGTGCCAGAACGCACGTTAAAAATGCGCTGGTCTGACCCCAGCCTTAGATATTTCAACGGTAGCACATACATTTAAAGATGTTAACAAATTTTAAACCTGTGAAGATTCTAAATGTTGTTAAAATCCTTGAAGGGTTAAGAGTTGTAAGAATCTCAAAAGGGTTAAAAAAAATTTAAAATATTTAAATGTATGAGCTACTGTTGAAATTTCTAAATGTATGTGTTGGTGTGGTCTCCTTGTTTGTATTTTTCTGTCTTGAGAAGCACCCACACGTTATGCTTAGTAAAGGTTGAGTGCTGCCTTCCTGGTGTATCATGTCATAAAAATATGGAATCAGATTCAAGGGATTATATTTGCTGAAAATTGTACAGTACCGATACATTGTGTTACTGTAATTTCCATATACAGGCATTATGCCACATAAAGATATTTTTATATTCTATTGGTATTAAGTAGAAGCTGCGTTGCTAATAATCTCATTTTGAGCTACATATTCCCATAAGTAGGATATCTGTCCATTTTTATTATCCTTCTTTATCACATTTTCTCTGTTTGAGACCTAGGCCATCCCTGCCTGTATTCTGATAATGCAGATTCCCTGCAAATTGTGCAAGATAAGGGATGCCATCTAGAGTAGAACATTTCAGATCAAGAAAATTTCTATAATTGCTAAACAAATAAAAGAGGCAAATAAAGAAATCAGTTGCCCTGCACACTGGAAGAGCAAGGGTGCACTCCCTGATAAGAGGCTTCCCAAAAAACCTCTAGAACATTAGAAGATAATAAAAAAAAAAGATTATCTTCTAAACAAATAAATGAACAATTCTAAAAGAATACATTTGTGTTATTTTATCCTTTTAACGATCTCAAAACAATGTTCATGTATATTTGTTATTTACCCTACATTAACCTTATATCTAAAATTTCAATTAATTATTATTCTATTATTTTTTCAACAAAATGTGCTTGGTAGTGAAAGGGTTAAGGGGTTGTTAATGCGTGTTTAATTTCTACATTCTTACGGATAATATCTAACTGTAATTGCTTTCAGCTTTTCGTCCCTCCTCAAAATTGTTGTTTTACCTACCTGCCATGTTCTACCATTGTAAATTTTCTTGTCATTTTGTTTGCATTGTGCTCCATCCCCCAATATAACATTTTCTCATGTATACCATATTCAGTTTGTCATTGTTGTTTCTGTCATTTTGACATCTTATATGAGCATCATATGCATTAACTTGCAATTATTGAAGTTTAAATAAATATATATCATCTTGACAATTACTTTTACTATATTACCGGATCAAAAATAATCTTGTATCCAAAATAAATTTGAAAATGCAGAAAAAAGTTATTCCTAAAGGGACTCTCTATGGCAGGGGTGGGCAATTACGGCCCTCCAGATGTTTTGAAACTACATTTCCCTTGAGGCTCTACAAACCTAATGAGCAGCCGAGCATCACAAGAAATGTAGTTTCAAACATCTGGAGGGCCATAATTGCCCACCCCTGCCCTAGGGATAAATAGTGGTGGATGTACAGAGGAATTAACCCATGATGACTCTTCCCGTACCCCACCATTCATTTTACCTCTAGGGTGTCTTAATACTCACTTTCATTCCAGTGCTGGTCTCCCTTGAAGCTGGTCCGGATTAGACAGCTGTGGCCGTCACTTGATTATTAGCAAGCCAGGGTAACCATCCAGTCAACCACATGGCTCAAAATGCATGTGATGAAAGAAATTAGGGCTGACCATCAGTTTTCCAGGCAGGTGGAACACACTTGGGTCATTGAGACCATTTAAATTACATTGAATGGTTAGAGTACCTAGAGTGTTGCTACTCTAATAAAGTTTCAAGACCGGAATAGGTACGGTTACAGGAAGACGGTAAGCAAAATCAGCTCATGCCAATTATTCACCTATAATCTCCCATTTACTGTCAACTGGGGAATAGGGCCCTGACCACATTATTTGTTTAGTAATCATGCAATTAAAATGTTGACTTTATCATTTACTGTATCTATATTGTGTATTTATTTTTCTCTTTAATGCAAATGTTAAAAAGCGCATCTAAAATATAGCGAAGGGCTAGAAAATGTCCTAATTTCCACTGTCAGTTGACATCTGTAGTATAAAATTCTACTTTCTATACCCAGTTACATTGATTAGAGACTTAATTAGGTTTTAATATGTGCCAGATACAGTAGCATATGGAGTGAATCTGTCACTTGACTTAAATTTAGGCCCTGACAACTGTGCTGCTCTTGTTTAGAAATAATTTAGTATTGATTAATTGGGACTCCCTTGGCGCTTTTCCGAAGCAATCCGTTATGAAAAGTGTATTGCATAACGAGTTAATAAGGTTTTGTATAACAAATTATGACACAATGACAACAGATAAATTGTGTTTGCTCCTGTTGGAAATGTAAAATGTGTTCTTTGCCATAAAATCATTCAGTATGTTTGTTTCTACACTCTATGTTCAAGTCTTAATTAATGGTATGAATCAATCACAGCTTTGAATTCCAGACATTGTTCTTTATTCAGCTGTTAAACACCAATTCTATTGTTTTACTCTATTCTCTCATGGAATGCAACCATGTGAAAACAAAGCTATGGCTACTATTTATGCTTTAAGAAAATAATAATTTACAGTGCAAGGCATCACACCGGATGTGGCTCAACATAACTAATTTGATGTTCTATTCAGATATTGAAGGTTAAAGAGTATGGAAGGTTGAGCCATTTAGTTCCTAAATTCTGGTAAGCAGTGTCTGTAGTCAACCCATCTACACCTTTATCTGTCTTGTTTAATATAGCTGTGTTTATGATTTGCCAATTTTTTTAAAGAGTTATTACATAAGAGTTAGAGGAAGAATAACAAAACACATGCTCACCTCTACTGTATTTATATATAAGGTTTATTTTTGTCTCTCTTCAGTTCAATGGTACCAACATTAGTTCTAGCACACAGGCTTGCTACCTCCACTGTGATCTTCGATCTCTCCTTTAGTCCTCACATACTGTCAATAACCAAATCCTGTCACTTTCAACTAAAACACGTAGCACGCGTCTGCATCTTTCTAATCCAGGAGTCTATTAAAACTCACTCATGCTTGAATTGTGCACCCCCCATACTAGTAGACTACTGTAATCCTCCTGACATCAGCCTTACACAGCCTAGGTCAGTCCGCTACAGTCAGTAATGAACACCTATGCTAGACTCTGTTACCTCACATACATTTACATCTCATCCCTATGTTAATCTTTACAGTGGATCCCTATTTCTTCTAGAATGTATTTCAAAATAATTATCCTTCTGTATAAACCTATGACAAAAACTCAGTGACCCAACACATACAGGGTTATTCAAAGCGATTTGGAAAGTCACCGCACGGTGACTTTACGTTCCCCGCACTTCGGGGCGATTCGGCGATCCAAGTTCGCCGTCCCTGCGCTGTATTCAGCAAGCACCACAGGGTTCCCCGTAGTGCAGGGAAAACTCACCGCAAACACACAGAACACTCAGCAAACACTCACCGAAACCCGCAGAAACAGCTGGATTAACAACTGGATTGACGCTGTTTGCAAAAAAAACTAGTGAATGAAAATGTTTGGAATTTACATATAACATCCAATGAATGATAATAAAAAGGGCTGTTACAGAAAAAAGAAAAATCGAAGTAAAAAAAAAAAGGTTTACCAAAAAATGCCTAAAAGATCCTAAAATATCTATAAATAAAGAGACTTTTTACTGCAGAATATAATAATAAATGGTTTATTAGATATTGAATTAAAACTGGAATATTTTTAACATTGAAGCCTATGGAATACTGAATAAACCTGCCAAATGAGATCACCGAACATTTCGGCAACTTTTCCCTGCTGTTTGGTGTTCTCTGAATAGACGAAGCATTGCTTCTCTATGGGGATTTCTCTTCCCTTGAACGTGCAGGCAATTCGCCAACATTTGGCAAACTGGCTGCTCTCTGAATAGCCGAATGCCCAAGAAATGTAGCCATAGAGTGGCAAGTAAAAGTATGTGAACCCTTTGGGATTACGTGGAGTTTTGCATGAATTGGTCATAAAATGTGCTCTGATCTTCATCTAAGTCACAACTATTTGAAAAACACAGTCTGCTTAAAATAATACAACACAAACATTATATGTTTTCATGTTTTTATTGAACAGAACATGTAAACATTCACAGTGCAGGGTGGAAAAAGTATGTGAACCCCTAGCCTAATGACTTCTCCAAGAGCTAATTGGAGCCAGGAGTGAGCCAACCTTGAGTCCAATCAGTGTGATATTATTGGATGTGTTGCTGAAAGCTGTCCTGCCCTTTAAAAAAACACACAAGTTTTTGCTTTACTGGTTTCAACAAGCACTGCTTGATGTGAACCATGCCTCGCAGAAAAGAGCTCTCCGAAGACCTACGATCAAGAATTGTTGACTTGCATGAAGCTGGAAAGGGTTACAAAAGTATCTCCAAAAGCCTTGATGTTCATGTGTCCACGGTAAGACAGACTGTCTACAAATGGAGAAAGTTCAGCACTGTTGCTACTCTAACTAGGCGTGGTTGCCCTGTAAAGATGACTACAAGAGCACAGCGCAGAATGCTTAATGAGGTAAAGAAGAATCCTAGAGTGTCAGCTAAAGACTTACAGAAATCTCTGGCACATGCGAACATTTTTGTTGACACATCTACAATAAGGAAAACATTAAACAAGAATGAAGTACATAGGAGGAGACCGCGGAGGAAGCCATTGCTGTCCAAAAAGAATATTGCAGCACGTTTGAAGTTTACAAAAGAGCACCTTGATGTTCCACAGCACTACTGGCAAAATATTCTGTGGACAGATGAAACCAAAATTGAGTTGTTGGAAAAAACACACAACACTATGTGTGGAGAAAAAAAGGCACAGAACATCAACATCAAAACCTCATCCCCACTGTAAAACATGGCGGAGGGAGCATCATGGTTTGGGGCTGCTTTGCTGCCTCAGAGCCTGGACGGATTGTTGTGATTGATGGAAAAATGAATTCCAGAGTTTATCAAGACATTTTGCAGCAAAACGTAAGACCATCTGTCTGCCAACTGAAGCTCCGCAGAGGATGGGTGATGCAACAGGACAATGACCCAAAGCATACAAGTAATTCAACAAAAGAATGGCTTCAACAAAACAAAATACGCCTTCTGGAGTGGCCCAGTCAGAGTCCTGACCTCATCCCGATTGAAATGCTGTGACATGACCTTAAGAGAGCGATTCACACCAGACATCCCAAGAATATTGCTACACTGAAACAGTTTTGTGAAGAGGAGTGGTCCAAAATTACTCCAGATCGTTGTGCAGGTCTGATCTGCGACTACAGGAAACGTTTGGTTGAGGTTATTGCTGCCAAAGGAGGGTCAACCAGTTATTAAGTCCAAAGGTTCACATACTTTTTCCACCCTGCACTGTGAATGTTTACATGTTCTGTTCAATTAAAACATGAAAACATATACAGGGTTATCCAAAGAGATTCGAAAAGTCACCGCACGTTCGGTGACTTTTCGTTCTCTTCAATTCGGTTCCTTTTGCCGATTGCATTTCGGTGACCCTGCGGTGTATTCAGCAAACAGCACAGGGTCCCCGAATTGCAGGGAAAAGCTGCCGCAAACCTGACGAAAACTCACCGAATGCACGCTGAAAACAAGCAAAAACATCTGGATTAACCTTCGAAAAAGCCGAACAGGAGCCGAAAAGGAGCCGAATCACACAGAGCCGAAGCAGCTGTGACGTAGAGGAGGCAGTGAATAAATTAGCAAAATTATTTGTATGAATCTGGGAAAATGAAACGCTGTTTGCAAAGAAACTACTGAGCGAAAATGTCTGAAATTTTCACAGGAGGTCCAGGGAATGATAATAAAGAGGGCTGTTACAAAAAAAATAAGTTAACTGAAAAAAAATCAAAAAAAAAATCGGACTTTTAAATTTTTTTTAAAAAATTCAGAAAAATGCTTAAAGTATCCTAAAAAATCTATAAATAAAGAGACTTTTTGCTGCAGAATTTTATAATGAACGGTTTATTAGATATTGAATTAAAATGGGAATATTTTTAACATTGAAGCCTATGGGATTCTCCTGAATAAATTTGCCGAATTAAACCACCGAATGGCAGGACATTAGGGGAACCTTTCACTGCTGGTTTGTGTTCTCTGAATAGCCGAAGCAGTGCTTTTCATGGGGATTTCACTGCCCTCGAACAGGCACCGAACAGGCACCGTATGTGCAGGCAATTCGCCAGGATTTGGCGAATTGCCTGCTCTCTGGATAGCCGAATGGCCAGGAAAGGTAACCGAACGCTGATTTTCAGCATTCGGTTACCTTTCTCAAGCAATTCGGATCTCTTTGGATAACCCTGATAATGTTTGTGTTGTATTATTTTAAGCAGACTGTTTTTTTCAAATTGTGACTTAGATGAACATCAGAGCACATTTTATGACCAATTCATGCAAAACTCCATGTAATCCCAAAGGGTTCACATACTTTTACTTGCCACTGTATGCTGAATTTCAGTGTCCGGTTAAATTTCGGGGCCAGATCGGCTCTCTTTGAATAACCCTTCTAGACACTGCAGAATAAAGAGAGGAAATACACTACCAAGCCAAATTGTTCTTATGTGGCTGGAATAGACAGAGAGCAGATAGAAAGGGCTCCTAATAGGTCAAAGAGTAATATATAACCAAGGACAAACCAAGGGTCTAGGGCAAGAGAGAGACACACAACCATGATAGCCTAAGCCAAAGGTCAAGGCCAGGAGAAAATAACAGATATGGCAAGCAGAGCCATAGTTCAAAATTCAGAATAACATACATAGAGGCAAAGTGAAACGCTGAAGAAATGACCACAACAGGGCAATGACAAAGGAAAGGAAAGTCGTTATAGACCTTGGCTCGGAACCCGATTGGTCAAGAGACAAGAAGGCAGCTAGGAACACCACTGGCCAGTAGATGGAGAGTGGTGCAACCTCCAGCTCCTGTCCCTACCAGAAAACCGAGAAAGGATGTATATTATTTAGGGTTTGCTTCACTAGAACAGAAACAGGAGCCCTTTTGGCCACTGGAGAGATGGGAGACCTGACAGGGTGTAGAGAGATAATACACCACTGGAGTGTGTGAAAAAATATTTCCATAGATGTGTCTCAACATGCATCTTCTCTCTTGTTGCAAGGTATGACCCTTCCTAGTTATTTTGTTTTGCCAGTATCTGATGTTATTGTCTCCTCATGCCTGCTACACTCAGTCACACCTCCAGGACTTTTAACAAGCTATCTCAACATATGGAACTCCCTCCACTCCACATTCGACTCTTCCCATGGTTCCAGTATCTCTGTAAAATCTCACTACTGTAAAGAGATCTGTTTGTTCACTCTGCAATTTATCCTCCTGTTCCACCTGATCAATTTGACTTAAAGTCCCAATGCATCGCAGTATTTCTTATATTCAACACTCACCTCCCCACTTTACCTTCACCTCTCTTATTTCACACCACTCTTCTTACATTGTAAGCTTGCTTGAGCACTGTAATCCTTTTCAATCATTCTTTGTTCTCAGTGTGTCAAACCTGTTTTGCTAATTTATAATTGTGTTGCGCTACAAAATTAGTTGGATTAAATAATTATAATAATTATTATTTATACCTTGACTTTTCCTCCATGGGCCTGGTTCCTTTTTTGTGAGGTAGTGTCTTTGATACACCTACTGGCAAGAAACGAGTGAATTAGAGGAGCACTGAATTATGCATAGACCTTCTAATTCACGTGATGCTCTTGGGGACACACAAATTTCCCTCATTTTTCCTGGTCACTCTATAGTCTCAGGCTGTGACCCAGTTTTCATCAGGTCTTGGGGAAAGTGCATTACATGAGTCTGTGTATTGACAGTCGCAATACATAACTTGTTGAAATAAGGGCTTTTGAAACCCATACATAGGTTCTGCATGCAGTGCTAGTAGGTAAGCAGCTAGTCACCTTACTGCGCATGCACTCAGCTGTCACGTCCCTTTTTCTGCCTGACTGTGCTGACAATGACACAAATTGCATCACATTCATGCCTCCTTGTTAGCCAGGCCCCTATTACCTGATGTATACAGTAATTGCTTGACTAGATTTTCCAATCCAAACCTATTCTTCTGGCAAAACCTTAAAACCTTTCAGTGAAGTGATGTCAATTTTGGCTTGCTGAGTAGTAGTCAGGTACCTTCTGGACACACTGGAAATGTAGCAAGCCTTATTATGGTACTGGTCTCTTTAGCCTCTTCACTACTGAGTGATTTTTCCAGAAAACCTCTGATTAGACCCATGGAAAGTCACTTTCCATTTTCTGCAAAGTAAAGATCTATAAGCCTCTGTGCACTGGAGGTAAGCCCCATTTGACACAGAGGGTTCCCTATGCTGGCCAAATAATGCGATTACATGTACTTTAGTTTGGACTCAATATTTTCTTGAAGGAAAAAAAGGAAGAATTGAACCGATAGAGGCACATTCTTGAGACTATTTGCAAATTAAATGTTTTTGCATTGTCCCAGAATAAGACAAGAGTATACACAATCTAGGGCTCCTGTAAAAGATTTTGAAAATCTACTATACTCGATTGTTTTAGTACAGGGGTTATAATAAATGTTATCCCAAGCATGCAACTTCTTTGAATAAAATGATGAAATGAAAATTTGCAAACGCAGAGCCCTATTCCATTGTGGATGCTAATATGGAGACGGTAAGCAAGAAAATCTGCACTTACAGATATTCCCTTACTTTCTCCATGTTAACGTCCTATTTAGTGGTAGGAGCTAACTCAGCACCTCGCCCAGAATACAGTGCTAACCTCACTGATACCTGCAGTAGTGCTTCCGCACCTCTGCAAGTATCAGCTCCTGGAGTCCATAGAACTTCATGGAAGTTTGCACTTCTGGGCCGTGTGCTTTGTGTGACCTCATCTTGGGAGATTGCGCAGGGCCACAGAGTGATCGCGGAGCTATTTGTTCCTAGTCTCACTCTACTCCAGGTGAGAAGAAGCGGCGGTTCAGGCCGCCTGTTTTGCCTCGAGATAAGAGGTCAGTATGGGATTTTTAGAGGTGCTTTAGAATGTCATAAATTATTAAATATTTGCTGAATCATTTAACACCAGCTTTTAGGAGTTATTAAAATTTTGGCTTTCGCGTCCCTATGGTAAATTGCACCAGCAATTTGTAATACCTCACTTACCAACTATGGTGTCGAGCCTGCAGATTTTCCTGCTTAGCATTTCCATGTTCGCATCCTCAATGGAATAGGGCCCACTATTGCTAGAATACTGCCAGTATTATATTTTACTATTAGCGACAAGTAAAATTTTAAAATTTTTAACTGATAAAATATACCTTTTTTTCTTTTCTATGCTTCTTTTTGTGTCTGCTCATGAACCATCATTAGAAAACTACTTTTAATGGGTGGTATTGTATGTGCTTTGGCAACAAGTACAGGTTCTGTACAAGAAATGGCGCACATATATATATATATATATATATAGTTTCCACCATTTTATTCGGCGGGGCTCAGAGTTATGAAATTTTCACCATGTGGTAAAAGCTGGTATTATGTACCCATGCATGGAGCTGTTGTTGCAGGTTTTTGAATGTGTTTGTCTGGAGTGCTCTCTCCATGTTTTTGTTCTGTATTTTATTCTGAGACGCACCCGCACTGAAACGCTTAGTTAAGGCTGAGTGCTACCCCCCCTCCATGTTTTTTGTATGTATTTCCTGGGTATGCACCCCTCCCTGCCACAGGTACTCCTCCTCCAGGTTCTATTTATCCTTGATCTGCGGGAGCTCCATGAAGGGACCTGTTCCTCAGTAAGTGAGTTTATCCCATGATGGGCAGTCATTAGGTTTGCAGAGTAGGACCTGCCAGAGGGTGGATTACATTGACGCTGTTGGCAGGCTTAAGCAATTCACGGCCGTTCATTGCAAACCAAGTTTCCACCATTTTATTCGGCGGGGCTCAGAGTTATGAAATTTTCACCATTTTATTCAGCAAAGCTCAGAGTTATGAAATTTTCACCATGTGGTAAAAGCTGGTATTATGTACCCATGCATGGAGCTGTTGCAGGTTTTTGAATGTGTTTGTCTGGAGTGCTCTCTCCATGGTTTTGTTCTGTATTTTATTCTGAGACGCACCCGCACTGAAACGCTTAGTTAAGGCTGAGTGCTACCCCCCTCCATGTTTTTTTATATATATATATATATAATGAAATGTAAGCCTTAGCAAATTATGTAACTAATGGCCTTATAATGGGACAATATACATATTGTAAAACGAGTGGCTCACTGGCTTTAATTATTTAAGAACTAAGACAAGTTTTGCCTACAGAGCAAAAAAAACTTGTAAAATGCTGTAGTTATGCTCCATTCCTTTATTAAAAACACATGGCTGGCTGTTTTTACAAGCAGGACTTAATTTTAAATGTGTCTGAATGACTTTTCACAGCCAACTTGGCAATATGTATCTCCTTACTAGCAGGCAGTCTTTGGACGCCAAGAGCTCTTGTCTTGGAGAGGCAGACCATTAATGGAAATAGCTTGGAGTGAGTGAAGCCTGGTTTTGGCTCATGACCGAATGTATGTAGATCCATCCCAGCCAAGGGAGGGACGTTGATATGTACTTAATTGTGACCAGCTTCGTGCTGACATGTCGACAGCTTCCAAGCAGAACTGACGCTTACTAAAATGTTTGTTTTAAGTGCAGTAAAAATTCTGAGGCAGAGGAAATATTGCTTTTCTTTCTTGGCACCTCATTTATGTTGTCATTTCTTTGAATGTTCTTATTTTCAAGTCTTAAATTCTCATGTCAAATTATAATTAATGGTGATTAGCCTGTATCTAGATGTAGGTTAGCGTTCGGACATTTATTCAAGTGTTACTGCAAAGTATTTCAATTCGTTTTGGGAAATTACAGGAGTGAAGGTTAGAAAAATAATCTCATAATACACCACTGCAGATGCTAAACTATAAACGTCTAAATTCTGAATAAAAAAAATGAAATATTTTATAGGGATATTACTTATTTAAGTTTGTTATTTCTTATTGGCAAGCTGTGCTGTCCATTTGTGGTGGTGTTTTTTTTTCTATTATGATGCCAGACTAGATTTTGTGAAAAAAATATTACATATAAACTAAATATATAAAGTGATGTAATGATCAAGACAGGCCATAGGAAAAATATTGTTTTTCTAACAAATCTTCTTCCAACTGAATCAGTCTGCTTGTCATCCTTTAACCGCAAATGTGTATGAATGGGAAGGGTCAACAGAAGAATTAAGCATTAAGCCCTTCTGACCCTTTCCACACCCTGCACTCTCGTTTAAACTTTTTGGTTTAGCTCTTGGTTTGCTTTAAACATACCGGGCTAAATTACGATCCTGACGTTAAAACGGGAGCGGTAAGGAGAAAAAACTGTGCCTGCAGTTTTCTCCCTACCACCCCCGTTTTAACGTGGGATTACAATGCAGGCACTTAAAAAGCTGCATGCATTGTTACCATGCGTTATGCCCCTGGATGCCCGCGGCAGCGCTGAGTGCAGTAATACGCAGGGGGAACTTTTTCCTCCAGTCTCTCCCTGCTCCCGCCGGACGGAGGAGGCGGACAGAGCTGCGGTCCTCGCCACGGGACAGGAGGTGAGTATCTGATTGGCTGGTGTTAACGGATTCTGCAGAAGTGGAATGCGTTAACACCAAGACCTGGTTGTGGTTAACTTTCAGTTAACTGCGGCCAGCCGTTAATCAGCATTAGTAGATTGTAATACTAGTGCTGATTAACACTTTGTGCTCCCCATGTTAAGTATAGGGAGCGCAAAGTACAGTAACCTCGCACTGAAAAGCGCAAGCTCCAGACGCAAACGGGTTACTTAGCATTAGCGTTTGGATTGTAATATGCTGTAGCCACCACGTGGGTGTAACGTTACCACCTAGATTTTAATTTGGCCCACCATCTTTCTTATGTTGGGCTACCTCTGCACTAATCAGACATAACATGCTGCTGGCTTCCTGTAAGCTGCACCATGTCACGTCTTACGTGACCATAGGGAGACAGCAAAACCAATGGTTGTCATTTCCAAGCCCATTGAGAACCAGTGGTGGGAGCTGGTTCCCAAATGTCCTGATCATCAAGAAACCTAGGTCAGCGCACAGGTTTAGAGCAGGACTAAGCCCCTTCATGCAGAAAGCTGAATCAGCCCTCTGAGAGTTAAGTGGATCAAGCCAGAGTGATCACTTATATAGCATTAGTCTCTAAGGGATTTTGTGGCATCTCCTAACAATAATGTAAGAATAGTAAATGTCTTCAGCTTTTCCTGCTATTGGTCAATGGTATGAGATTAAGACATCCAGTAAGATTAGCTCAAGAATCCGAATTGCCTATACTTTCCAATGATCTCCTCACAGCTTCTACTGTGGCTCTCACCAAAATGAATATAAGGGTCGTACCTGATTTAGGTTCCATTATGCTATGTATTTCCAATACGCTATGTATTTAGGTTAAATTAGCTTCCTTTAATATAAACCATGTAAAAGTCAAGGCAAAGTAGATAGTTTCTGTGACTTTCTAGAGCCCTCTAATGCTATGAAGGAGAAACTGTTACACAACCTGTGGGAACCCTGGGGATTAGAAACATATTAGCCACTGTGCCAGTCATACATTTATCCTGTCTAAACAACAAAATACTGAATAATGAATCACATTGCTTTTGCCTGCTTTATGTTATTACACAGTCATTTTGTGTTTACTTGACATAAATAGGAATAAATGAAATAGATAAAATGTAATATTAAAACTGATACATGCAAGCCGCAACACTAAATAATAGCCTGTAGGTAATCTTGCTTGTCATCTTCTGGTGATAATAAACATGACCACAAGCACAAGAGAGGCATTAATGAAGCATAACAACTGAATTGGTAATAAGTATGCCTCTGAAATATTGCAATATAGAGAAATAGGTTGCTTCACAGGTGTGGATTGTATGGTACTAGTTCTAGAAATATAAGCAAAGTAAAAATAATAATGGTAATGATGACAGTAATACATGATAATAAAAAAAACTCCCCTGACTTTCACTATTCATCCCCCTGTTTATTTCTTTAGAATACATATTTTTGTTTCATTATTCTCCAGAGAATGCCATTAAATCTAATGAATTCAGTGAATTATAGATCCAAAATTCAGTCTTAGCCTTCTGAAGCTTTAACATTCCTTTGATCACACGCAAACCCAAAAAAATGTGTGATTATACTATAAAAAGATTATAAGAAAGAACATCAAAAGAAAGTGAGAAAAAGTGTCAGTGTGGCTTAGTAACGTAACATTTGACTTAATCGTACACAGACAACGTTTTTAATTTCTTAATGTGTTTGAAGGCTTGTTTACGATACACTTTCTATGAAACTAGATTTTGTCTAACATTCTAATTTCTTGCATGCACAATTCACATATTTTGGACTGCGTGAATTCTTTTACAGTATATCTTTTTACTGAAGATAACGATAAAATATCTGAAGTAGAAACATCAAAATGATATTTGGACTTGGTAAGAGTACCTTAAGTTAAATGTCACAGTTTCTTTTCTTTTTCTTCCAATTTAATGAGGCATTTAGCTGCCAAAAACCTAGGAATAAGCGAGAAAATACAATTATCCTGTCTGAGTTCCCTTGTTTTAGTATACAAGAATAAACTTTGTTTCTCTCATGCTGGTGCTTTATGCTGCATTGGAAGATGCAAACTTTTATATTCTGTTCAACATTTGTTATCATGTTGCCTGATTGTTTAAATACGAAAGTGAATGTAGCCATAATAAATAACAGCCCAGATCACATTCTCTGTGGGAATTTGTGAGAAAACGACAAAAGTATTCTGCTCAAAATAGAAAAAAAATAAGATTTTTTTTCTATTTCTACTTGGCAATCTGTTATCCAAGGAGGCAATCATAAACCAAATTTCCCCATGACTTAATGAAAGATCACATGCTGGTAGATATGACAAAGATCTTTCTAACTATCCTCTCAGATCCAGCAAGGATGACTGAAATTTAACCGCAGTGATTTCAAATGTAAGAAAAACTGCACATTGAAGAAATCTGGTATAAATATTATTTTAATACAATGAGAAACATTGTCCTTGCTGTGGAAATAATGAATCAGCAAAATATCAAGTAACAGTTACAATTTGATAAAATATTACATTGATCTGTTTTAACCCTTTCACTATCAAGCTTTAAATACTGAATTAAAATTTTTTTGAAACACCAGAAACCTAGTTTACCACTTAAATGTAAAGTAAAATAGCAGTTCGTCATAAAGATTGTTATTCTGAGATGGTTAAAAGTTTAGACTAATGAAAATGGGATTCTTTTTAAAATTTATGCATTTATCCATTACAGAAATGTTACTGGGATGAAAGGTTCTAAATGCTAGATGGCATCTCCTATCACAGTTTCAAACGAGGTCTGCATTATTAGTACACAGACGAGAATGCCAATTTCTCAAATAGAGTAAATGTGTGGGTTCATGATTCCGCCAAGGTAGGGAGTGGGGCTTGTGTTGAGAAGAGGCAGAGCCGACAATATACTGTATAGCAGTGAAGATGAGATGGACTGAGACCTGTCATGCCCAGAGCAAGAGAGCACAGCCATCTCCTTTGATTAGACATATTCATGCTTTTGTCACTTGCATTGCATGTTGCTTACATCTATACATGCTATACATCTAGGATTACTGTGGTCGATATCAACATGTATAGATAAAAAATAAAGTCCCATAGGAAAAGCATGAGCTCATTATTATCCTTTATTTATATAGTGCCACATATTCCGCAGCGCTTTACAAGATCAGTGTACAAGGGGTTGATACATTAGAACACCACACATGGATGATGACCTGATTCAGAGGGACCCTGTTCTCAAGGGAACTTACAATCTATGAGATGTACAAGTATATTGTGAGGTAGGCGCATCCATATCATTAGGTGTCTTGCCCAAGGACACTCGCTGGTGGCATCTTGTGAGTGGGATAAAGTCGTATTTCCATGATTGTAGAGCAGCAACCTGGTGGTTAGGTTGAACCTGCATCTCGTGAAGTCAAGACTTCTCCATAGTTTTATTGAAGGGATGTGCTGAACGGTATTTTTTGACTTGCTTCTCCATGGACAAAGTGCCAAGACATTACCACTGGACTCCACAACCCATATTGTGTGGTAGGCAAGTATGTACCATTAGGTGTCTTGCCCAAGGACACTTACTGGGGAGGTGCTCTGGTCGAGATTCAAACCTGGGTCTCCATGGTTATAGAGCAGTGATGTTACCTCTACTCCATCCAGCCGGTACGGTATATAGATCATGCCTATATCTTTAAAAAATAGATTTCAAGACAATTT
The DNA here is from genome assembly GCA_009667805.1 of Leptobrachium leishanense. Classification (NCBI taxonomy): domain Eukaryota; kingdom Metazoa; phylum Chordata; class Amphibia; order Anura; family Megophryidae; genus Leptobrachium; species Leptobrachium leishanense. Next base: position 257,633,050 of record CM019064.1, read on the forward strand.
TTACTACGTGTTGACCAATTTGAGGACTTGTATGTTGGCAGACATTATTATTTTGACACAGATGGTAAATGTAAATGAAAACATTTAATTCGCTTTCGTTGTATATTTTTCCTTGCACCATTGATTCATGCACATTGTCTTTCCAGAGACAGGTCACCCTTAAAAGTCAAATATCATTGTTGCTAGAATTTCTACTATTGATTGATCTTACAAAAATAATAATCCTAGAAAACCCATACTGTCCTCAATATGTTCCAGAGGTCTTCAAGATCTATAACTCGGACTTAAGTGTAGAGATTTTTTTTGTAACCTTTGACCTGTTGGGAATAAAGCCTTGTCATAAAGATAAAATTATTATTTCCTGATTCCCCATGTGAGCTATTTGCAAACCTTCGTATTTTATTAACTGTAGTCTTGTTTATTATGGACAATTAATACAAAGGGGTCTAAAAAAAAAAACAGTAATGCAATTCCAAGATGGTTGTGCACACTCAGAAGCTTTGATAGATCTACAAAATACTGCCAGTACTATAGCTTTGTTTGTACAGATATATTAAAATTATTTTCTCTATTGTAATTGTAACATTATTTATGGAAATTATTTTATGTTTGTCACTCAGCAGAATGATGCGGAATGGGATAAATATACAATTCATGAAAATCCCTGTAAACTTGCTATTTATTAATTTACTCCTGTAAGAAGAGTGAACAATAAATTTGAATTTCATTTGGCAGGAGAAAAATACCACTGCTTATTAGTAAGACGCATTGAAATGGAGACAGCTTCAGGGACTCCATTAAATGTTCTAAGTTTAGTCAGACAGTGTCCCAGGGTAAGGTCTATAGTGCAGGAGAATTGTGCAGCATGAAATAATTGGGCTTAGAAAATAAACATTGGCTTCTGCAGCTTGATAAAGTCTTCCATTAGGTAAAATACATTGGGAAAAATAAGCAATTTTTCTATAAAAGTAGTGCTTCTCAAAGAGCGACAGTATGCTTCTCTGTGGATGGATTTACTGTCAACAACAATTTAAGTGGTACAAAACAACTGTTCTAATTAAATTTTGTTTTAAGCTATTCTAAATGCTAGTCCCACTCCTGTAATAAATTGTTGTCTCAGAGATAAATATATACTGATTTATTAGCATTTAAACATTACGTGTATTGTCAATTATAATGAGCAGGTTACGTAAAACGTTAATATAGCTTTTCTAACTTGATTTGGTGTCTCCATAATAATAATAACAATAATATATTGTTTTCTGAATTGTTGATGTTTTTCCCCAAATAGTTCTACAATTAACTGAATTTATTTCATGGCTTGGAACTGTATTCTCACAAAAACATATTCAACATATCTGATAAAGAATTTTAATAAATGAGAAACTTCACTTCATTGTTTAAAGCAGTGGTTCCCAACCGCAGTCCACAAGGACCCCTAACAGGTCAGGTTTTTAAGACATCTGATGCACAGCACAGGTGATATGATTCGCTGCTCAGTGATTCCAGGATTCCGTCTACTTTTCTCCAAGGGAATCCTTAAAATCTGCCCTGTTAGGGGAACCTGAGGACCGCGATTGGGAACCACTAGTTTAAAGTAAGTGACCACTGTTTGACCTCTGTCTTTGATTGTACAGTTACTGATCTGCAAGTTCCTCCATCAACAAAAGATTTTTGAAGACTTTCCTTGATCAGTTTGATGACCCATATATTTGGTATACTGTCCAAATAATAATAATAATGAAGATGCAAACCTTCCTATGCCTTATGCTCTATTATAGCCAAGGATAATACTCCAAACCATGGTCATCATACATTTGTGTGTATATGCTTCATTAATTATATATTGAGACTGGTGATTACATAGTAGAAAAAATACACTATTAGAGGTAGACAATGTTGTAAGTGTATACGTTTTCAATAAATACATTAATTTATGACATTTGCAATGCATTACCTGTTTAATGCATTAAAAGTACAGTCTCTTCCGATCTGGCCCCCTATTCCGACCTTCTTGGTAACAGAGACATTAAGCGAAAATGTCGGAGCACGCCAATAACCCTTAGCAGATCCCTGTTACCGACTTTACTCCAATCCAGCTGCTGTGTTGGTGACTTGAGCCAGAATATTTGGGAGCCATTCGTCGATAACAAAAGTGACGACGCATCACCACTGGTACCATCTCCTGGGATCCATAGGAGCACATATGCAGGGTAACACTGGGGCTGTGAAAGGATACTGGGAACTATTTGTTCTCAGTGTTCAGCTGCATACAGAAAGAAGTGGCAGTGGATCACGCCACCCTCTGCACCTTGATATTGGAAGTAAGTTTAGAATGTTTCAATATAAGTGTAAAGCGACTTTTGAAAAATCACACTCAGGGTTATTCAGAGAGAGGTGAAAACTAGGAGAATGACTGGAGAAGTGAAAATTCTAGGTCAAAATAACCGATTTGGAAAGTGAGATAAATGGGAGAATTTTTCTGGTTTGGCTATTTTAACCTAGAATTTTCACTTATCCAGTCATTCTTCTGAGTTTCACCTCTCTCTGAATAACCCTGACTGGCTTAGGGCGAAGAGCAGCAAGCTAACATGGAATAGCTCATTGTTCTTGCACTGAACCATGCTTCCCAGCTTCTATACAAAGTAAAAGATTCTGGCACAGTCAGAAAAGCAGCTTGAGTTGTTAACAGATGGAGATTTTACATCTAATGGCTCCATTGAAATAGAGCCTCTGGTCTGTCCCTTTAATATAGCTTGAATCTTTAAGCATTTTTATTATTTTTATTATAATTACTAAAAGGTGCACTTTCATCAAAGGTTTTGGGAAGATTAATGTCTATGGTTAGCACTATATTTAATAAAGCCATATATTCAGTAGGTATTCGTCTTTTGAATGTAAATCCAAATTGTTGGGCCATGGTGTTTTGATTTTTTTTAATCTTTTTATCTTAAACAAAATATGAAAAGAATAAAAGACACCCCCCCTGCATCACCACCTTCACATTGTGAACCAGCTAACAATAACATTCTACCAATTGAGTGTGTGTCCGAGTGAAGGCAACATGCTCTATGTAATGATTAGCCTGCAGAATGGTAGAAGCGATTTTCAAAACTACATTTAGTAGAAGAACAGAGCAGCCTTCTCTATGGCAAAATGTAATGAATCTTTATTGCACCAGTCAAATATGATTTGTGAAAAAAGGCACTAGAAAACCCGCCATAAACAGAAACTGGATTAAATTATAAAGATACGATTTTATATTCTCTTTGTGTAAATGGAAATTCACTCTTACCCAATGGAACCTCGATGACATTTTCTAAAGTGCAAGAGTATTTCTAAAATAGGAAAGCGATATCAATTCAAAGCTTCCCTGCTTCCTGTTGCCTCAGATTATTCGATTTTGTCATCATTAAAGGGTGGCTGACAGTGGTGTTTTTGGCCGAATAATGTTTTATTTGCTGTTGTGCTTCCCAGGTGATTGCTAATCTATTGTCCAAGAGTCCATTAGCACAGTGTAACGTTTGATGGCTTTCCCCAGTTGGTCTCCCTCAAAGAGGGACAGGTCATGTCATTGCTTGTATGTTCCCATTGTACACATCATTTCATGGCAATTGTAGGATTTATTCCCCAGCCAAACTGAATTTTGACAGGTTTGTTATCTGTTCACCCGGACGACAAGCCCCTGAGAGTGAAAGCTTAGCTGTTTGGAAGGAAAGGGAGAAAGAAATAGTAGAACTGGGAAATAGGGCAAATAAATGTCAAGCAAGCTGCCAAAGATGGATATTATAGCTGCTGGAGACCTTGGAGAATATTATGTGTCGTTTGTGTCTTTTTTACAGTCTGTGTTTCATGTAAGGCTGCTTCGCTATACCACGTATTGTATTGATTTATTTCAAAGCATGAAACTGGTAGTTAAAGTCACACTGGAAGGTTTTGTTTATGTTTAATTAATTCAGAAATAGCCATATATTGGCAGACATTAACTCTTGGCACACCTATACTGAAGGTTAAAAATAATGGAAGAAGAGTCCAGCTCAAGGTGAAGAACATTATCCATTCTCTGCAAAATTCAAGCTACAAATAAGTAGGGTCCTATTTCAGTTGTTATGGTAAATAAGCGACTCACTAAGTGTGATGAGCCAAATTGTTAATCATTGCGATTCCTGATCTGTTACACCCGAGCTGAAAACTTGTGACTTTTGGCTCCACTACTGTGGATACCTGCTGTAAATGAATACATCATATACTTTCAGGGCCAATTTACATCTCAGGAGTGTGTAAGTAAAGAAATGTGGAGCACCCCCCACCCCTCCAACAACAACAACAACAAAAAAAAAGAAACATGCCAAATTACTTTTCAAATTTTTGTTTTGGGGAAAACTATAAAACTTAAAAAAAAAACACTTTGAAACATTTTCTCTCAAATCAAAAGAAGGGGCAGAATCTGTTGCCTTAGTTGAGTTAGTGCAGTGGCATTGCTTGTTTTATATGTAAAAGCATATATTGCCTCTGCCGTAGAACAGAGAGAAAAAAAATATTTTGCAATTTTTTTTTAATTTACATTTTTATACAATATATTTTTGTATCATTGTAAAGACCAGACTCTGACCTTTCCAATGACACCTCACTTAACCTTGTGTGGTGTACAATTCAGAGATGCAGGTTCCAAAGTCCCCCTTTCTCTCCTCACTGCAGTGCCACGGTCTAGGTTGTTGATGAAACAATGCGTTGCATCATCAGCTCCACACTTGCTGGCAGTGTGGGAAATGAGAAGGTGAGTTAGCGCAGCATCGCTGTTCACTTTGTAATTGTAAACTGAATAATAGTGCTGCGTTAGAAAAAAAGACAAAAATAAAATTTTATTTTATTTTTACATAAATCAATCCTTGTTACAGGGTAGCCATCAGAAATGATGGCGCCCCTTACTGAACCTAACATTGGGCCCCCCCATAAACTTCCTCAACCTTTAACAGCTTTTCGCTCCCTTCCAAAACAAAAAAAGGACATAACACAGTTCCACAGCAATAAAACTCACATTAATGTGTGGTGTGTATTAGCATATCAAAGAGCTCCACAGCAATAAATTCACAGTAATGTGCAGTGTGTATTAGCGTAACACCGAGCTCTACAGCAAAAATACTCTCAGAAATATGCTGTCTGTATGATGGCCTTTGTTCTTGGCTTGGCTGGGCTCTGGGGCTGGCCTGGGCACTGGGACTTGGTTGGGCCCTGGGATCTGGCTGGGCCTTGGCTGGGCCCTGGGGTCTGGCTGGGTCTTGGCTGGGCCCTGGGGTCTGGCTGGGTCTTGGGGTCTGGATGGACATTAGCTGGGGCATTGGGTCTAGATGGGCCCTGGGGTCTGGCTGGTCCTTGACTGGGCCTTGGGGTCTGTCTGGGCCCTGGGGTCTGGCTAGGCCCTGGGGTCTGGCTGGGCCTTGGCGTCTGGCTGGGTCTTGGCATCTGGCTGGGCCTTGGCGTCTGGCTGGGCCTTAGCTGGGCCCTGGGGTCTGCATGGGCCTTGGTGTCTGGCTGGGCCTTGACTGGGTCCTGGGGTCTGGCTGGGCCTTGACTGGGCCCTGGCTTGGCCCTGGCTGGGCCTTGGGGTCTGGCTGGGCCCTGGGGTCTGGCTGGGCCCTGACTGGGCCCTGGCTTGGCCCTGGCTGGGCCTTGGGGTCTGGCTGGGCTCTGGGGTCTGGCTGGGCCTTGGGGTCTGGCTGATACCAGAGATGAAAAGGGGCGCAGCTGACAGCGGGGCCCCGGGCCCCTTATGGCAGCATGGGACGTAATGCCCTGATGGCGGCCCTGCCTGATTATGTTTGTTATCACTGCAACGGCCATAATCTGGCCTTTCCAATGATGCCTTCTCTGCCTAGTTATAAATCCGGCCCTGTATACTTTGTATAGGATGTGCTAATGTGGGGGCAGCCAGAGAATTACTTGACATTCCAATGTCACTCATTAATCATCTCGAGACAATATTAAAAAATATTCAAGCTCTCAAGACCTGGTGCGGACAGAAAAAAAATTAAACCATCCAAAAAAATCCATACCCACTGGGCACTATCCCCTGGTGTGAGTTGGCGTTGGCATGTTTTTGTGTTAGCGCCAGGTTAAATGAGTCTAGCGCCTGACCAACAGATTGTTTGCCTCTTGCTCATAATGGGAAAAATCACTTAGCGCGTCGTAATAGCGATTCGAGCGTGAGCATACTGCACTTTTCGCATCCTATACTGAACACGGGGAGCGCTAGAGATCACTAGTGCTTTTGTAACTAACAGATCACTCGGTGCCTGTGCTAATTTCTGGAGCGACACTAATCACCAAATTTTACCTACTGCTCAACCCTGGTGCTATTTCCAAAAAACCCCACAAAAAACAGGTCATTGCCCAAATTAATTTAAAGAAGGTGTTCTCTTGGCCCCATACACCATAGTAATGGATCTAGTCAGCAATGTCGCTGCTGTTGCAGTAGGCTCTATTATTATATATATGTATCCTTTATCCACATACAGTATAGCCTAATTCTAAAATATTGCCTAATTTAAACACTTTTTGCTGGCGGTTATGCTTAGTATGCAAGCGGTTGATTATTAGGGTGACCATTTGGACCATTTTTAAAGGGACACATGGATAAGTTTTGCCCTGAAATGTGTATTATTTATATGCTGCAGCAAATTATTGTCACCCACCTGGCCTTCCTTTTGGATTTATTAAATGCATTTTAATGATTCTACAGGCTGTTCATTGTCAGCTGCTGTCATACACTTCAGTATAGCTAAATTTGAAGGGCAAAGAAAGAAAAGATGCTTAAAGTGTCCAAGATTCCTGATCCCAAACAGCAATACGTGTCACAACCTGTAAAACATAATATACAGTATTAATTATCCCTATAATATGTCGGTATGGTGTTTTGGTTTCAGTTTATTAGGTTTACTATTAGGTTTACTAGGCTTCTACGAAAAAAGGAAACCGCAATTTATACTATCCACTGATATAAACTCTTTATATTTTTTATTAATTAATGCACATTATACTAGCATAGGTTAGTTATCATTACATCAAAAATTCACATTCACAATTTATAAATAGTCCTTTGTTTTTTTTAGCACATTTTTACATCTATTTATTTTTATGAACGTGGTATAGTAAATACGCATTGTAAGATACATTTACTTTGCTATTTATATCCATAAATTGTGAAGATTCAGTAGTAAGGCGATTCATTGTATAGACTATTTGGACTGCCTGGAAAGAGGATTACTATCAGTAATACACCGTCATTGTATAGTTGCTTTTAGAAAAAGCCGTCTGATGTGTATTCTTGTGCTACGTGCAGTGCAGTACTTTCATGACCTCCATTTGTCTGAGCACTTAATATCCCTCATACAGTTCACTCCATGAAGTTTGGATTGCCTGAAATATAGGTAGACCTCTATATTCCAGGTAGCTTTTGAAGCATTATTTATTTTCAAAAACTAATATAATAGGTAATGGAGGTCTTATAATCCATCTATATTTATATAAAATTGTATTTATAGTTTTATATTTTCTTTGAAAATTTGACTTAACTATGCAATTTACAGTAGAATATGTTATAAGTGGAAAGATGGCAAGATATCTTCCGCTAAATGTCAGGGCTGAAAAATTTCATCTATATGAGGTGAGTGAAGGTTTATCAGCTGGATGTAGTAGAAGTAACATCACTGCTCTTTAACAGTGGAGACACAGGTTCGAATCCCAGCAAGAGCACCTCTCCAGTAAGTGTCCTTGGGCAAGACACCTAACGTTACATACTCGCTGTCATGGAGCTGACGTGGCGCTCCATCCTTCAAACCCCAAGAGACTTTATGTTCATTTATATCGTGTGATTTTAAATATATTTTACAGTGTTTGGTTTTAGTTTAAATTAGTGTAAATGGCGTAACTTTAGTTTTAAATATACTTATATTCCTGTAGGTAAATGTGTTTTGTATTGCCAGTAAACAAGCTTTACTGCTGTGTAATTTATGCAACAGGGCTTTTCCCCTTATCTGGCTGCATATTTGATTCAAGAAGTCTGGGATAGTGTTTGTCTTTAATCTGATGTGTTAGAACAATAGATTATACAAATGTTGTGTGAGCTAAAGGCTAAAGAATGTTTGTTGTAAATACCTATCTGACATAATGTAATTAGCATATTGGTAGGACGATGTGCGTCATTTATGCAAATTATGACTGTTGGATTTCAGCATAAATGGTGGTGTTTTTGTTCATTAAAAGTCAGAGAATCCTGTGGGAACATACAGCTCGTCTGGTGTCTCATTCAGGGTACCCACTATCACCCCCAGAAGGCACAGAGCGGCCCTCTGGAAATTCCTAACGGCTCCAGGGCAGAGAATCAGAATCAGGCGGGTCAAACTGCTCGAGGCACTGAGGACAGCGCTCCCAGTAGCCGGGCTGACTGCAAAAAAGGGGTGTCTGGAGAGCCAGGACAGACAGAAGAGAACAGTTTCGTCACACTCGCCACCCAGGACATACTTGAAAATGATAGAAATCTCAATGTATCCTTCCTGGTAAAATACTTTCTCAAACAAAAAAAAAAATTAGCAGTGAATAACAGACAAGAAGAAGTTGAAGCTGGAAAGAAACGAGGACCACCTTGCTTGTCTAGCACCCAAACATTTTGCATCACCCATATACACCAGATTTTTATGATCAGTGATAATGATTACAGGATCCTTTGTGCCTTCTAGGAGATGGCCACATGGGTGTAATGGTCCCTCAGGACGCTCTCTCTGGGACAGTACAGCACCAATACCTATTTCTGAGGCATCAACCTCCAACTGGAAAGGTAGGCCCGGCACAGGGTGACGTAGAATGGGTGCGGTGACGAATGCCTGTTTGAGTGACTCGAACGCTTCCTTAGCTTGGTCACTCCAAACCTGATTTTGGGCACCCTTTTTTGTCATAGCAGTGATGGGTGCTACTATCGTAGAGAAACCCTTGATGAATATTCTGTAATAATTAGAGAAGCCTAGGAATCTCTGTATGGCTTTTAAGCCTTGGGGCAAGGGCCATTCTTTGATGGCAGTCAATTTCTTTTGGTCCATCTCAAACCCCGCAGGTGTGATAACGTAACCCAGGAACTGGACTGAGGTGATGTCGAATAGCCATTTTTCTAGCTTGCAGTACAGTTTGTTCTCCAGTAGACGTTTTATCACAGTTCTGACGTGAACCTGGTGTGTCTCTAAATCAGGAGAATTTATCAAAATGTCGTCTAAATAGACGATTACAAAGACCTGTAAAAAATCCCTCAAGACATCATTTATCAAGTCTTGGAAGACTGCTGGTGCATTACATAAGCCGAAAGGCATAGCCAAATATTCGTAATGACCGCTTCTGGTGTTAAAGGCAGTCTTCCACTCATGACCCTCTTTAACCCTTACAAGATTATAAGCGCCGCGCAAATCCAATTTAGTGTAGACCTTGGCACTCCTTAAACGAACAAATAATTCAGGAATTAGAGGAATGGGGTAAGCATTCCTTATGGTGATTTTGTTTAAACCCCTGTAATCTATACAGGGCCTAAGATCCCCCTCTTTCTTTGAGACAAAAAAGAAGCCTGCACCCGCAGGTGAAGAAGAGCGCCGGATGAATACCCTGGCCAGATTTTCTTTTATATATTCTTCCGTTATGGCATTCTCTTTTTGGGATAGGGGATACACGTGTCCCTTGGGAGGCATGGTGCCTGGCAAGAGGTCTATGGCACAGTCGTAGGGCCTGTGCGGAGGTAGTATCTCAGATCTGCCTTTCTCGAACACCTCTTTGAGATCACTATACCATTTGGGTACCTCGGTGGATAGTGCGGGAGCAGTTGCCACATTTAAACTGCCCACCATACCTTTCTTTCCCATACATCTGGGCCAACACTTTAGTCCCCAGGAACCCAAGTCCCTTATAGACCAGTCAATCACAGGGTTATGCTTTGCCAGCCACGGGTACCCCAGGGCAATGGGCACTGTTGGTGATTCTATAATCTGGAATACCAATTTTTCTTTATGCAGAACGCCGGTACGAAGGGAGATAGGAACAGTATCGTGAGTTACATGAGGTCTTAGTAACCTCCTACCATCAATAGTCTCAATACATAACGGTACCTCCCTCTCGACCAGAGGTACTTGATGAATTGCGGAAAATCCTGAATCCAGGAAATTGCCCACAGACCCTGAGTCACTCAGTGCCTCGGTGTCAATACTGGTTTTCTCCCAAGCTGTAGTCACCGGTACTACAACTCGAGATCTCTTTTTACATTTTCTCTTATTTTCAGATACGAGAGACAGTACAGTGGAACCCAAATCCCTTCTCTCATAAGGTTCTAGGCTTGCCCATTTCCCGAGACCTTAGAGTTTCTTGGACGCTTGGGATATTGTAGGCGGAAATGTCCTCTGGCCACACAATAAAGACACAACCCTTCTTGCATCCAATACTGTCTCTCCTCTTTAGAGATACCAGCTCTTCCTAATTGCATAAGTTCTGGTTCACTATGTGTAGGAACAGAAAGAGGTACAGTAGACACTGGCTTAGGACCTGGAATGTTACTTGCAAGTGTTTTCTGAACCTTATTGCGGCCAGACCTTCGATCTCGTATCTGGTCATCCATAGCGATGCAAAAGTCAATAAGGTCCTCAATATCCTCAGGCAATGTCAATGGTGCTAGTTCATGCATAAGTGCGTCAGGAATGCCCTCGAGAAACGCAGTGACAAGGACCTCATTTGGCCACAATAATTCAGCAGCCACGGTTTTGTACTCTATGGCGTACTCGGCCACACGACGAGCACCTTGAGTCATACGCCATAGCACTCTTGCTGCACCCGTTGCTCTTCGAGCAGGGTCAAACGTACGCCTCAAAGCTCTCATAAACTCTGTGTAATTATATATGACGGGCTTTTTCAGGTCCCACAACGGAGTAGCCCAGAGCAAAGCTTTGTCAGTGAGATGATTAATGACATAACCCACCTTCGCTTTCTCTGAGGGACACATTTCAGGATTTAGCTCAAACATTATATCGATCTGCGTAATAAACCCTCTGCAAGAACCAGAAGCCCGTTGAAGCTTGCAGGAGATCGCAAATTGACATGATCCACCACAGTGGCCACCTGGGCAGAAACTGATACTGCCTGAGGAGTATCGCCAATTGCAGGAGAGGAGGGCGGCGAGACCTTACTGGACTGGTTAATCGATAGGCCTGGGCAAATTGGTCCATACGGTGGTCCTGCTTCTCCTGTTGGAGGCGATCTCCCCCAGTCTGGACATGAGTAGTGACAGGTCTGCCTGATCCATTTGGCCCTGACGTAATATAATGGTAGCGGTATCGCTGCCACACGACGTAGCGGAGTTGGGATCCTTCAGGGAAAAAGTATCTGCTTGATTAACACAGGAATTTCGTGAAATACAGACTGTAACTCCAAAACCAAGGAGTCCCAAGGACTAACTGAATTGCCTCTAAGCTCTGTCAATTTCGAAACCGACAGATAACCTAGGGTACGCTCAGAAACACAAGAAGCAGGTCGACGGTCTTTATAGTATTCAAGGTGCAGGGCGCATTCAAGAGAAAAGCAGAAATCTTTTGTACTGTGATGTACTTGCATATAGTAGATACCTGGCAAATACCAGTGTAACGCTGAGTGGGATAACACACACACAGGCAGTAGCGTAGTAGGATCTTATTGGGCAGAATGTCACAAGCAGAACACTGGGATTATGAAATTAAACAAAACACACTTAATCGTGACAAGCTTTTCTGATTTTGAGACCAGCAGTCAGCTTGAGAAACCTTGAACACACTGAGAGAGGAACCCTATATAGTAGGGTGGTACAAAAATCAAAGAACCCAGAAGGTAGTTAGTAGAGGTCTGGCCACAGTCTGAGAGAATGCCTTGTGATTAGGCCAATAACACTATGTGAATAAACCAGGGGAAAATTCAGGAAAACAAATACCAGAGGGTAAATATAAGGACTAAAACGGAAAAACACGATCGTACGAGCGTAGCATGCATGATCAACCGCAAAACGGTACTAGAAAAATAGCAGGGTATATCAGCGGGGTGTACATTAGCAAGCCGGGGTTAGGACCAGTAGATTTGTGCAAGGTCACAATATAAATGGGGTACAGATAAAGGTAAAAGCGGAAAGAATTGTCAATCAATAGCCTAGGTCAGATACACAATACGAGGTCCTCAGAAAACGCCAAAGTCAAAATACCAGAATTCAATGCAGCAATAGAAAGCTCAGAGTGGATACCATGTCAGGGCACCTAAGCAACCTCCTGCTCCCTTTTTTAAACCCGGTGACCTCTCACGTTCCTGCTTGGCCCCGCCCCCTCAGGCGCTGGCCGGCCATTAACCCTTGAGGGTCTGGAATCAACCTGAGAGCCAGGAGGTAAACCAGATCCCCCAGGCAACACTGCTGGGGCGGAGGACGTCACAATCTCCCTCTTTCAGTATTGATAAATCGGCTGTAAAGACTACTCATTTTTCTGCATGTATACTAGCCGCAAGCTATGGCATGCAACAGGAATCAAATGTGAGTGCTATAATAATAATAATATTATTATTATTCTTTATTTATATACAGCCACATATTCCACAGCGCTTTACAAGATCGGTGTACAAGGGGTTGATACATTGGAAAACCACACATGGATGATATGGCCTGATTCAGGGGGACCCTGTTCCCTAGGGAACTTACAATCTAAGAGATGTACAAGTATTTTGTGAGGAAGGCGCATCCATATCGTTAGGTGTCTTGCCCAAGAACACTTGCTGGTGGCGTCTTCTGAGTGGGATCAAGTCGTCTTTCCATGATTGCAGCGATGATCAGTGTCCTGGTAGTTAGGTTGAACACACTTCTCGTAAAGTTGAGACTTCTCCACAGTTGTATTGGAACGATGTGCTGAACGAGACCTTGGGTTGCTTCTCCACAGTTGAAGGGTAGAGATGTTACCACTGGACTTCACAGCCGATATTGTGTGGTAGGCAAGTATGCACTGTTAAGTGTCTTGCCTAAGGACACTTACTGGAGAGGTGCTCTGGGATTTGAACCTGTGCCGAGACACAGGAACCATGACCGTAAAAAAGAGATCAGGACAGATTTGAGGATTTGGATTACAGGGCAGAGTGACTGACTATCGGCTGCCCTGAGCTAAAACCAGAATGCAATTGCAAATTTCCCCCTTTGCGTGCCGGGTTCACCATCAGATTGCGGGGCAGGCGCTAAGGCGAGCAGCCTACCCCTGTAGTGGCCGCTACGCTCGCGGAAGCTGGGGGCAGCGCTAACGCGTCATCCCACGAACCCGCTCTATGGAGTCAATAGGACTCCATGGAGGCTTCTCCTGCCGGGTCACCTGACCGGCAGAATCTCACCATTCGCGAGATCCTGCTGGTCGGTGGATTGATCGCAGAGGGAGACTGGGGACTTTTTCCCCAGCTTCACTCGGCTCCCAGCAGCCAGAAGCAGGGGATCGGGCAGCCATTCTCGCCGCGGGAAGAGAGATCAGCATTTGATTTTTTTGGGGGGCTTTTCAGCTGTTGCTGTTTCTACAGTAGCGGAAACAGCAGCAGCTCAAAGGTGTGTTGTTAACTTCTGTTGTTTGCGCCAGCTCTTAGTAACTTGTGTTAGGACTTTGTGATCCTATCGATAGGTAATCACTGCTTTCACTTTGCGCTCCCCATGGTAAGTATAGGGAGTATAAACTCGTGGTAAAAACCGCTGATACCGATTCGCTAATGGGCTTTTTAACCCATTTGCGAATCTGAAGCAATCTGTGTTGTGCACTAATGTGAACACTAGCGTTAGCTTGAAGGAGGTGATAGAGCCCTAAATGGGACAATTGCAGTTTTATAGAGGACAGATTTGAGTATATGGGAGCGACTTAAAGAGGGAGCATGAGTTTTAAAGTAATTCATTTTGACACATTTTAGAAGCAGCAAAAGGGTTCATTTTTTGTGAATGTGGAAGGAAGAGACATAGGGTGACAGTGGCCATAAAATAATAAGAGGCAGAAAGTTGACAATGGTATGAAATTTTGATCCTTCTTTGTATTTAAATGATACCTATACTTGCCACCTGACCTAAATAATGGCTGATTTAGCCAAATTAAATAACCCGTGGTCTCTAGGCTTTTATTGGTCCATAAAACTGAGCAAGCATTCACAGCACATTAAACTATTTAAAAAATAGAAGAAAAGAGGTAGGAGCTAATAGAGAGGCTAACATTTGGTTTATAATGCTCCCATTCCTGCCTCCAATGGAGTGAGAGCCAGTAAGAAACCTAGTTACTGAACACCTTTATGGTCAGTGGAAGTTGGTTGCCTTTGAATTCACAGAGGTGATCAGGAATTCCAATACATTTTTTTTAATTCTTAAATATTTGATTAGGATGGGAGTAAGGTTTGATCTTTAACAGTATTGTATGATTTAAATTTTTCAGGTTCAACTTTGATCTAATGAGCAGAGCTCATTTAGCTGGTCGCATTCATGTCGTCGTTACAGAGTCTATACATATTCAAAAGTGAATAACATGAAGAATTAAATGTGTGTTACCGGGCTGTATTTTCTTCATGCTTCCATTCGCTATTAACCCAGCGAGAAGCATTTCCTAGGAGGTTAAAAAAAGAATTTTTCTCTGATGTTCTGCAAAATAATATATAATAGTAACGGTATTATACAGGTCATGAACAAGACACTGTAAAACAGATTCTGCCTATCATTAAGATCAGTGGCTGCAAATGAAATTATACAAAATGACAGTGTATCTCATACAAAAGGTCAAACTGATAAATCAGTAAGGTAGATTATGCTGCAAAATGTTCTACCAGACAATCAATCCTTCCTTACTTATTCCAAAATGAATTGTGACTAATAACACCATTGTCTTCTAACACAATGTCCTTTACGAAATGTTAAGATTGAGATTACAGGATGTGTTGTTCAATACAGCAATCATAACCCAATTATCTTGGTGTTATCATAATGCATTTTATTAGAACGATTAACAATGAGAATGATTAAGAAGTAGCCTCTATTTTAGTTCCTTTTGTGTGAAGTACTTTTGTTTAAAAGACGAAAAAGAACATAGCAAGAATAACAAGTTTTGCTGTTTTGTGCTGAATTTCTTCTCATGTAATAAAATAATTTCTATAAAATGTGTGACTATATCAAAGCTGTTGGTTGCTTTGATCTGCTAATATTTTAACAGCACTCTTGTTACCATTGCCCAAAATGTTGTCACCCCTCCCTAATTGTAACAGATTTGTTTTCCACTCAATTATACTTGTGAACATGAGAATCTTAAATAGCACATCTACTCCTCCTGTAGAGGCTCACACTATGCTATGTGCAAAATCTCAGGAATAATTTACCAAATGCTGCGATTTTTCTTTATAGAACATTTTCGTTTGGCAGTGACCCATTTTTTATTAACACTTTAAATGCCATTGAATTGCCTCTGTATGTTAAAATTATTTTAAAGCCTAAAAACTAAAATAATAAGGGTCTTTATGATATATATTTTTCTGGAGGTGAAGTACATACTAAAACAAAATATAAACTACATAAACTCCAAGCCATGCAAAACAACAGGGAGGTTAACCTTTCCATGGATGATTATACCATGTACATGGTAAAATGCACAAGTATGTAAAAATATGTTGCTGACCCAAGCCTCTGTTAATTTTTTTGCAGACACAAATAATGTTATTTTATACCTTCAAGCTAGTTATTGCTTGAATGTAATTGCAGCTAGAACAGGGTCACCCCCAGCTAAGGATGTAGACCTGAAACTACTTCAGCTTTCTGTCCCTTCTCACAAACATCAGGGATCAAGGAGTGCCTGCCCACACCTAACATCCCTTTCTCCCCAAGCCTCAGCTGAGTATTACTGTAGGGAACAAACAGGGCGAGTGCTAGACTATTTTGTGCCCTAGACAAGACCAGCTACTTGTGTCCCCCAAAAAAAATGTTTGTTAACTGTTGAAATGTGGGGGGAACACACACACACAGACTCTGAACGGGGGCCGTACACGGTCATTCGTTGCCCATCTTACACTCCACTGGTCGGGCCCGGGATCGGTCTGTGCTTCTTTCTTTCCGCTGCCCCGTTCTTTCTTTCTCTTTCTTTCCTCCTTTGTTTCCTCTGCCTCTTTCTTTCTTTCTTTCTTTCTTTCCTCTGCCTCTTTCTTTCATCTGCCTCTTTCTTTTCATCTGTCTCTTGCTTTCTTTCATCTGCCTCTTTTTTATTTCTTCTGTGCCTCTTCTTTCTTTCGTGCCTTTTCTTTCTTTTGTGCCTTTCTCTCTTTCTTCTGTGCCTTTCTTTCTTCTGCCTCTTTTTTCTTTCATCTGCCTCTTTTTTCTTTCATCTGCCTCTTGAGGCACCCGTACGTCATCAGGTGGCGCCTGCGCGTCACCATAAGACACTCACCTTATGTGCCGTTAGCAGGGGTCCACGAGCCACCACTGCTGGCTACACAAGCCACGCAATGAGGAACAGGTACAATAATGGAACCAGGGTTGGGGGCGGCAGCACCCCTAGGTGGCAGTGCACCCTAGGTGGTTGCCTAGCTTGCTTAGTGGGAGCAGCCGCCCTGGGAACAAATGACCAGTTTATTAGGATTTATAATCACAAAGTATTCACACGTAGACGGTGACAGTAACCCTTCATACAAGATTAATGTATGGGCACTACTGGCTAAGTATTCTTGATTCTGATTTCTGCTCTTTGTTCTGTGTACAGACCCTGGCTATGATATCTGGACTTAGATTTTTCTCTATATTCCTTGTATTGTTATATATTATACTGATTCTGTGTACCGACCTCTGACTTTTTGTTACTTTGGCGATATATCTCTTGTCCCTGTGGGTTCAGTACTTCTATGTATTGCTCATATTCTCTATTAATCTTAGTACTGGCCATTCTAAGGACTAGCCTGTCAGGTTAGGTTTTTTTTGCTTAATTGGGTTTTGCCTGGGTGCTGGTTGACTCTCTCTATCCTGACAGTGATCATATATTGTGAAGAAACAACCAGGCAGGCAGGCAGGCAGTGGTATGATCTAATGAAGGAAAATTGATCTAAATAGCTTTAACTGTGTTTGGACCTGTTTATTCGAGGCACATGTGCGGGTTTGCCCAAACATTGCAGTTGTGTAAATACACATCACACATGAGCCTCAGCAGGTCTGAATTTGCAATATCACAATGTTTAGATATGTCTTGCAGCTTCCTGGGTTATTTAGAAACATAGAAACATAGAAAAATGTCGGCAGATAAGAACCTTTCGGCCCATCTAGTCTGCCCAATTACATGGATACTTAACCTGGATTTATCTTTTGTTTAGGATAGCCTTATGCCTATCCCATGCCTGCTTAAATTCAATTACTGTTTTGGCCTCTACCACTTCTACTGGAAGACTGTTCCAAGTATCCACCACCCTCTCAGTAAAATAATGCTTCCTGATGTTACTTTTAAACCTTTGCCCCTCTAATCTAAGACTATGTCCTCTTGTTTTGCTATTTTGTTTCCTTTTAAATATACTCCCTTCCTCTACCTTGTGGATTCCCTTTACGTATTTAAATGTTTCTATCATATCTCCTCTGTCTCGTCTTTTTTCCAAGCTGTACATGTTAAGATCATTAAGCCTTTCCTGGTAACGTTTCTCCTTCAAGCCGTACACCATTTTAGTAGCCCTTCTCTGAACTCTCTCTAAGATGTCTATATCCTTCTGGAGATACGGTCTCCAGTACTGCACACAGTACTCCAAGTGAGGTCTCACCAGTGCTCTGTACAGTGGCATGAGCACTTCCCTTTTCCTACTGCTAATACCTCTCCCTACACAACCAAGCATTCTGCTAGCATTTCCTGCTGCTCTATTACATTGACTACTTACCCTTAGATCCTCTGAAATAATGACCCCTAAATCCCTTTCCTCAGATGTTGAGGTTAGGACTGTATCAAATATTCTATATTCAGCCCTTGGGTTTTTACGTCCCAGGTGCATTTATCCTGTAATATTGTTAGAACATTTTTTTAAATAGGTGTTTCTTTTATACAAAAATTGGTTTTCTTTGCATTGTTAACTTGGATCAATTCACATAACGTAAATTAAATGGTGCAATGAGTTTGACAGCTTATACTTCTTTTTGGTGAGAATAAGGCAGCTTTCATCTTTTCTGGGAAAACACACTACTTGTTTCAAGATTCACCAGTGAGAAAAAAATATTGCTCTAACCCATACAATCATTTTTACGCACTCAAAATATATTGTACTACGATACCTATGTTTTTTCGTTTTGTTTTGCTGTTTTTTGTAGGGGGTTTTCAAGGAAAAAAAAGTAAATGTGTAAATTAATGCTGCTTTCGTTATGTAATTTCATTACTGTATTATAAGTGATTATGTGCATCATGCCAAACCTACTATTTAAATAGATAAAGCAGCAGTGTGCCCTTATCCACAGAGGAAATAAAAAGATCCCCACTAATAACATGAACTTTACACGCATTTTGGAATGAAACTTTTATCTAAAAAAAAAATATTTCAGACTGCCTAGATGAAAAGTCTACCTTCCAGACTGTTCACTGCAGGATCTGATTGTATTGTTCAGCAGCAATAGAGAACACACGTTCAATTTGAGGTCAAGTAGAAGAAAACTTTTTTACGCTTGTCTATCAAGCAGGTGGCACTTCTTCATCTTCTCCAAACTTAAAATGATCCCTGACATGTGGCCACCCACAGAAGAAAGTGTTTCAATTCCTGTATCACTTGTACCTTAACTGTTAACTCTACTGGGTAGGCCACTGTTTTTGGAAAAAATATTTTTGATTTGTCTTCTTATTCACTGGAAACCCTGGTTGACAAAATAATATAACATTACAAAACTCCTAGCATGTGTTAACCTGTTACATGTCATGCCTTGCATCTTCTTAACATTTTCTTCCTGCCTCTATTTTTTTTAAGTCTTGGATTCAGTTTGTATTAACCCCTTTGCTGCGGATGATGATCCACTCTATGCATCGTCTGCATCATCGTCAATGTAACACTGGGCCCACCTGTTAAAAAGTGGAGTGATCACCAAATGAAGGCTGATATTTTGGATGCCTAAATCCCCAGGGCATTGATGTTATCGTAAGGCATGAATATATCAGCACCTAGTCCTCCTATCACTGCTCAGGTAATTCCCTTTGAAGGAGAGATAGGAGTCGATTCCTGGGATGTATCTCCATTTCCATAAACCCATAAAGTCAAGTGAGCTGTTATTGGAAACGCCTGAGTCTAGCCTGTCAAATGGCAGCAAATATGATAAATATGGTAAAGCCTATCGAATGATACCAAATATGCTAAATATGTTAAATATAAAAAAAAAAATCTTTTTTTATTTCAAATACAGGAGCATTGTCTCCTCTTCCCTTATAAAGAGAACAATGTCACTGCTGTTACTCACTTTTTCATTTTCCATGCTAGATGTTGGGAGTAAGTGTGGAATGAGATAAATCGGTGCATAACTGCCATCGGCTCTGTGTAAAATCTGAGCACCACAGACTTTTACTCCAGAGAACCATTGGGTCATTTAGACCTCTGTTTCTGTTATATTAATTCTTAGGCGCCCAAAACCAATTTTTGAAAAGATGGCTGCATGAGCTTTCCAAAAATATTGTTATTTCAAGTATAATGTGTTAACAAAAATGGATGGCTTTATGATGTTGGATGCTTTGTGTCAAGTCTTCAGCCCTGATCCCTGGTGTGAGCTGATCCGGGCTGGCTCTTACCCCTGTCTGGGCCATTCCTTCCTCTCCCTCTGCTCCAGGATTCCCCTGTAGCCTGTCTGGTCTTGAACCACATGACCTCTCCGCTCTAGCCTACTTCCTTTACAAGGCAGCCTCTCCCATTTCCCAGTGCTCTTGCATAATGGTCAGTTTGCTCCCTGTTATTCTGCTTCCAGTTATTTGTCTCTGAACAGTAATATATACAAAGGGAAAAAACACAGTTTGTTTCTGGTTCCTAGTTTTCCTTGCCTGGTTATTTATCTGTGTTCCTTGTTATTGTATTTTAGTTCTTTTGTGTTTCCCTTTTCTGTGTATTGGTTTATTTTGTGTTTTTCCTGTTCTGTGTGTTTCTTGATTTCTGCTTATTGATACTCCTGTGTATGATTCTAGCCTGTCTCTTTGACTTCCCTTTTTGGATTCTCCAGTCTGTCCTGTATCCTTCTTGATCGTGTACCATACCTGGCTTTTCTATAACTAAATCTCTGTATTTGCCCCTCTTGTTCTGTCGGTCACCCAGCAGTAAGGTATCCTCCTTTAGAATAGACAGCCATGTAAGGACTGTAATATAGGTTAGGGTTCCCTTTAGTGTGCTGTTGGGTGCCAGTGTTTTGCGGTTCTCTCCCTTGCCCTACTTGTTGTTCTGTTCTGTATCCTGTTTCCCTTCCCAGCTGTGTGGCGACCTCACCTCCAGTTCTGTGTGTAAGGCACCAAGCCGCACGTCTGCCTAATGGGCTATCTCATCCGTATATAGGGCCCACCTTGGCTCACATTGGGTGTCCCTATGACATTAGAATGCAGATATTTGCATAATGCCATTCTCCTGTGAGATTATTTACCTCTATTTCCCATGCCAATCACTGTGTTCTATAACAGTGACATGGCCTGTAATATACTTACCCTCATTGGGGTGTTGTGGTGGGTTAGATGATGTCACCAACCTACCATCCAGGAAAAGATGGGAATATTACTGCAGTGGATTCTTTGAGGTCCCCTTGCTGCGAGGGCCCGCATACCCACAAGAAAGAATACTGTCTGATCCTGTCACATATCCGGTAGCCGGCGCAGCAGGAGGAAAAAACCCGGCGCTGGTTCATTCATCACTCCCTGAATCCGCCCCCCATACCTATGTGTTTCGTCTCCAGCCTGCAAGATCTGCAGATGCTAATCAAGAGGCCTGCACTTCCTTATAAAGAGACATGGAGTCGGCCGCTGAATGCTGCCACTGCAAACCCGTGGCCTGCTGTTTTCAAAAGAACTACTGAACGAAAATGTCTAGAATTTACATTTAAGATCCTATGATTGATAATAAAAAGTTCTGTTACAGAAAAAAGAAAAACTGCTGTTAAAAAAAAAGGGGGGGGAATTTTGCCCAAAAATATCTGAAAAATGACTAAAAGGTACTAAAAAAAAAAACAATAAATAAAGACTTTTTACTGCAGATTAAAATAATAAATGGTTTATTAGATATTGCATAAAAACGGGAATATTTTTAACATTGAAACCTATGGGGTTCGCCTGAATAAACCTGCAGATTGAAACCACCGAACATTAAGGCATTTCACTGCCATTTCTCTGCTGTTTGGAGTTCTCTGAATAGATTAACCATTACTTCTCTATGGGGATTTGCACTGCCTTCAAGCTGCACCGTACTTGCTGGCAGTTCGCCAAACTTGGGTGTGAGCATATCACAGAGCAGTGGTGTACTTAGGGGAGTGGCGGAGGTCGGGCGCCCCAGGTACCAATGATTATTGGGGTGTCATTAGGGGGTACTAGGAGGTGCCACTGTCACTGTGTGTCAGCTTTGAGCTGTGTTCTCAAACAACGAGCAGCGGAGCAGGGCATTTGCATACGGAATAAAATCGAATAGAATAAAAATCCCCCTCTCCTCTCTCCATAGCTCCTCCCCTGCCCCGCAGCAGCTCTAGAAGAGGGGGATGTGATTTGTGTGCAGAGAGAGAAGATGACAGTAAACGGCAGGTAAAGGGGGGGTTATCAGCAGAATATGAAGCCCTGTCTGCTTACTGCTGTTTAAAGTGGACCTTTCCTTAACCAGCACTGCAGTGATATAAATTTGTCATTGAGCTGCCTGGCTCCTGGTGAGGCTGCGTGCCTGCAGGTCACGTGGTCCGGCCAGTCAGGTGGTACGGAGTCTCACCATGTGATATGCTCATACACAGTGCACATTTCTGTGGGTTTTATTGCTGTGCAGCTCTGATATGCTCATACACAGTGCCCATTTCTGTGAGTTTTATTGCTGTGCAGCTCTGTGATATGCTCATATGCAGTGCACGTTTCTGTGGATTTTATTGTTCAACCAGTTAGAGTGGCTGTGATCCAGTATACTTGACATGCGTGGCTGTTCTTTGTAAAAATGCTTGAATTTAAACATTTCATAATTTTATTTATCTCAATAGATACATTTGAAATGGTATACAAAATATACAAGTAGGCACTTGGTATCCACTTTTAATATAAAGAGAGGAAAAGGCGGAGCTCTAAGAGGAAAAGGTGGAGCTTAAATAGGAAGGGTGGGGATTAACCAGGAAGAGGTGTGACCTTGACAGGAAGGGGTGCGTCAAATTTAAATTAGGGGGTGCACGAGTTTAGTCAGGCCAGGGCAGCACAAAACCTAAATACACCACTGGATACCCCACTCCGTTCAGTTAAAGGCTTATTTCTATTCCTATATCTTGTGTTTTGTTATTATCTAATCTGGTTCCCCGGTTCTCTGTTCATCTGTGTATTCAACCCCTCTGTTAATATTCAGCCTCGTTCCCCGTTTCTCTGTTTATCTCTGTATTCAGCCTAGTTCCCTGGTCCTGTTTTTCTGTTATATTCAATACCTGTTTAGTTTCCCATTATTCCTCCTGTCCTTCTAGTTATATCCTGTTGTTTTTAGTTATCCATTGTTTCATTCAAGCTTTTCTTTCATATCGCTTACAGTTCTCTGTGCTTAAATAAACCTGTTAATTTCATATACTTATCTTGTGTTTCATCGCACATTGGGCTCGACCCGTAACCCTGCCATCTTTATTGTGACAGATCCATTCAATGATGTAATTCTTTGGGAAACCTTATGGGCCATATTACATTACTAACAATAACATTAGCGCTTACCTGTGTGAGTGTTAACATAAGCTTTCGTAGCCCTAGTGTGGGCGCACCATTTTACAATCTGAACGCGAACGGGTTAAAAGACCCGTTAGTGATTCGGATCTTGCACTTTTCAGCGTGAGCTTACTGTGCTTTGCGATCTCTATGCTTAACATGGGAAGTGCAAAGTGTTAATTAGCGTTAGGATTACAAAGTCTTAATGCTAATTACCGTCCTGCTGCAGTTAACTGAAAAGTTGACCACAGCTAGGACCTGGTGCTAACAGATTTCGCTTTTGTGGAATCAGTCAGCACCAGCTGACATCCCAACCAAAAAAAATCACTTCCCTCCTATCCCATGGCAAGAATGGCGGCTCCATCTACCTCTTCTTGACTCCGGGAGCAGAGAGAGACTGGGGGGAAAAGTCCCTCAGTCTCCCTTTGCGAATCACTACGTCAACCTGCTGGATCTCGCGAGTCATGTGACCGGCAGCGTTAGCCTCGATAGAGTCCTATGGACTCCATGGAGGGGATGCTCACAGTGGCTCTTAGCGCTGTGTTATGGTGCAGGCTGGTTTAGCGCCTGCACCATAATATCACACTAAAATAGGGACGTTAAGGAGAAACCTGGAAGCGCAGGTTTTCCTCCTTAGCGTCCCCATTTTAGCGCTATGGTCGTAATAGTGCCCTATGTTTATTATGCTTTTAATTCTAAATAAACCTTAAATATGTTATTTTAATCTCCGCACCAGATTACATTTTCTGGTGCACATGCAAAATATAAATGTTTAATACTGCAGATGAGAATCTTTTTGATTTGACTTTTACCCTTTTCTTCATCTATTGAATTTATCAACCCCAAGGTTGCCAAGAAAATTGAATAGCTGAACTACAACAAAAGCTCATTAGCCTATGCTGCTTGACTAATAATAAATAGCATTAACAGATACAGCAATATTTCCATTTTACATTACCATCCAGTTATTAAAGAAAGCACTGGGAAAAGAAGCAAATCCTAACCTGTTGAAATTATTCACGCTTAGTTATGTTCACACCCACCAGTGTTTAATTGCATTTTTTTAATCTTTACCACTGTATTGCTAAGCTTTTTAATACCTTTAAAATGCCACATCTCAGGCTTATCCTAATTAAAGAATCTCAATTAAATCCATATTGCATGACAATTCAATTTGTTGATTGTTTCTATTCCCCCCCCTCTTCGTGAAATTCCCGTCAAATGTATTAATTCAACATGATGAATCCTGTATTCAACCCACTGGAGTGAATAATTAAAATTAGCTGATAAAACTTTCAGTAGAATTACTTTGTGAAATTGCTGAACAGATGTGTCATTTTAATGAAAATCCACAGACAAGCACCTTCCCCCCTTGGCAGGATAAAAATATTATCCCCACGGCACATACTTAATTTGGTGGTAAATACACTCCGAGCGATTGCTGGAAGGCAAGAAAAAAGCAACTTGTCACACTTAGTAACTTGATTTTTCCCCAGCATGCAGTAACAGCTATCTACAGTAATTCATAGTGCTCTATTGTTGCTGCAGGTCCCAAAGAGAACTTATTAAAATGCAATAATCTCCTATTTAAACTGAGACAATAACCATTAAATTTCCTGCGGATCCAAAATTGAGCACAAGCCCCATCTGGAAAGAGTGATTAGAAGGCTGATGAGGGAATTTAATTTGCAACATTCAAAGACTAAATCGGAACACATCGAGTCACCTGGGAGTTGGATTGCTGCTCGCTGTCTTTTTAAAAATCTCGACCTAAACTGAAAATGGATTGTAGAAGTGAAAATTTTACCCAAGGGCCATCCCTGACAGGATTGTATTTCATTATGTTCATCTCCAGTAGGTTTAGCTTGCAGCCTGGAATACCGGCTGTGGCGTAGGTTTTATTTCATGAAGATATCTTGCGTCTAAAGGCTTGCACTAATACTCCCCTTTCTTTCTTGACACTCACATTCTGATTAATGGAGGCGCCTTCCTGCAGCAGAGCTTGTCAGTCCCTAATCCGTGGGTTGCCTGAATTCCCACCTCACTCCTTCTCCAGCTGTAAGGTGCAAAGCTCGTTGTAATGTGTTTTATGAACCAAGACCAGATGCACTTCTCATCTGTGTATTTATCTTCTCTCCTGGCAGGGGGATCCCTGATCTAGGCACTTTTAACAGTGTTCAACAACGCTAGTCGTTAACACGATTTAAGACTTTTTTTGTCACAACTAAAATAATCTGGTGAGATCCAAGTGGTTTTAATATTTTTCTACATCCGCTCCACACACACACACACACACACACACACACCGTAAAATGTGTGTATTTACAAACACAGAAATTTATGGAGTGAATCAGGCCTACATCATGTCAGATACCTTTCCAACTACATGTGCTCCTGCATATTGAGACCTTGTTGTTTTCTGTTTTTCATGTCCTATCCGGGCACTGTAGACCGTGAAGGTTGCTCCTCAAGCTTTACGCTAATTTTTGTCTCTGGTCAGTTTTGCTTCACTCCTAACTACCTACCTACTACAAAACACTCAACCCGCCTACCTCCTACCCATCCCAAAGCCCCACCTGAGCCATTTATTACTCAAGAACAGTCTACCATTTTGAATGTTAGAATTTAACCCTTAAGGTATGCATCATTTTACTCACAAGTTCACCTTTTACAGGAAGGAATTCACATGTTTTTCCCTTGTTACTCTATTATTTGCAGTATAGTCTAAAATGATAAAATATATATTAGACATGTGCATGGGTGAAAAAGTCTTCATTTCACTTTGGAAAGATAGACAAATCTGATTTATTTATTTTTTCTCTATTTGAAAAAATTCTGAATTAATTAAAACATCTGAAATTTTGTGACGCACACATATTATTTACTAGTGTCATTTTGACTGACAACAGTAAATTAGAAACCTTTATGCTACTGTTAGCGTTAGTATTATGGTTACCATTAATCCTTCTTTCAGGTTTAGGGTTAGGACTACTGTTTCTGCCTGATCGTTTGTTTAGGGCTAGAATTAGTATTACTGTAGGGTTAGTATTAGGGTTAGATTTATGGTTACTATTTCTGCTTGTTTTAGGATTAGGGTTAGTATGAGGGTAAGGGTTTGGATTACTATATCTGCTTTGGATAAGAATTTTGCATTACACAGTGCAAGTTCAATTCTTTTTTGTAGTGTAAATGAAAATGATTTGATGTGAAAATATTTGGCACGATTCGATTACATTAATTTCGGATACATTTTGGTTTGCTCTGTCAGTTCAGAATTTTGGATAATTCACATGTCTAATCTATATGTATATATACATATAACTACTGTATATCAATCCATATACAACGAACTACGCTTAAATGCATTTTAAAATATTTTAAAAACAACTAGCCAAGGTTATATTTAGTTTCTATGGAGGTTTAGTCACAAATTGGGATCACAAGATGTCCAAGCCTGTCACAACATCAATGTATGCCATCAAAAGCGAATCCCTATCCAAAACAACCTAAAGCCTGTCTCAGGTCCCTAAGTACAAAGGGAAATCCAGACGTTGTCCCCTTGCTCAAAGTACCTAGCGGGGTATCAGCTATACCTTCCTGAAGATGCCTAACTAGGTTGAGGCAATCATCGGGGGTTGCTGCATCTCATGTGCAGAGAGTACTCCCTTAGCATTACAGTAATGGACAACCTTCTGGGGGTGATAGCACTCTGATTTGCATACAGTATATTCTTCTTTGTAATGGCAGTATTGAGCTAAATATTTGAGACTTTATTGGACACCCACTATAGGACTAGCCAGTAGTGTTGTTGCCCATTCTCAGGGCCTTCACAAACCTTGTTATTTGCTTATCCATATAATGAATGTACAGACTAAAGAGGAACCAGGTAAAATATTTCTGTTGGGGTCAAGGTATGTGGAACCCAGGATGCGGAATGGAGAAACCAGGGCGTCGGTACAGAAGGTGAAATCCAGATAGCTAGGTCAGGTAGTTCTGAGGTCAGGGCAGTGGCACAGTAGCAAGGTCGATAAGGAAAAGCAGGTTCTGGCAACAATGTAACAAGAGAGCACTCAGCATTTTGAGACTATGGGAGGCACAAAACAAGTGAGAGTCCTTGTCCTGGAGCCCAGGGGTTATATAGGGAGTCGGGGCTGGGTCGTCCCACCCCTCAAACCATCCTCCCCAGTCCTCCCTCTCTACCAATGGAGCAGAGGTAGTTACCCAGGCATCCCTAGCAACCACTACTCTGGTTGTGGATGCAGAGGCCCTGCCCCCCACTGATGCGTCGTGAGGAGGCCCAAACATCGTAGAGGAAAGACCCCCTGATACCAACACTGAAGTTGGAGGGCCGGCACACGATCGGCCTGGAGGATGCCACCAGGATCGCGGAGAGTCCAGTGAACGGGGGAGGGACATGGTGCCGGCCAGCACCTGACAATTGTCTTTAAAATACTTTAAAAGATTTTATTTAAATTTATCTAACATATAAACTAGAATAATCAAAGTACATCTTAAACTGATTGTGTCCTTTCTCATTACTAATTTTCTTTTACTACTGATGCTATGAATATACTGTATATATGTACTGTATATACTTTTTAACATGTTTTCATTATTCTATGCACGAAGTAAAAGCAATAGTTTCTTTATCCAAATCTGTTTTCTGTAAATAAATCCCCTTTATCTTGTATTGTCGATATCTCAGAACCTTGGTTGGTGCTCCACTATTCACTCTTGTTCCCAAGACAAACCAAGTAGATTTCTTAATAAGCCCCAAAGGTAATCAGAACCAAGATGGCAAAATGAAACAACTCGTAAAATATTCAGGAAGATCTTAGGGGAATGCTTAATGCGCACAAGGTCAAGGCTTTGTAATGTTAATTTAAGGGTTGTAGGAAACAATCCATCATTTTAAAGAGCAATGTTGCCACTCCTGAAAAATTTTAATGTTTCTGAAACTAATGCAATCCCAGTGATGCTCTGTATGGTAACAAAGGCAGATTCCCTTAATGGTGAACTGTCAATTGGCATTTTCACTTTTGTTTTGTCTTCAACAGACACAAAGAAAAATATATTTTTTCTGGAGAGGATTCACAATCACTGTTAAATGTTTGATTGGATCATAGTTTTTGAAGTGACTTGTTTGATTATATAGTAATTATGTGCTACTGGGTTGCCTAAAATAAATATTGGAGTAAATTCCTCTTTGTTGGAAGAAATGGCTACTCTTGGTTTTCTCTCTGTTTGCCTTTAAATGTTGAAGATAACTCAGATCCAATCAAGAATTTGGATAACTGATTCAGAAGAAAAGCCTAGTCGGCCCGAATTTAAGTCAGTATTTATTACATTAGGCCGAGTATACCCGCATACCTCACACAATCATGTAATTGTGTCAGGTAATCCAGTTAATTCGGTAATCAATGTGTCTGTATAATATTTTGTTTCTGTGGAACCTGTACTTTATTTAGTGTACTCAAAAAATTATGTGAGCACTAGAATAATAAGAAAAACAAATCATTCTTTGTTATTAACATTAATGCAGAACTAAAGACAATAATACATGATCAAAAATCTCTAACGTGACTTCAGTAATTCAAAATCACACAGGGTTATTCAAAGAGAGCTGATCTGGCCCCGAAATGTAACCGGACACTGAAATTCAGCGTACGGTTACCTGTCTTGGCCATTCGGCTATTCAGAGAGCAGGCAGTTCGCAAAATGTTGGCGAATTGCCTGCACGTACAGTGCCGGTTCGAAGGCAGTGGGGCATTTTTGGGGATTTTTTTAGCAACCTTTTTTTTTTTCGTTTTTTTTCCTTTTAAATAATTTTTTCATTTTTCTGTAACTGCCTTTTTTATTATCATTCATTGGAGCTTATATGTAAATTTCAGACATTTTCGTTATGTAGTTTTTTTGCAACCAGCGTTTCAAATTTCACACTTTCAAGCAAATTTTTTTTTCCTTTCAACTCGTTCGTCTGCGTGTCGGCTTTTTCCGGTGGCTGCTCTGCGCTGTGATCGGCAGCTATTCGGGTTTCTCCGGCGTGTTCGGTGTGGTTAATTCAGCTGTTTCTACGGGTTTTGGTGAGTGTGTGGTGAGTGTTCGGTGGGTTTGCGGTGAGTGTTCAGTGTGTTTGCGGCGAGTTTTCCCTGCACTACAGGAGGCCCTGCGGTGCTTGCTAAATACACCGCAGGGTCAGCGTACTAGGATTGCCGAATCGCCCCGAATTGCGGTCAACGAAAAGTCACAGAAAGTGCGTTGACTTTTCGAATCTCTTAGAATAACCCTGTCAGAAAAAAATGAAAAGAATGTATACTCTAATAGTTCTCTCATGATTTTCAAACAATCCATCACTTCCTCAGCTTGTTCCAGGAAAACTCTGTTTATCATTGCTGCTGCACAACGATCCCCCCAGACTTACTGAGTCATCAGGCAGCCTGCTGTTATCTGCTCAATCATAGCTCACTATCCGTAGCGAGGCCACTATCTGGGGCTGATGACCCATGATATTTTCAGGGGCCCAGTGGCTCTAAGAGGCCCTTGCTAGACCCTGTGTAGACTTCCTAAGTGGCACCAATATAAGGGTCTCTCCATGCCACTCAGGACTGGCCCACCTAGACAACAACAATTTTTCTTTTGGGCTTCGGCATCTGGGGATGTTTAAGAGCATTCTGACTCATCAGTAAGTGAACAATTTGTATAGTCCACAGGATGTAGAGGTGTAGAGTGAATGCTCTCCCACCAAGGAAACCTTTTTATCTTCTTGCTGGACCACAAGGGATATAGCCCCCGCTCTGTAAAATGTTAGTAGAGAAGTAGGCAAAATGTTCTACTTTTAATTACTTTACTGAAATAGACAGCTAGGGGAAGGAGAACCCTGACGAGTAGTCCAGTAAGAGGCCCCAAGATTTCTGATGGCAGTCCTAATCAGGAGAACTAAGCATTCACAGTGCTCTTCAGAGGATCAGAGGTACGAGTACATGGTGCATCATTAAGGCAGGATAAACCACAATGTACTTGTGCATTCTCTGTCATTAAGGGGTTTAGGAAGACACCCAATGTGTGAAGCGTGCATTGATAAGAGCTACACATAGGGAGCATACTTGAGTTCAATATTTCAATCCGGGGAAGTGACCAGCCTGGTGGGAGGAAGAGAGGAAGGGAGCCAGATTTACCTCAACTTTACTACACCAGTGTAAGAGTTATTACAACCTACCCACTGGTGCAAGCAGCTAATCTAAGCACAGTAGGCTGGCCTGACTAGCTAGGTCAGTTCTGTTTGACATCCCATTGGGTTCTGATAACCAGCATTAGGGGGCTGCCACAAGCTGTGGATGGTGAATTACAGCACCTCCCACAGTTCTTATCAGACTTTCTGGACAGCATTTTTCCCCCTGCCTAGCAACAGTAGAGGTGCATTACAAGGAAAAATAATGTACCAATAATTAAAAGGGCATAGCTCATTCTGTCAAACAGAAACATGTCACACAAAAAACGATAAAGACCCAACAGAAACAAACCGAATGTTATAATTTAAATTTCCTTATTTTATATTTTGTGGCTGCCCCAATGACCCTATAGACGTGTCTCCACTCTCAGTCCCATCATAATCTCTATTAAAATTTAGAAAGAAAATAATGATAAAATGGTCACATACACACATACAATGGTCAAACTTCTAATCGTTAAGTACATTCCTGGTTTGATACTTTAAAAAAAATCTAGCATATTATATGTCAATAATGTAGAACCTTTGAATATAAACTAGAGATCTAGGGGAACTATGATTAAATTGAAGGTATTGAGGTGATTATTTATATTTAATGGAGCTCTTTTGAAAAGTGCAAATGTTCTCCCATGGTTAAATGCATTACTGATATATTTGGTAATTTCACAAAAAAAAACTGTAATTATTTAAACATAGAACACTGTAGGTATGCTCTCAACAGTTGTAGCCCACAATTCATCCCTCTCTCCCATTGCTTTCTTACTAATATACATGAATGCATCAATGCTGCCTACAGTACTAATGTTTTCTTCATTCTGCAGCACTGCTTGATGCAGAGACTCTGGTCTCACCTTTTCTATTAGCATTTTTAGCAAGCATGTGATTTTCCAATGTAATACCTATAGACAGATATGATAAGACAGATACACATTTTTGTGTAATTTTGAAGTGAATAAAACATTGAAATTTAGAGACATAATTAAAATTAAAGTTGTATACATTTCATAAAAAAGTTTTACATTAAAAGGTTACTGTACATTTCTGCTTCGTATACTTTGCATAGGAAATGTAAATTTATTGGGAGTTGGAAAATAGCAAATGATTCCAATGTACCTCACTCTCTACCCTCACTCTCTACAAGCAGAAGAACATTGAGAACAAATATTCCCATATATCCTTCCGCTGACCCTGAGTGATCCGCTTAGGAGAGGTTGTGCAGGGCTCACGCAAGTCTTCGTGGATTCCCAAGAACCATCTTAAATACAGGTTGAGCATTCTGGATTTTGGATACTCATGGATTTTGGAATCCAGGAAAATCTGATATCTGAGTGGAAGGGGACTGTGACAGCAGAGCCGCAATCCACAATCCCCTTCCCTCTCAACACCAGTGGGTATAAATGCTGGGAGACCATGAGCAGCCATTTTTTGATGGCTATGCCGTACAGACCCAGCATGTCTCTGCAGCATGTCAGACGCTGGGGCTTCCCAGAGGTTCCCAGCATGCTCTGCACTGTGCAGCAGCCATCGAAGGAGCACTGGTAAATGGCAGGACTCACCATGAGCGTCAAGAAGTAATTCTGAAATTCAGAAGCCTCTGAAAAATTTAGGAGTGTTCCAAATTTTAGAATTCGACCTGTATGTTTTTTTTTAACAAAAAAAAAATCATTATTCAAGTGTTCACATTTTAATTTGTGCAGTATCTGTCTTTCTCCTTTTAGGATAAATTCCATTTTCTTAAGCTACACTTAATAAAATATGTAATAGCTTATTCTTTAAATGTGATAACTTATTTAATGAGTGTTCCAAGTTTATTATGAGTAAGTGCCAGATTTTAAAAAAAATATTCTTCAGCCAGAAGGGAGTGAGATCTTTTGTTTTCTTAGTAAAACTTTATAATGCGTTTATGAACTTAACACAATTAAAAAAATAGAAGACCAGTGGGACTTCCTGTGCTGTGTTACCAACACATAAAAACATATAACAATCTTGTAACTCATAGTGTATATTTAACATTATCTGCACAATGTATTTAAATTTATGAAACTTATGCAGGTATATTAAAACACAAAACTAATCACATAAACAAAATCACGGTAAAATGGCAATTTTTTAGTGATCCTCATAATGTCCTTTGAAAGGCCCTGTCACTGAACTTTTCAAACTTATCAGCTCAAAAGAGCATTCCTCTTAGAATAGCATTCATTTTAACTTGTTAAAACAGAGCAAAAGCAGAAGTATTTAAAACTATCAGGGTTATTCAAAGAGAATCGAAAAGTCACCGCACCGCAGGTGACTTTTCGTTCTCCTCAATTCGGTTCGATTTGGCGATACCATTTTGGCAACCTTGCGGTGTATTAAGCAAGCACCACAGGGACCCCGAATTGCAGGGAAAAGTCACCGCAAACCCGCCGAAAACTCACCGCAAAACCCGGCGAAGGCACCCCGAAAACCCGCAAAAACATCTGGATTAACCCTGCCAAACACGCCAGAGAACCCCGAAAAGGAGCCGATCACAGCGCAGAGCAGCCGCCAGAAAAACCCGACACCGCAGACGAAGGAGGTGAAAAAAAAAACACAGTACGCTTGAATGTTTGAACAGTGAAACGCTGTTTGCAAAGAAACTACAGAACGAAAATGGCTGAAATTTACATATAAGATCCAATGAATGATAATAAAAAGGGCTGTCACAGAAAAAATAGACATTTTAAAAAAAAAGGAAATTTTTTTGCAAAAAAATCCCAAAAATTAATTAAAAGATCCTAAAAAATCTATAAATAGACTTTTTACTGCAGAATATTATGATAAACGGTTTATTAGATATTGAATTAAAACGGGAATATTTTTAATATTGAAGCCTATGGGATTCTCCTGAATGAACCTGTCGAATGAAGCAAACGAATGACCGGGCATTTCTGCAACTTTTCACTGCTGGTTTTTGTTCTCTGAATAGACGAAGCTATGGGGATTTCACTGCCCTCGAACAGGCACCGTATGTGCAGGCAATTCGCCAACATTTGGCGAACTGCCTGCTCTCTGGATAGCTGATTGGCCAGGAAAGGTAACCGTACACTGAATTTCAGCGTTCGGTGACCTTTCCGCCACAATTCAGAGCTCTTTGACTATTGAATGAAAATTACTTTCCAAAATGGCTACCTTTATACTGTTTTTATACAGGGTTATTCAAAGGCCGCAAATGCAGATGTCATGTGATGTCACCAGCCAACCAGATTTTATGATCACCTAGTATTTTGCAACTCTACACATTAAATTTTTTCTTGAATTTCTCTTGTGACCTATATGTCGCTGTAAAAATCAAATCGTATCAGGAAAGTTTCCATCTTAGAACTACAAAAGCAGTTTTTTTGACAATGATACCTTGTGCTTTTCTATAGACATTACTGCTTTAAATCTTACTTCTCTCATGTAAACTAAAGAGAATTATTCTTTGATAACAGTGAAAATCAGTTTGCACTGATTTGCTGTATTTTAGCTCCCCAAATATCTTCAATAAATAACCATTGTCTTGATCTTAGTTTTTTGAACACTCTACTGGTTTGTACTCATATTCTTTGCTGTGCAATATAAAACAAATTAACATCCATTTACTTTTTGCTATCTCCAGAGTTCTCCCTACATACTACATGATTTGATTTGCAGCAGCCCCATGTCAGAAATTCTTTCCAGTAATTACTTTTGTTATTTGGTATACTCTTCCCAATAACAAAACATCATTCTGCACAATTTAATTATCTCGCGGAATCTGAGTATAAATGAGTAGATTGTTTTACACATTTTGATAGAGGGCCTGTATATTGAAACTGTGACTGATCGTGGCTATAAACAATTCTCAATCTATTGCCTACTTTAGCTGAATTATACAATGCGTGCCATGAAGAAATGTTTCTTTGTACTCCTGTCATCATGTGTTTCATGGTGATGTACTAGGGCAAGGGTCAATAATCTCTAATCAATAAGTAAGTTTTCGGTCCCTGGTGAGATATCCATCGCCAGAATTAATTTGATCAGTCTTCTTTACAATACATATTTATGATTAGGACAAAAATATATATCCAGCTCATGTTTCCGTTCTTTCCATGGTAGAAAATACTAGTGGCTTAATTTCTCCTTAAGCAATCAGCACAAGAAATAAAACCTTTAGGGCATTATCTCCTCCTTAATGCTAGCGCTCACATACATGAGTGTTAGCGTTACGCCCGTATCACCTCCCGATCGCTAACAGGTTAAAAAAAAGTTAGCGAATCGGTATTAGCCCTTTTTAGCACGAGCTTACTGTACTTTGCGCTCCCTATGCTTAACATGGGGAGCGCTACGAGTAAGCAATCAGTAATTAGCATTAGGATCACATAATCCTAATGCTAATTATGCCAGCTGTCACTAACTAAAAAAGTTTGTTACAGCTTAGAGCTCCAAAAATTTAGATACTCACCTCTCATCCTGCGGCGAGAACGGCTGGCCAATCTGCCGCTTCTGTCAGCCGGGAGCGGAGTGAGACTGGAGAAAAAAGTCCCCAGTCTTCTTCCGCAATAACTCTGCTAACCTACAGGATCCCAAGAGAGGTGAGATTCTGAAAGTCATGTGACCTGACAGGAGAAGCCTCCATACTCCATGGAGAGGATGCTCGCAACGACGTTTTAGTGCTACCCTGAGGATCCTGGAGCCTAACGGCCACTACGGGGCAGGCTGCTGGACTTAGTGCCTCCCCATAATCTACTGGTAAAATGGGGACACTAAGGGGAGATTTGTGAGTGCAAAGGTTTCCCCTTAGAGTCCCCATTTTAGCTTAGGGTAGTTGATAGTGCCCTTAATTTGCCCCTTGGCCCAGTAATTGACTCTTCTACTGTTCCTTTGGGGCAATACTCCTAATGTCAATGCAGAAAGACTGCCCTTCTTAATGACAGTCTAAAAGTCTAGACACGTGCAATTTGTTTCATAGCGAATTGTAATTCGTTCGAATTTCAGTAATTCCGAATAACAAATTGATTTTGAACGAATCACGATGTGAACCAAACTGAATGAAATAACGTATAAGGAATAGATTTATTTCAATCCGTTAAAATGAATCGATTCGTTATGATGTTTCACTCTGTGTCATGCCTCAGCCTGTGAAGCCTGCTTATTGCCATGTTTGCTGTTGCTCTGTCTGCATCCACTCAGGGGTTAATCCCTGTGCCAGCTCCTGAGTGGGTGTGCATATGATCTGGACACACCCTTCCTTCCATGCTGTAATTTTCCTTGATTCCCTGCCCATGTGAGGTTCTGAGAGCTCCCTCACCGTTGTTTGTCAGTTTTACCCACCATCCTCTGTATTGAGCTTTTCTGCCAGCATTGCAGATTGTACCTTTGCGAAGAGCTCCGAGGGTTTCCAGCCCAGTGGATCCTTTCTGCAGTGGTAACTGCATATCCCACTATCCTGTGGGCCTAAGAGACTGCACCTGTTCTGCTTTATTCCACCTTCCTGCTACCAAGGTACCTGTGCCAAGAGCTCCTGGTTCCCGCGTAGAGGATCCTGTCTGCAGTGGACTATATAGCCCATAATCCCTGGTACATAGACACTACCTGCACGCAGAGTGACTTTTCCTGTTGTATCCAGTGCTCTGTTAAATTCTGTATCATCTGCTCTCCCCCAGCGCTTGGGGTATTATTTGAAATTCAGGCCCTACCATGGCTTCATCATGGCGCAAGCCTGACACCCTGGTGGAATGATTGACAGTAGCCTGAACCAATCATTGCATTACTTTGCTTGAAATGGTTAAGTGTTTGGCCAATCACTGTTCTGCATCTGTCTTCAGTCTGTGGCCAACCAGATCATATTTTAACCCCTTCACTGCTGAGCCATTTCACCTCTGTGTGCTTATGCTTAGCTCATTTTTACCGTTTTGTGCTCATCATCTTTAAATGCAATTTGAACCCTCTTTTTTTCTTTTTCATTATTCAGAGGGTTATCCCCTCTAGCCTACGGACTAATATTTATGCCATTTATCAATGTATTGTATTGGCACCCAATCTATTGTTATTGTTGAAGTGATGTTTTTTATACGACCCACACAAACTATATATCTTTTTTTAGAGCAGACTCGGCAGAGTCATAATATACAATTATTATTTGTATACGTCATGTCCTGCCAGAATGCTGTAACAAAAAAATGTAAAAATAATTGAATTTCTACTCAGGTTTGAATCATTTACAGCATGTAAAATCATTTTTTATACATTTCATCATCCTAGCAGTTGCAATTATATATTCTATGGGATAGTCTTTTTTTTTAAAAAAAAATAAAAAAATAGAAATGGGAGCCTGTAACCTTATTTTTGTGAGAAAATACGCGATTTTAGCTAAAACTGAAAAAAACTAATTTTTTCATCGTGAAAAATTAGGCGAGTTCATGCAGCATCGTTGTTCACATTATAATTGTAAAGTGAACAACAGTGCTGCATTATAAATAAAATTTTAAAAAAAACAACACTTTTATATTTTTTCATTATTTTTTTACTTCTAACCTGGTCATGTTTGGTATCATTGTAAAGGGCATGATCCTCCGAACAGCTTCTGAGATGTCCGTTAATTTAGATGTCATCGCTCCTCCAATGATCCCACAGTGAGAGCCGACATCCGGGATGTCAGCCATTACTGTTTGGCAGCCAGGATCACAGGCAGTGACCAGAGTAACCAGATGATTATGAGTAGTTGAAGTAGGCACAGGGCAAATCCGGGTACACAATACAGGGACAATGGTATCCAGAGACTGTGGTCATGCAGAGCAGAGATCAGGGGCTAGCAGAACAGGTTCAGAGTCAGAAATACAATCAGAGTTCAAGTCCAGAGAATCCAATAAAAAACAGCATTGTAAGACATGCGGCCTAGTATACACAGCGCTGAGGAATATGTTAGCGCTTTATAAATAAAGTATTATAATAATAATAATAATACAAAGACAACAATGGCCAGAGGGAAGTCTATTTACACAGCCAGGGAAGTGCCATCGGGTGTGGAGGACACTTGTCCTTCGGCTGCATGTAGAAGCCCAGGAGTAATGGTCATAGCAGAGATTCATTGCAACTATGTGAGACTGGTTCAGGATTTCTCCTAGGTAAGCTACGGGTTAGTTGTAGGCGCAATACCAGGTAACAATAAGAAGAAAGTAGAGGGTAGTCCTACAACAAATTTAAAATCACTTAGAGGTGCATGTTAAATGAACAAATAGTATTTGAATCAATTCACGCACATCAAAAAATAGGATCGTTATCACCGTTCCATGGGTGCCTGGGACCTGGGGTATGATTTGCTCCACAGCCGGCGCACTTCAGGAACAATCAGCCAAGACCAAAGTTTCTCCAGTCAAAGGATTTTATTAATAAAAATAAAAATAAATATAAGACTGCTCATGCTCGACGCGTTTCGTCAAAAGACTTCATCAGGAGCAATATGTGCAGTCATAAGTACATGGTTAAAAAATAAAAGTGTATAAACTGCAGTCATAAGTACATGGTTAAAAAATAAAAGTGTATAAAGCAATACCAGGTAACCCTTTACCCAGGTTTTGTACCAGTCCTTGAGATGGCTCGGTTTCGCAGTGGTAAGAGGATGAACCTATAAGGCAGGGACAGCAATAAGGAAAGGAAACACCAGTCCTTGTATGACTGGCAGTCAAAGACAGGAGAGGTATGGAAAAAGGGTAACAGAACCAGGCAAAAGCTTGGAAGTAAGAAGTCCTGCCCAGGAGGTAGAATAATCCATTTTCCATCCGAGTCTAGGGGTTAGAGAGGTACACAAGTCGATAGCCAATCTGAATCATACACAGAATATCAGAAATAAGTAATTAGAGCGATAAGCAATAAACAGGCACTTAAGCGAAGTCAGAGTAAACTGAAACCACGAAAGGGCACTGAATCCCAGAAAGAGCAGGTTTAAATCTAACATCCTTCAGCATGATTGGTTAGCCAGGTCACTTGGTGCTTGGGAACAGCTGCTGCGGGTGCGGTGATGTCATCAACGTGACGAGCTGCTAGTAGATAAGGACGCTGAAGCTGGCAGCTTGCGCGCATAGGATAGAGGAGCGTTGAAGCATTAAGGTGAGAGGGGGCCAGCGTGGAGCAGCGCCAGGACCTGGTGGGAGCAGGTCTGACAAACTATGACAGAACTCAGAAGTCTGAAGTCCAGTACCAAACTTGATAGGGAACCAGACTGGGATTGCTGGGATCCAGGGTTCACCTCCAGTCAGGTCTCCTGAAAGGACCACCATGCCTTCCATGATCCCTGGCTGAGAAAAGGCCTTACATTTCCTGGGGCATTGTTCGATATCTAATATTCTACATTAATGCTACTCTGTTTCCAAGATTGCATGATTCTTTTTATAATTCCATCAGGGACTCCATCAGGGATCTGCAGATGGATCAACAGAGTAATGTTGTTATATGTCTCTTCTTCCTCCTCGGCAGCTGCAGCACACGCTCCTATCGAGGGCATTTGTAAAGCAGCCACATGGTCATCTGCCAACAATACAACATTATGCCTTGTTGTCTTCCGCTGTAGCCTTTGGTTCACATATACTTTTGGCTGATCTTTCTTGATGGATTAAATATTATTTTTAGTTTATATTTTATATCTGTGTTGCAGTTTTTCATTTTGCCCTTCCCTTGTGTTTATTTGTAGAGGATTTGTTATTACTCTATCTTGTGTACGCTGCCAAGCATTGACAAAGAATGTAGAAAACTGTTATGAATACTTAATGAATAGGGTAATGGGTTAAAAAAACAATGCCACAATAGTCCAGCTTGACATTATGCAATTATTTAGTTGTAATTATTATTCCCTAATGCTCCGAATGGTGAAAAGTGCAGGATGTATACCACATACAAGATGATTATTTCACAGTTACTATTTAGTAAACGTGACTATTTTAATCATTTACTGCAATATTCATGTTATTTTATAACTTAAAATCATGAAAGGCAACATAAAAGCAGTGCCAAAAAAATCCACACACCGCAATATACATATGTTTACATTGTAGCACATTCCTATGCATGTATAGCATACACACATACATATATACCATATATGTAAGTGTAGCGCTCACTCCCGGAGGAGCCGCTGAAATTGAACCTCGGGTCAGTCTCCCCGCACTAGGGAATAAATATACTCCAGCACCGTTGTGGATTTTATAAATTATATAGTTTACTAGAATAAATGGCATATAATGAATAACACGGTGTTCGTAGATATATTTACAGTACTTCGTAATGCAGGAAACGCGCAGTGGAAAATAAATATGATGCTTCGTATTTCGAGGAAACGCGCAGCGGAAAAGAAATACAACGTTTCGTAATTCGAGAAACGCGCAGCGGAAAATAAATACGATGTTTCGTAATTCGAGAAAACGTGCAGCGGAAAATAAATGGAAAATTATCTTTAACCCCTTTCTTCGTTGGGGAGTGAGTCCCGCAAAGGTTGTGTCCCGGAATGTAGGTGTGTGTGTGTGTTATGGTACCCGGGTACACTATTCAACTAGCCAGTGAATTGCTTAAGAGGTATCTTCGACTAGTCAAGTTGGGGCCCTGTGGGTTTTGGAAACAAACAGCAGCGTGCTTTCTTGGTTTTACAACGGCCTAGAAGGCCTCTCACCCATCCGCCAGATACTTGAGGCTCCACTGGACCCAGGACGTCTCTCCCCTCGAAATTGACTGGGCTCTCTTGGCTTCTGGATCCGCTGTCTGGCTTTCTGCTCCTGCCGCGACTTGTCCATCTTACCGCCTGCTCTCCCAGTCCGATCGACCTGCGGTACTCCTTACTCGGGGTCCTCTGGCTTCCTCAATAGCAGCTTGGGTAATCTTGTGGATCACTGGGTCTCCCTTTGGTAAGGCCGAGTAACCCGATCTGTAACTCCGTTAGGCCGCACCTGCGCTCCGGCCTGGACACTGTTACGTTCTGCAGCACTGTGTCTTGTCTCTCTCACTCCCTGGCGCGCTCTGCCCGCTCTCTCCACGAGGCTCAGGATGTAAGTCCCTCTGTCCCACCCACTTCCTGTGTCCGTTCCCAAAGCATGCCGGGAAATGTAGTCCCAATGTAATATTCAGTGTCTCACATTGCGCTTGTCTCCCTCAGGTGGCCAAAAATAGGTACTGCCACAATAAGGAATTAAACACAGCGCTACATAAGCTATATAAGATCATTGTGTTTATTTTCCTATTTTGACTATACCACTTGACTCTCACCATTTATGACATCTAACCCCTCCCATGTGCCCCTTAATGTCTTAATGTTCAATTCTAGGATACCGATCAGTATGCATCCAGACCTGAAGAAGAGAGGTATACTCTTGAAAGCTTGTCTTTTAATTGTAACATTAGTCCAATAAAAAAGGTATTACTATTTACTGCTATACTCGTGATTTATATATATATATATATATATATATATATATATGTATGTATGTGCAAGTGGCTTCTGCAATATTAAACACACTTATTATAATATGGAGGCCTTTTATCTCCCTTTTTGTCCTCCATTACAAAAAATGAAAGATACCCACACAACCCGCAGGCTAGTAGGAAGAGACAGCAGTCACCTCACCTCATGAGTTGTAATACTTGAGGTGAACACCGTAAACAAGGATTAAACCTGGTAGACTGGTAGAGTTTGTTTTTAATATGTCTTTGAGCTGGAGCTAACTAGGCAATAATTGTGAATTGGTGTTATCGAGCAGGGTTGTGGCTACTGGCTAATGTTATTCAAATATGATATACATTGTGTTGTCTTGGCAAGCGAATATTTACAGGACATATAACCTATATTGTGGCATTTGAGCCAGCTGGATCAACTGTTTTATTGGGCATTTATATTTAGACTGCCCTATGACTGTCATATCTCCCTTGGCGATCTGAATTTCAATTCTTTCTTCCTTTTTTTGCGCTGCCAAATGCATACAGCTATGTCTGCAACAATATGGCCATTTGTGGCAATACCCATGTATGGTGGTTACTAATTAGTATTAAGCCAAGTGTGCAAACCCAGACCATATATCGCTGCTACACCTCCAATAATCCCACTGATTTAACCTCAGCTCTGCATCGTGTATATGTTTTTTTTTATATGTCTGTCCGCCAAAATCATTGTAGTTATTAAAAGTTACGTTTTATAATTCAGCACCCTGATGCTCTTTTGAGGAAGGCTCCACTTTCTCTCCTTTTTTTGTGATATTTAGTCCTCCATTACAACCCTTGTAGATACTGATTGCCCTCTGGGTCCCAAGCATCCACTGCAACTGGTCATCATGCCTAGCTCCTAGCTGATGAGGGTCCAACAAACCCGAAACAGCGCTGTCCTAGGAGTGGCCTTGACCAGTTGCATAACCTTATCTCTGCTAGAAAGCCACGGTGTGGCATGACATTGATTTTAGGGTTCTGTGTAATAAAAGATCCAGGATGCAAAAAAGTGAGACAGATGTCATTTGCATATCCTACCCAGAATTCCTTGCTGCATATGGGGAATGTGGCACAGGAGCTCTGGGATGCAAATCATTGAATTGCTGTGATGTGCAAGTGGCTTCTGCAATAATAAACACACTTATTATAGTGTGGAGGCCTTTTATCTCACTTTTTGTCCTCACTACAACCCTTGTAGATATATATATATATATATATATATTTATTTTGTCCTCCACCACAACGCTTGTAAGTACTGATTTACCCTACGGGTCCAAGCATCCACTGCAACTGGTCAGGCCTAGCTCCTAGCTGATGAGGGTCCTAGGAGTGGCTTTGACCAGTTGCATAAACCTGATCTCTGCTAAAAAAAAATCTGTCTAGTATGGCGTGGCATTGATTGAAGATTCTGTGTAATAACTAGGGATGTGCACCGATTTTTTTTTCGATTCGATTCGATTTTTCGAATTTTTAAACTTTTCGATTCGGCTCGTTTCGACTGCTTTCTGTTTCGATTCGGTTCGGCTCGATTCGGTTTTCGGGTACATTTATTTTTCGGAATATCGACCATTTTTCGTATTTTCGGGTCACTTCACTAGGTTTCTGTATCGACTTTTCGTTATTTCGGAAATTTTCGTTTTTCGGAATTGTACATGGTTTTCGGCATATCGCACATTTTTCGTTATTCGGAACTTTTCGTTTTTTGGAATTGTACATGGTTTTCGGCATATCGCACATTTTTCGTTTTTCGGAACTTTTCGTTTTTTCGGAACGTCTGTTCTCGTTTCAAAGCTCTATTCGTTTTGATGAAAACTACTATGGTTTACTTTTTTAATACTACTTTATATATTTTCTATAATAAATTTTTGGTTTGTTTTTCGGATCCGATAATTCATTCTGTCGATACGATAATTCTGGCGATTCTATCGTGTTTTTTTAATTAACCCTTTCGCTGCTGAGGCTTTTCCCGCCTCTGTGCTGAGGTCATTTTTACCGGTTTGCTCATCATGTTTAAACGTGTTTTGAGGGCTTATTTTAGTATATGACCCAGACATATTATATATCGTTCTTTCCGTCAGACTCGGCAGATTCATAATATGTCATTATTATATGTATACGTCATGACCTGTCTGTATATTATAACAAAAAATGCAATAAAATATGATTTTTCAATAATTTACAACGTGTAAAGTGTTTTTTTTTCACATTTTAACATGCGAGCAATTGCGGTTATATTTTGTATGGGGTGCGCTTGTTAAAAAAATTAGAGATGGGGTCTCGTTACATTTTTTTTTGGGGAAAATTACAAAATTTTTAACAAACGCACCGCATACAAAAATCGTTAGTGCAGCATCATTGTTCACATTATAATTGAAATGGGAACAATATTGCTGCATTAACAAACCAAAAAAAAGAAAAAAAAATTGTTTATTTTTTTTTATAAATTTTTTTAAATATTTTTTTATTTTTAATTTTTTTACAAACGTTTTTCACATTCGTGTTTGGTATCGTTGGAACGGCCATGCTCTGGCCGATCCAACAATACCAAACTTTAACCCCTAGCTGCCACGGATCGGGAGATAGGGGGTTCATTTTGGAACCCCCTATCTCCACCATTGGTGGCAGCTAGGGGTTAACTCCAGGACTGGCGTCATCGTGCTATGCACGATGACGCCAGTCCTCAGGGGGAGTTACCGGAAGCTTGGCCGACATCCGACATCCTCATGGATATGCCCCAGCTCCTCATGGATATTGCCCCAGCACCTCGTGGATATGCCCCAGCTCCTCGTGGACATGCCCCAGCTCCTCGTGGACATGCCCCAGCTCCTCGTGGACATGCCCCAGCTCCTCCTGGACATGCCCCAGCTCCTCGTGGATATGCCCCAGCTCACACATGTATTTGCCCCAGCTCCTCGTGGATATGCCCCAGCTCCTCGTGGATATGCCCCAGCTCACACATGGATTTGCCCCAGCTCCTCGTGGATATGCCCCAGCTCCTCCTGGATATGCCCCAGCACATGGATATGCCCCAGCTCCTCATGGATTTGCCCCAGCACATGGAATGCCCCAGCACCTCATGATAATGGCCCCAGCTCACCTCCGCCGCCTTTTTCGCTCCCTCAGAGCGTCCGGCGGCGCGGAGCTTGGGCGCTCGCCAGGGGGAGCCACGTGACCAGCTGCGATTGGCTGGTGACGTGTTTCCTCCAGGCGAGCGCCGAAGCTGCATGCTTCGGACGCTCGCAGGGAGCGAAAAACGCGGCAGAGGGTGAGACACCCGCCCTTAGGGTGACGGTGTCACCCTAAAGACGGGTGTCACCTGGTGCGGGCCGCACCCCCCGCCCCCACGTAGCGACGCCACTGGTATATACATTTAACGGCGCACGCCCACGGACTTACTCTATCCAAACAAAGTTCAGAATGATGTGAAACATTGCGACTTTTTGGATAGATTTCGATTTTCGACTATCCAGAAGTTAAAAAAATAAAAATGGTCGAAATCTAATGCAAAAGTCCTGATGTTTCACATCGGGATGTCAGATATTAATAGGCTTGTGCACCGATTTTTTTTTCGGTTCGATTCGGTTCGATTTGTTCTGATGTGTAA
Organism: Leptobrachium leishanense; assembly: GCA_009667805.1. Lineage (NCBI taxonomy): Eukaryota > Metazoa > Chordata > Amphibia > Anura > Megophryidae > Leptobrachium > Leptobrachium leishanense. The sequence goes on from CM019064.1 coordinate 257,677,229, forward strand.
AATTTTCGATTGTGTACATTTTTTTGGAATATCGACCATTTTTCGTATTTTCGGGTCACTTTGCTCGTTTTTTGTATCGACTTTTCGTGATTTCGGAAATTTTCTTTTTTTTCGGAACGTCTGTTCTCCTCGTTTCAAAGTGTCTAACTCTATTCGTTTTGATGTAAAGTACTATGGTTTACTTTTTTATACTTTATATTTTTTTATAATAAATTTTTGGTTTGTTTTTCGGATCCGATAATTCTGGCGATTCTATCGAGTTTTTTTTTTTTATTAAATAAAGATCCTTTTTTTCTTATGAATATACATTTCACAACTTTATTTATTTAATCACATTAAAAAAATGGTATGAAAGCCAAGGAACAAAAAAAAAAGACCAAAACGATTTAAAAAACGGTAAACTGACCCGAATGGTCTGACTTTAAAAATAAAAACCAGAACAAAAATGTTTTAAAACGGAAAAATAGTTGATCAAAATGATCTGAAATGAAAAAAAATAATAAAATAAAATGATTTAAAACAGACAAAAATATAAATTAACCCTTTCGCTGCTGAGGCATTTCACGGCTTCCCTTCACGCCTGTGTTCCTCACTGCGGTCTGCTGCTGAGCTAATTTTTGACAGTTTCGCTCCTCTTGTTTAAACGCGTTTTGAAGCCTTCTTTTATAATATGACCCAGACATGTTATATATCGTTCTTTCCGGCAGACTCGGCAGATGATTCATAATATATCATTATCATATGTATGCATCATGTCCTGTCTGTATATTATAACAAAAAATGCAATAAAATTAGAATTTTCAATGTTTGTTTTACAAGGTGTAAAGTGTTTTTTTCACATTTTAACATGCGAGTGTTTGCGGTTATATTTTATGAGTTGCGTTTGTTAAAAAAAATTGAAAAGGGGACTTGTTATATTTTTTTGGGTGACAATTACACTATTTTTAACAAACGCACCCCATACAAAAATCCTTAGTGCAGCATCATTGTTCACATTATAATTGAAATGGCAACAATATTGCTGCATTAACAAAACAAAACAAAAAAACTGTATTTTTTTTTTTTTTTTTAATTTTTTAAAATTTTTAACATTGTCATGTTTGGTATTGTTGGAAAGGCCATGCTCTGGTCGATCCAAAGATACCAAACATTAACCAACCGATAGCTGCCGCGGATCGGGAGATAGGGGTTCCAATGAACCCCCTATCTCCACCATTGGTCACAGTTAGGGGTTAACTCCAAAACTGACGTCATTGTGACGAGGTCTTGGGACTGTCAGCAGCTGCTGTTCCCCCACGCTGTTGTCTTCCTGCAAAGACGTGACCATGTTGGCGGGCAGCGTCTTAGCGGGCAGCGGTGGGAGAGAGAGAGCTCATAGCTGGGAGGAGGTGTTGTGTGAAGCTGCAAACAGGGACAAATAAACTAGACCTGAGCCGCACTAAGGATCTTTGGGTTGTGTCGGAGAAGACTTCACGCAGTGCTGCCATCAACATTTTTTGATAAATTCTTGGTTATACAATGAATGTGACTGTGGACAAAAATCCGTGTTGTTGTGACATCGCCTAAGCTTAACAAAAAACCAGGCCACGTCGGTAATCAAATCTCAAGGCCGTACAACAAGGTTGTGTTAGTGTGTGACATTTTTTGGCCAGGCAGGAAGTGTAGAATGTGCAGTCACATTCATGGCCACAAATATGTTGACAAATTTATGACAAAGGGTCCATAGAAATGTCAATACATTTATGTACATATAATTTTAACAGTGTGGAAACCAAGCAATACATATTAACTTATTAAGTAAGGAAAAGCAACGCACACAAACAGGAAAATAGTGAAAAAATAGAAAATTTATTTACAACATATGAACATAGGGAAGGGAACATGCCAAGGATGGGAAACTGCCCAACAAGTTACTGGCATTTGAGGAGATGTTGGAGCTGGTCCGCATCTTGGATTGCAAAGATTACGATTGCTGTAAGGGCCCTTACGGCAGGAAGAATAACACCCGCAAGGATCGTATCCTTGAAAAGCTACGCACCACCATCCTGGAGCTGTTCGGGAAGGACTGGACGAAGGACCATCTCTGAAAACGCTGGTCCGACCTCAAGGCACGCGAGCAGGAGCAGCTGAGGCACATTCTGGAGGAGGCTGCCACTGGTCTCACTGCTGCTCCAGGAGTTCTGCGGCACTGTTTATATGCTCCCGCAGTTCCTGGAGCAGTTCCTGTAGGGCGTTGATGGCGGTAGCTGCCAGGCGAAGCTCGCCGATCGCCTCCCGTCGGCGTCTGGCTTCTCCTTCTATATATCCAATAAATGAAAGAAGGAAAATACAGTAAGTAAAGCAGGTTTCTATTTTTGACTGAAAGTCTTGAAAAAATATAACAGTAGTATATACCAGTGCTGGCGGCCTCCTGAGGCTCCGACTCCTCTGACTCCTCCCCCACCACCACCGTCAGCATATCCAGTGCTATATGTAAGAAATTAAAGAAATAAAAAATACAGTAAACAACAAAACTGATTTATTTTTGAACAAAAGTCGATGCAAAATACAACAGTAAAAAAAAAAAACCTGGACTGGCGGCCTCCTGCTGCACCGGCTCCCTCTCTCCATCATCGCCATCCTCCTCTTCCTCCTCCTGCTCCTCTTGTGCTATACATAAAAAAATTAAATTAAAATACAGTAAACAAAAAATGTTTCTGTTTTTGACCAAAAGTCGTTGCAAAATAAAACAGTATATACCAGCGCTGGTGGACGCCCGTGGCTCCTCCTCCTCCTCCACTGGGGCACTGGTCCCCGCCCGGGCAGATTCTGCGGCCTTCTTCTTCCTGTCTTCTGCCAAATCCAAAAAATATAACACGTAAATAATGCAGACTGGAAAAAATGGTATATCTATACAATATATTGCCGAAAGTATTGCGACACCCCTCCACTACCCCACTACCAGCTTGACACACCACTACTCCCATCTCATAGGTCTAAAGTCACAAAATATTTATTTATTTCCTCTGCACAGACATATATTACCGGTCAATTATATATTTTTTTCAGAAGTAAACATTACGTTTATTCAATAAAAACTATTATTTGTGTTGTGTGCGTACAAAGCGCATTGTGTGACTGCTTTTAGTTATTTTATAGAAGGCCTCAGCCTCAGTTTCACTTTCAGTTTCTGCTAATAAAACTGGATATTGCAGAAACAACAACAGAAATCCACCATTTTGTTTTGAAATTTGCATCTAAAGCGTTCAATAAACACACTGCTGCAGCAGCTGCTGAGGCTGTATTGAACGCAGCTCTGGATGCACTTTCAGAAGAACTACATGTCCCATCCTATCACTTAGCAGAGACGCAGAGATTTTTATTGATGCGCAGGTGGGAGCCAATATTGGGCAAGCTGCGGGTCATCTCGTATGCATCACTCAATCACAACAACCCCCCCCAGCACACTACAGACTATACACACAGTGCCAAAAGAAATCCAGCATTGTAACTTCATCTACATACATCAAATGTCACAATTTTCACGAATACGTAAAATCACAAAAAGGAAGAGCTATGGCAAAAATGCATGTATGACGAGTTGTGAAAACGCAAAGCTATACACAATCACATTGCATGAAAAAAGGACTAGATAAATCAGCGTATTTCTGTGCACATTAGCACATGCAAGCACATTATTATTATTATTATACAGGATTTATATAGCGCCAACAGTTTGCGCAGCGCTTTACAATATAACATGACACTTACGTTTCGCTATGACACGGCGGATGCGTCTCAGCTGCTCCTGCTCGCGTACTTTCAAATCAGACCAGCGTTTCCTGAGCTGGTCCTTCGTCCGGTCCTTCCCAAACAACTCCAAAATGGTGGTGCGTAGCTTCTCTAAGATACGATCCTTCCTGGCGTTAGACTTCCTGCGGTAAGGGCCCTTCCGGCAATCATAATCTTTGCTATCAAAGATCCGGACCAGCTCCAACATCTCTTCAAACGCCATATTGCTGGCCCGTTTCTTCCTGGGTGGTGGTTCATCATGGAGAGATGATGAGGTGCTTGAATGGCACTCATCTCTTGCAGCGGCCATTATGATGAATAATAAAAACAATATTTTGTTCAAAAAGTTGTCAATAAAACTGGCTCAATAAAGTTACGACATCCGCGCACGCGCGCATGCGTGACCCGCGGACGAATCGGATCTGCCCCAAATACGAAAATTCTTATCGGATCATTGGAAAAAATAAAAAAATTTACAGAAACATAGAAACATAGAAACATAGAAACATAGAAAAATGTCGGCAGATAAGAACCTTTCGGCCCATCTAGTCTGCCCAATTACATGGATACTTTACCTGGATTTATCTTTTGTTTAGGATAGCCTTATGCCTATCCCATGCTTGCTTAAATTCAATTACTGTTTTGGCCTCTACCACTTCTACTGGAAGACTGTTCCATGTATCCACCACCCTCTCAGTAAAATAATGCTTCCTGATGTTACTTTTAAACCTTTGCCCCTCTAATCTAAGACTATGTCCTCTTGTTTTGCTATTTTGTTTCCTTTTAAATATACTCCCTTCCTCTACCTTGTGGATTCCCTTTACGTATTTAAATGTTTCTATCATATCTCCTCTGTCTCGTCTTTTTTCCAAGCTGTACATGTTAAGATCATTAAGCCTTTCCTGGTAACTTTTCTCCTTCAAGCCGTACACCATTTTAGTAGCCCTTCTCTGAACTCTCTCTAAGAGGTCTATATCCTTCTGGAGATACGGTCTCCAGTACTGCACACAGTACTCCAAGTGAGGTCTCACCAGTGCTCTGTACAGTGGCATGAGCACTTCCCTTTTCCTACTGCTAATACCTCTCCCTACACAACCAAGCATTCTGCTAGCATTTCCTGCTGCTCTATTACATTGACTACTTACCCTTAGATCCTCTGAAATAATGACCCCTAAATCCCTTTCCTCAGTTGTTGAGGTTAGGACTGTATCAAATATTCTATATTCAGCCCTTGGGTTTTTACGTCCCAGGTGCATTATCTTGCACTTATCCACATTAAAACTCAATTGCCACAACTCCGACCATTTTTTTAGTTTACCTAAATCATTTGTCATTTGGCTGATCCCTCCAGGAACGTCAACCCTGTTGCAAATCTTTGTGTCATCAGCAAAAAGACATACTTTTCCATTAATACCTTCTGCAATATCACTAATAAAAATATTAAAGAGAATGGGTCCAAGTACTGACCCCTGAGGTACCCCACTGGTAACAAGACCTTGTGCCGAATAAACTCCATTTACCACAACCCTCTGTTGTCTGTCACTCAGCCACTGCCTAATCCAGTCAACAATATTGGAATCTAAACTCAAAGATTGCAATTTATTGATAAGCCTTCTATGCGGAACAGTATCAAAAGCCTTACTGAAATCTAAATAAGCAATGTCTACTGCACCACCTGTGTCTATTATTTTTGTTACCCAATCAAAAAAATCAATAAGATTAGTTTGGCATGATCTCCCTGAGGTAAACCCATGTTGTTTCTGATCCTGTAATCTATGTGTTTTTAGATGTTCAACAATCCTTTCCTTTAACATGGTTTCCATTAATTTCCCCACTACTGACGTAAGACTAACTGGCCTATAGTTCCCCGATTCCTCCCTACTACCCTTCTTGTAAATGGGCACAACATTTGCTAATTTCCAGTCTTCTGGGACGACTCCCGTTAACAAGGATTGGTTAAATAAATCTGTTAACGGTTTTGCTATTACATCACTGAGCTCTTTTAATAATTTAGGGTGGATCCCATCAGGCCCCATTGACTTATTTGTCTTTACTTTAGACAGCTGCTGTAGAACCTCCTCCTCTGTAAACTGATATGTAAATGTCTCTTTAGTGTTCTCTCCTAACTGAGGTCCCTTTCCTTCCTTTTCTTCTGCAAAGACTGAACAAAAATATTCATTGAGGCAGTCAGCGAGACTTTTATCCTCTTCTACATACCTTCCTTCCTTTGTTTTTAATCTAACTAATCCTTGTTTTACTTTTCTTTTCTCGTTTATGTATCTAAAAAATGTTTTGTCCCCCTTTTTTACTGACTGAGCTATTTTCTCTTCTGCGTGTGCTTTGGAAGCTCTTATAAATTGCTTTGCCTCTTTCTGCCTAATCTTATAGGTTTGCCTATCTTCTTCACTCTGAGTTGTTTTATAATTATTGAATGCTGTCTTTTTGTTCTTCACTATTTTGGCCACTTCTGCAGAGTACCACAGTGGTTTCTTCCCTTTTTTGTTTTTGCTAACAAGCCGAATGCAATTTCCTGTGGCCTTCAATAATGCTTCCTTTAAATAATCCCATTTCTCCTGGACTCCCTTTAAACTCCTCCAGTCCGATAATGACTCCTTCACACAAAATCTCATTTTAGAAAAATCTGTTTTTTTAAAGTCTAAAACTTTCGTTCTTGTGTGGTGCGGCTCCATCCCTGTTGTTATATTAAACCATACTGACTGGTGATCACTAGATCCCAAATTTTCACCTACAACAACGTCCGATACCAAACCTCCATTTGTGAGTATTAAATCCAATATGGCCTCTTTACGGGTCGGCTCCTCAACTACTTGTGTTAGAGATAATCCCAGTAGGGAGTTTAGAATATTTGTACTCCTGGTGCACCCAGCTGTTTTGGTTTTCCAGTTCACATCAGGAAGATTAAAGTCCCCCATGATAATAACTTCCCCCTTCATTGCCATTTTGGCTATTTCCTCAACCAGCAGATTATCTAGTTCTTCTGCTTGTCCAGGGGGTCTATAGATCACACCTACACGAGCTACTGTATGATTGCCAAATGTTAGTGTAACCCAAACTGACTCTATGTTCACCTCGCTCACTTTTATTTGGTTCGTTTTTATGTTGTTTTTCACATACAGGGCCACTCCTCCTCCTTTCCTACCTTCTCTGTCTTTTCTATATAAAGAGTACCCCGGTATTGTTATGTCCCAGTTATTTTTCTCACTGAACCATGTCTCAGTAACCGCCACTAAATCTACTTTTTCAGCTGCCATCATTGCCTCTAGTTCATTGATTTTATTGACTAAACTGCGAGCATTTGTAGACACGACTCTGAGCTTGTCATTTTTTACCTCGCATGTTGCTTGCACCCTCCGATTTAGTTTTGGGGGACAATCGGGCAGATTGTTTTTTACCCTTTTTTTGTCCCCCCCTCCTAGTTTAAATATTTCTTTGCGAAACCTTTGAACTTCTCACTGAGAACATATGTTCCCCTATGAGTAAGATGCAAACCATCTTTTTTATACAGTTCCTTTCTGCTCCAATTAGAGCTATCATGGGACACAAAGCCAAATCCTTGCTCCCGACACCATTCCCGAAGCCACAAATTGAATTCCCTATTGCACATCTGCCTATCTTGAATGTTATGCACAGGCAAAACTTCAGAGAATGACACAGTGGACGCAATCTGCTGTATTTCACCTCCAAGAACACAAAAATCTTCCTTAATCTCAGAAACCTCATTGCTAGCCAAGTCATTTGTCCCTAGATGGACTAGAACATCCACTTACCCTTGTTGCTTTGCTTGTTTGACAATATTGAGAATACGTCTCTTGTCTCTACGAGCAGTAGCCCCAGGAAGACATCTCACCAAACCACTACTCTCCAGCTCAACACCTCTTATGATAGAATCACCCAGCAACAATTGCCTTCTATCAAGTCCCACCTTTTCATTTTTGTCCTTGGTTGCAGTGCTGCATACCTTAGGCATAGTGGATGGTGGTTCCTCAACTATGGTGTCTAAGCCTACATCCGTCTTATCACTACACTCTGAAAGTGCCTCAAAAGAATTAAGAAGAGCCACAGATTGTGGGACATGCCTTCTCTCCACAACTCTAAGTCTACCAGATCCTACAGTAGTCCATCTGCCGCTCCTAGGAGGCCTCTGTGGCAGTGGTTTAGTAACAGTCATAGCCTGAGTTTCTCTAACAGATAATTTACAAATCTCAGACTTCAAACAGGCAATTTCCTGCTGCAATAAAGAGAGCTGCCTACATATCAGGCACACTCCAAACCTCCAAAAATTGGATCTAAAAACAAATGCATGACAGCTCTTACACTGGACCAAGCCTGCCATTATAAAAGAATCAGCGATATAACCGATACTAGTTAAATATACCATGTCCAGACTTACCGAAATGGAACCGAAATCCCGAATGGAACTGAAATCATGAATAGAGGGAAAATAAATTGCGATTTGACACATTTCAAGTCCATTCGAAAATTCCGAAAATTTTTCGATTTGGTAAATTTTTCGTTTTTTCGGAAAGTCTGTTCTCGTTTCAAAGCAATAGATTTCGATTTGACACATTTCGGCTCGGAAAACAGTTCGGATTCGACTTTTTCGGATCTAAAAAATTTCGGAATTTCGGCCGCATCAAAAGACCCGAATCGGGAAATTTCGTGAAAATTCCGAAATTCCGAAACCCGAAACGCACATCCCTAGTAATAACAGACCCAGGATGAAAAAAAGTGAGACAGATATCATTTGCACATCCTAACCTGAGTTCCTTGCTGCATATAGGGAATGTAGTACAGTAGCTCTGGGATGCAGTTCTTTGAATTGCTGTGATGTGCAAATGGCTTCTGCAATAATAAACATATTTATATATATAGTGCAAAAACAAACTTAAAAGGGAATCTACATTAAATTATTACATGTGTGTTTTTAAATATTGAAAGGACTAACTTGCACTACTTACTTACTATTCAATAAATTGCTAAAGCCTTTATCAAGACAGAAACATTGTTTAGCTCTTTCCTATGAGTTTTTGGCATATTTGAGCAAGGCAAACACATAGATCTGATATTTTTTATCCCCGTGGTTTTGTAATAGCTTTTCCATTTGCGGGGTAATGAATGTGTAGGAAGCTAATGATGTGCTCTCTAGGTGTTTCTTTTGCACACAAGAGGACCGATAATGAGCTCTGCATAATAAGGTATATGTCCCACAAGAAGAGTCTGATTGCCTTTGTGGTTGCATTCCCTGAACTGCCCTGTTCTTCCTTCATGTTTCTGTCGAAAACATTTGGATATTAATGAGTGCACTCTGTGCGATTGCATTTAATTAAATGTACAGGACTTGGTTTAATTAAAATAGAAAGTCACATAGAAAGAACTGTGGAAATACACTGTTGCTGAATATGTATTATGATGTTACATACTTTTAATATGCAAGTATAATTTAAAGAAGTAGTTTAGTAGTCTTTTGTATCATAAATAAATTCTGACACCAATTGCATCATGATTCTCTTTAAATCTGTGTAAGTGTAAGACACACAATGACATTTCACCTTAATAAGAAAAATATAGAAAGCTCAACTGTAAAACATAGAAGGTTCTTTCATTGCTGTCTTCCTGTCTATTACTACTGTAATTTAATAACAATGCTCTTCCCCTACACAGAACAACAAAAACTCCCACTGCCTACTATGAACAAAAAACATCAGCAGCATCTGCTGCACCGGGATAAAAAAGAACTGATTGTAGTTAGAACACAAGTAAATATTTTTCATTCCTGAAATGCTTCTTTTATCACACTGGATATATTAAGATTACTTTAAAACCCACTAAAATGCCCATTTGAGGTTGTTTATGCAATGTAATTTTTGGGCAAGGATCTGCCCTTATATGGCCAGATGACCATTATCACTAGTGTATGATGTAGCACAATGTATCGCTCCATTAATTATTGCTGTCGGATTGTGCATCTTGATTCACCAGTCAGAATGTGTCCTCCTACTAGCATGCAGTAGCATAGAGTAGTGTAGTGGGCCCACTCAGAAGACGCCACCAGCGAGTGTACTAGGGCAAGACACCTACATGATATGGATGCGGCTACCTCACAAAATACTTGTACATCTCATAGATTGTAAATTCCCCTGGGAACAGGGTCCCTCTGTAACAATTCAATGTTCTTGAACCCAGAACCCTTCTAGAGTGTGAGTTCCCACGGGAATAGGACCCTTGTTTTGTCCTGTACTGCTTTGTCAAAATGTTGTTTAATGTATTGTATCCCTAACAATATAATTCTCCAGTGGCGCTTAGAACGGGTGAAGAGAAAAGACCATTGATCACTAGAACACTGATTTAAAGTGGTTACTCCCGAACACCACTATAGAAACAAGACAAAACAATAATATGCAGTGCAGCGCTCCCGTGAGCCTTCACCCAATAGTGCAAAAAATAGACGTTCAGCTTACATAAAAAGTACGTATCTCATAGCAAGAGATGGACTTAATCCACAATTCTTGGCGGTATGCTAGAGATCCAGGAGAAGATTACTCTCATGTCGCTCATGTCCTTACCTAAGTATTACTATGCTCACATTTGCAACTGTTTAGGAAAAAATTATTTCCTTATAGCAAGCAACCCTACATTATAATAAACAGATTCACACTTTTAGGTCTCAAACAACACGAGCTTCAGTACCAGTGGCAGCCCTTTATTTTTTTAGACAGCATCTTTGAGATATTTTGTTCGTAATGTGCTATTTCTTTTATGTAACATATTGTCTTCTTTCTTTTTTTTATTTGAATTGTTTGGGCTTCTACAGCAATTTAAGAGACATGTTGTTACATATCCTCTTGTAATTTAGCTGCCATCTTGCCCTGCAGAGATGGTGATTGGTTATGGCAAGGCTGTAATGTGTTGTCAGCCTCAGTTACTCACAATTTGTTGGCTTTAGCCTAACATAGCCTGAGAGGCAGGGCCATTTTAAAAATATTTGACAATGTTGATACTGTAGTTAAACCAATAACAACTGCAAAGGTCGAAGAAGGTTATCTATTAGATGCTATTGAATGAGATGGAAGCTCAAAGAGTCTATGGGCTATGTTGCTTGCAAATGTCATGTAAAGTCAGTTTATGGCACATTTTTACAATAAATTTTACAATGCCAGTGTTACTATGCTACAGGCGTAAGTTCATATGCCAGTAATAATTTTCCTTAAAATGAAAAGAAGGTATAGTGTGCGTAAAAAGAAATATATACATATGGTTTAAAACGAGATTGTGGTATTAATAAAAAAGAACAATTTTCAATTCATTAAACTGTATTTAAAATGCCAGAATAAAATGTGCGGTAATTATCTAATTATATTAAACAGAATTGAAAGAGTTTTGAAAAACGCACATATTTTTATGAGAATTTTTGTAATAAATTCAAATAATGCTTACAATTGGTAGACATAGCACTTGTTCTTCAATAATATTGGGCATTTCTCCAGAAATTCGCCAAAAATCTTATGGTACGAGACAGCATAGAGCCCAAATTTAAAAGATAAAAATTGAGGATGGTATTGAGATCCTTTTTTGCAAGTCGATAGGTAATGATAGTGTTAGCTGTGTTAATTTCCGGTAGGTCTTATCCAACTATTACATCTCAATTTGGTGTTTTCATTTATTACTTTTGTGTTCTTGAGTTAAGGGATTGAAATAGGGGATCACTCAGTCCACTTAAAATTTATTAAATGATCATGTGGCTAGAGTGCCCATTCAGAGGTCTTTTCATTTTTTCACTGTGGACCAAAATGAATAATGCCAATGGTGTTGGCATATGGCTGCAGATTCAAAGAGCTTGACTTGGAATACCAGTTTTCATTATTATGAGCAATAATTCTTTACCTCTATCAGCATCTCCACAATAAAAAAGTAGTGATTTACAGCCATTAACCCTTTCAATACAAAGTCATTTTCCAACCCAATGACAGGATGCAGAGGATCTATGGAAAATGGCTTTCCATTAGCCATACAGTACATATATACAGATGTGTCCCACTGTATATGTTCATTTGTCCTTTTGACAAGCAGGGGGCTCCCTCTGCTGGCAAAAAAAATGCTGCTACAGTTACATTGGACTTTGTGGATCCATACAAGACAAAATTATCTCAATCCTTTTCAAATAATTTCAAGACATCGGCTGTCATGTTCAATGTGCTGAAATTTCAGAATCCTGTTCCTCAGCGCATCTGAAAATGAATTGTGTACCAGAAACAATGTCATTTTGTGTTGGGCATAAATTTTTTTATTGTAAGTATTTTCATAAATTTAATTTATTAAATGTTAAAAGTTAATTACAGAGCTAAGAAGCGCATGTACCCATGCTGTAATAATTGTCAAAGCCTTCATATTACTCTCCACCAGCCTACCTATTATTCTCCACCAGCCTAACTATGAAACAAAGGCCCAGGAGAAGTCATGCTGGGGTAAGGAAATCCAAGCCCCATAGACAGGAGATAACTTCTATAGTAATATTTTTATTATAATTTCTTCTAACTCTTCCCTTTTTTTGAGTGGAAACTGTCCAGTGCCCAGACTTGCAATAAGATGATTAAAATATGACATGAAGGAGCCACTTTTGGTTCCAGTTCTCCTGAATGATGAGCTGCATCCCAGCATATGTCAGTGAGGAAGAATATTATTTTCATCATTTATATACCGCCAACAGTTTCCACAGCGGTTTACAATAACCAAAGGGAACAAGATTCAGATAAATGGACATATGATGGAAACAAGAGGTGTAGACGGCCCTGCTCATAGGAGATTACAATCTAGAGGGATTGGGGTTGAGGAAGACCAGGAGAATTTTACTAGATAGCAGGATCATTAGTGCCAGTGGTTTGGGAATGGTGGGGCCATAGAAGCGGCTTCAATCAAGTGTGAGTAGGTGAGCAGAGGGATGAGATGCATCAGTGATGTGGTACGCTAATCTGAAGAGATGGGTTTTGAGGGATTTCTTGAAGGCCTGAAGATTAGGGGAGAGTTTGATAGGGCGAGGCAAGTCATCCCACAGGACCGGAGCTGCCATGGGAAGTCTCGGAGGTGAGAGTTGGCCGTGCTCGTGTAGACAGATGACGGGTGGAGATCGCATGCTGACCGGAGTTGTCTAGATGGGACTTGTGTTTATTTGGCTACACAGAATAAAGAGGAATTTTAAACTGAAAGACTGGTGTGGAGTATTAGGAGAGTTTTCAAATCACTCACCACCAAGACATGAAAAAAACAGGATGTTGGTAATGCAGACAGCTATAAAAATTATAAATAATAAAAAAGCAATCTTTTGTTTTCAAGATCAATTATAAAACCCATCAGATGCTATGATAAATATAATTGTTACCAGCATGCTAAGAACACATATTTATCAATAATTTATAATTAATTCACTTAATGGCATCTTGCATTATTGATCATTGTGTCAAATTTTATTTAGGGCCTCAAACCACATTTACTTGGATTTTTCACATTTTCCGAGAAACAAAACTGTGAAAATATGACACGCACAAGACAGAAATCAGCATGAACTCACACATGTAATTTATCATTTTGCCTCTAGCCTGCAAAGATAAATATGTTTCCTTTCAACAAATCAATCTTATAAAATAGTGCACATTATTGGCTAAGATATGTTGTCAGTTTCAATGAGGCTGTGGTATAAAAAAAAGTAACTAGTAATACTTTGAAGTATATGCAAGAGTATAATAAAATACAGAATTATTCTCAGGTCTGCCATTAGGAATTATATGGTCTCTATGAGCTTTGATTACCAGTGATCATTGAGTCTGAGAGCACTGTGGCACTCTGACATGTCATCAGACCACAAAGTGCTCGCTGAGCTCTGGTGTACATCATAAAAAAGATTGTACAGTATGCACAGACTGCATTGCTCTCCCACCCGAATGCGACACATTCACTGGAGTGGCTCAGCAACTGTCCCAGACCACCAGGGATTTTCAGATTATGGATGTGGGCCTGGAAATGATGACTAGTTGTTTGGGTCCAAGACCGGTCAACCGGAACTGGTTGTTCCGCCCCATGATGATGGCCCCGATTAAACTCCCAATACTAGATATAACTGCAGTGACACTTGGTTGTGGTCCGGTTGTCCTTTTATTGTCTCATGTTTTGACGACACACACACAATAAGGGACGAGAAATATAGTGCGTGGATTTAATAACTTAAAATGCATTATGATGTGAGCAAAGCTACACTGAGTAACTGGTTAAACACAACTATTTTTAGATAACCATCATGTATCAAGTAGACGTCAAGCATAAAACTGTAAACTTTATTATTACAACTCATTTGTTCTGAGGTTAAGTATATTTGGCTACTGCTAAAACCTGTCCTGGGCCACAGAAAGCAGTTACTGCCCAAAAGACCAGCACTAACACCAAGACAATCCTCTTGAACATTTTTTTCCAAAATACTGTGATAGATTTTAAAAATTGTGTTTTGAAAAGTTTTACAATTCCCTCAACTACTTCATGACACATTTCTTCTAAAATAGACCATATTTTCTTCACTTATTCATCTGAGCTTGTTGTAAACTTTTATTAATTATTCATTAAAGGGAGACTATAAGGTTAAAATGTGGAGGAATGACGGTGTTAAACACTAACTCCCCTCGGATTTTAGTCTTTCATTCTTTTTTTTTTTAAACTCCACTGAATGCAGCACTGAGCTCCCTCATCATTCCTCTGGAAATTACATACTGTTGGCTTCTTGGAAGTTCCCAACCCTGGTCCTCAAGTCCTCCTATCAGGCCAGGTTTGCCAGATATATAAAGCACAGGTGATTTGATTTGCTGTTCATTTCCCCAATGAATCCTTAAAATATAACCTCTTAGGGGTACCTGAGGAACTCTATTGGGAAACACTGCTGTAACCCAAAGCATGTCACATGACCATGGGGTCCTCAACACTTGATCGATAACACAGAATCTAAGATCAGTGCTAGCTGTTATGAGCTGCTAGGAAAAGCCAAATATCTGCCCTCAAGGGGTCAATCAATCCTCCCAAGAGCTTCTCCGTGGTGAGGGAACTCAGGGCGCAGTGACCATTTTAAATAGCATTGATATGTCACCTAAGCCCCTTTACTCAATATTTTGCCACCTATGCTTGTCTGCTTCTTTTGTTATCGTGACCTTACTACCATTTTGGCAATTACCTGCATCTCTTCTCTGTCTAAATCTTGACACTCTAAAAACCAAAAAGAATAAAGGAAGTTTTGTCTGGTTGATGATAACACAGTCAGACATTTTCCAAATGTTTGGACAGCTGGTTCAGTGATGCAACTTGTCTACTAAGTGGATCTTTATAAAACCTCAGAAATCAAAATGATGTATTATGTACTTTATTCCAAAGGAAAGTGTTCTCCGTACCCTAAAATGTGTATTCTGTATTCTTATATCCTTTTTGGGAAGCACAACGTCATTGGAATTATGAACTGCCAAGTTGTTGCCTAGGAGTGCAATTAACAAGCTTTTTTGGAATTTGTAGACTTTAAGAACACCACTAAAGTTCCCGACGCATTTTAAATCAGCACAGAAGATTTAAATTCAGCAACAAATCCCATTCAGTTTTTAAAGGCAGAAAACTTTTCCATCATTTTGTAACAATTCATTCAGCAGCATAATAGAGTTGAGGGACAAAAAATACAGACAAGAAAAAGAAATGATGCCCAATTGGATCAAATTACTAGTCGAACAATGCGAGTGAATATGCCTTTAGAGCTTCACAGTTTTGAAAACTTCAAGAAGTAAAATAAATTGCGTGACCCCCTGGTAGCTTCCACTCAATGCGTATGGGTACAAATTGTTTGCCTCAAGCTGGGTGAAATATACATTCAAATTCAGACTCTTGACGGAAATTATTAAGTAGAGTCATATTAGCTTTCTCTAAAGCATGCTCGTTTCCTATATTGCCACTGTATAGACCAATTATGTTACCTTTCCATGCTGAGAAATGATTGTTCTGCTAACACAGTTCTAGTAAAAATCAAAAGCACTACATTTTAACCTTGGGGGATTTTTTTTTCTTCCTTATGGCTTTTCCCTGGCTCATTCGTTCGAAAGGAAAATATCTTCCATTAATCTAAATGCAAAATTTGCTTCAGCTTTCAAAAGTTACTTGACAAATTTTAAGCACAAAGCAATAAACTTTTATGCTCTTAAGACCACTAATGCTTTGAGCCTCATATTCATTTTGGAGAAATGAACATTTTTATGGTTCACAGAGGAATATAAACATGAATAATATGAGAGATTATAACGCATGTAGCAGAAAAATAGATTAGGTTTATGTAAACTATTTAATCAGATGTGAATTTTTCTCTGAAGAATAAAAAAAAATACCCAGACTTCTCTTCTAGTTATATTAAATAAACAACATTAGAATCGGAGGTAGAGAAATAATAATGGAAGTATGCCGCTCATGTGTAAATATATTTATACTTTATCTCCGTGATTCACGTGAGGGTATTTTATGACATAAACACACCGATAATACAAAATAAAAGGCGGACTAATGGTGTACAACAATGGTAATGCTTAATGCCAAATTGCATTAGGCGAGAGCTTTTTGTGAAGGGCTTACAAGTGGCTCAATGAAAACTAATTTAGCCATTAGAGGTTTCAGTAAATAGCACAATAAAAAGATAAATGGCTTTTGGAAGCACAATGGTGAATACATTAGCAAGATGCTTTCTCAAAAGAGTATATTTATATGTTTTGTATTTTTAATTTTATTTTCTTAAGTGAAACTGAGACTCTAAGGAGTGCTAAGCACAATTGTGTGTTAAATAGGATATAAGAAGCAGGTATGGTATCCAAGAAAATCACACAGTACAAAAAAAGATGAATGAAAATGTAGTGTATAGATATTAATCGTTGTTACATTGCTTCAATGGAAGATGAGAAAATAACACCAAAAATATAAAGACCTATATACAAGAAAAAGAGAACATTATTTATACATAATATTATAGCGAAATGTCCGTTAACAGGTGATAAATATAGGATAGCAGTCTGGATATATATTAAAATGAAGACCGTTATTAGTTATGTCAGACACACACGAACCCTTGAATTATATTTAACCTTGAATTCAGCGCATCAAACATATTTATAAATCTGAATTCCCACATCTTTCTTCCTGTCTGTGTTTTAAAGTTGCCCTTTAATATGGATACTTTTCATAACTCAGCTCCCCACTACCTGTCCTCATTAATCACCAAATACACCCCAGCCCGCTCCCTAAGATCAAACAGTGACCTGCGCCTAGCTTCTCCCCGCATCACCTCTTCCCATGATGGACTGCAGGATTTCTCACGCGCAGCCCCCACTCTCTGGAACGCTCTCCCTCGTACTGTCAGACTTTCCCCTAACTTCTCTTGCTTCAAACGCTCCCTTAAAACGCTCCCTTAAAACGTTCCTATTTAGGGAAGCCTACCACCCAACTCACTGACGCAACCATCAATCACTCTCACCTTACAGTCCTCTCCTCCTGTTTCCAACCCCAACCCTCCTAGATTGTGAGTTCCTACGGGAATAGGGCCCTCATCTCCTCCTGTACTGTTTGTCAAATATTGTTCAATGTATTGTAACCCTGTCTATACTGTGCCTATTGTACAGTGCTGTGGAATATGCCAGCGCTTTATAAATAAAGAATAATAATAAATAATAATAATAATAGTATCTTGGAGACTGTGTCCTGGGCAGTTGAAATGTTTGTCCACAGAAGTATCGGTTTTCTCCAAATTAATTGTATAACAATGAAGGTTGTACCGGCTGGGTAGAGTAGAGGCAACATCACTGCTGTATAACCGTGGAAACCATGGAGACACAGGTTTGAATCCCAGCAAGTGCACCTCTCCAGTAAGTGTCCTTGGGCAAAACACCTATTGGTACATACTCAACACCCAGGACATACCTGAAAACGAGAGAAATCTCAATGTATCCTTCCTGGTAAAATCCGTTCTCAAAATAAAGGTTCATTCTCTTGTGTAGTTTCTAACCCATCTTCTCAATCTCCCATCACTTCCTTTGGTGCACATTAACAGGATTATTCAGAGAGAGGTGAAAAACAGGAGAATGGCAGAAGAAGAGAAAAATCTAGACCAAATAGACGATTTATAAAGTGAGATAAATGGGAGAATTTCTCTGGTTTGGCTATTTTGACCTCAAATTTTTTCTTCTCCAGTCATTCTCCTGGTTTTCACCTCTCTCTGAATAACCCTGTATGATATATACTATGTATGTTGAGGTGCGGGTGAAGAGCCCTACAAGTTTATATGCTTTCTGTTTGTTGGGTAGTTGTATTATTTCAGTGTGGAGAATGTGTGAGCTGACAGCGTAATGAGTCTGTGTTTCTGGGCTCTGTAATGTGGCTTTAAACCAACATTTTTAAAAAATGTGTAGGTTTTCCGTGTGAAAGAATTGGTGCAGGGAACAACTGTTTTAGTCTGTTGTCTCTCCAGAGAATAGATTGTAGATCTTTGGTGTTTTCCTTAGTACCCCAAAGGAATTCTGTTACTTTCAATATTTTGATTTGTATTTCAGGAGTTTTGTGCTGGATTTTTTCACAACTCCCCAGATATGTTTGCCTATGGTCCTTGTTGGGTAACCTTGTGTTTGACTAACGTTTTCAATGAGTGGAGGTTTTTATTCTTATCAGAGGTTTGTGTGAATTTCTGCTGTAGCTTATTGCCAGGCTGCAAATGACTAAATGATGGGGTGTTGGTTGGGATAGATGCTGTTGTATTAGAGGTATGATGGTCGGTCAATGGGCTTGCGTATGGATGTATCTATTGTATCAAATCAAATCAAAATAAGCTTTACTGGCAGGACCAAATACATTTTAGCATTGCCAAAGCATATGGGGAGGTTATATGGGGTGGGGGGGGTAGTGGGACATATATGGCCCCCACATCGAAAAACTCTCATCTAAACTTTACCCCAAACTAGGTGCCCTGTACAGAAACAAATCCTGCCGGAGTCCCGCGGTAAGAAAGCAGATTGTACAGCAAATGCTTATGCCGGCTATTGATTACGGAGATGTAGTGTATGCAGCCGCCCCGCAAACACACCTTCATAAACTTACTACATTGTATAACTCATTCTGCCGCTTTGCGCTACAATGTAACTACATGACCCACCATTGTGACATGTTAAAAGAGCTAAACTGGCCATCGCTGGAATCGAGACGCACCCTTCACCTTTCTAGCCTGGTGTTTAAGAGCATCTCTGGGAAGCTGCCACCCTACCTGAATAGACTGCTTCCCCCAGCAGCTCCCTCATCCTATAACCTCCGATCCAGGACCAGCACCTTACTTGCTATACCACAATACAAAAAGACAGTGGCTCGGTCCTCATTTTCCTACAGAGCACCACAATTATGGAATAACCTCCCAGACACCATCAAATCTTCCCCCAGTCTTAAGTCACTCAAAAGCTCCTTACTAACATACCTCAATACAGAATGCACCTGTAAACATGTAACCTAGTGACTATATTTCCTACATATTTTTCTGTTAATCTGTATATTTGTGTTGTTTTTTAATATCTTGCATTGTATTACTTTGTATTTCTGTAACTGTAACACTTCAATGTTCTTGAACCCAGGACATACTTGAAAACTAGAGAAATCTCAATGTATCCTTCCTGGTAAAATCCTTTATAAATAAATAAATATGGGGGGAATGGGCAAGTCCATGGACATTATCAAGGGTAAGGGATAATGTGAAGTGGGATGGGGGCGAGTCCGTGTTGGGGATTTATAAGTCCGGGATCTCTCATGTTCCTCTCAGTCTGTGACATTCTGTGACGTATTGGGCAGATATTTTCACCGCCGGCTCCTCTTCTCCCAGTATGATGTGGAGTTTCCTTGTCTCTTCTATAGAGGTGAAGTCTGGGATGAAAGCGGAGAGTCTCTGGAAGTGAGTGTCCCTCAGTGCTGAGTACTTGGCACTGTAGGAGGAAGTGGACCTCATCTTCCAGGGCCCCCTGGACACAATGCTGGCACAGTCTATTCTCCCTGGGCTTGTAGGTCTGTCTATGCCGCCCTGATTCGATTTCCAGGCTGTGGGAGCTCAGTCTGTACCGGCTCAGGATCTGTCTGTCCTTGGGGTCTTGTAGTACCTCCAGGTATGGGGCCAGTTTGTATTCCCTCTGTAAGGATTGGTACCATATTTTACGTAGGTGGTGGTATCTAAAAATAACTTGTTTGCTTAAGGCTGTGTTTGATTGTGAGGTAAAAATTATTAAAGCTTTTATGGAACTGGAGAGGACTTTGTTTGCCCAAGTTCCAAATTATCAGAATATCAAATTCGTGGCATTATGCCTGCGGTCACTGCTGGATAGGTAGTTATTCTCAGGTTTTGCCATAAATAGACTTGCATATTGGGGTGCAAAACATGTCCCCGTGGTAAGCCCAGTCTTTTGTAAATCTATATCCGTTCAAAAAGAGAAATAGCTGTGTTGGACTATAAACTCAGCCAGTTGTAAATAGTCTCCATTTGGTAGGTTGTGTTAGTAACAGTGACAGAATAAAAGCACATTACAAGAATGTGATACAGAAAAGACATAACATGATTGTGACGTGTATATAGCAGCAAAACACCACATTGCATCTCTTTCCTGTTAGCCGACAACTGGAAATTGGAATTAACTGTGCCGTTCAATTTGTCTTAACAGTAGACATATTGAAAAACACAAAACTTAATTTGTATTGCAACATGTAGAAGTTAGTAGAAGAATTCAGTGTATATCCATGAATAAGTCCTGTATTGCATCAACTGTCTATCTTTTGGTGATGTAAAGTTGTGAGTAATATTTTCTTGACACTCACTACTGTAGACCTTTACCAACCGATAACAATTCAAATACCAAAGCCTACCGGAGGGAGTGCTGCTCCTCGCATGTGCCTTAATGTACAATGTGTACACATCTTCTAATGGCTATATCTTGGGAAACGATGGCCCATTACACACACTAAATCATATTCCAGTTCGAAAAGACACCACAATCCATTTAATTCATTAACCCTCTCCAGTAATGAAAGAGGTCTCTCAAAAATTGAGTAAATAATGGGTAAGATTCATTAAACATCTTAATTGTATTCATATAGTGGAGCTCTCATTCACAATCTCTATTTTGTTTTATTTTTTTTCTCCACATAGAATAGCAGCAAAACAATTATTTGGAAAACTATCACTGCCTATATAAAAAAGTTCTATAAAATAAACCAGTGTGTGTTGTGTCTGGGAGGAATGGTTAAAACAATCTTATACTATGATATATACAGTGGCAAGAAAAAGTATGTGAACCCTTTGGGATTACGTGGAGTTTTGCATGAATTGGTCATAAAATGTGCTCTGATCGTCATCTAAGTCACAACAATTTGAAAAACACAGTCTGCTTAAAATAATACAACACAAACATTATATGTTTTCATGTGTTTATTGAACATCACATGTAAACATTCTCAGTGCAGGGTGGAAAAAGTATGTGAACCCCTAGCCTAATGACTTCTCCAAGAGCTAATTGGAGCCAGGAGTGAGCCAACCTTGAGTCCAATCAGTGTGATGTTATTGGATGTGTTGCTGAAAGCTGTCCTGGCCTTTAAAAACACACACCAGTTTTGGGTTTACTGGTTTCAAGAAGCACTGCCTGATGTGAACCATGCCTCGCAGAAAAGAGCTCTCAGAAGACCTACGATCAAGAATTGTTGACTTGCATGAAGCTGGAAAGGGTTACAAAAGAATCTCCAAAAGCCTTGATGTTCATGTGTTCACGGTAAGACAGACTGTCTACAAATGGAGAAGGTTCAGCACTGTTGCTACTCTCCCTAGGCGTGGCTGTCCAAAAAGATTATTTGCAGCACGTTTGAAGTTTGCAAAAGAGCACCTGGATGTTCCACAGCACTACTGGCAAAATATTCTGTGGACAGATGAAACCAAAATTGAGTTGTTTGGAAAAAACACACAGCACTATGAGTGGAGAAAAAAAGGCACAGCACACCAACATCAAAACCTCATCCCCACTGTAAAACATGGCGGAGGGAGTATCATGGTTTGGGGCTTCTTTGCTGCCTCAGGGCCTGGATGGATTGTTGTCATTGATGGAAGAATGAATTCCAGAGTTTATCAAGACATTTTGCAGGAAAACGTAAGACCATCTCTCCGCCAACTGAAGCTCCGCAGAGGATGGGTGATGCAACAGGACAATGACTCAAAGCATACAAGTAATTCAACAAAAGAATGGCTTCAACAAAACAAAATACGCCTTCTGGAGTGGCCCAGTCAGAGTCCTGACCTCAACCCGATTGAAATGCTTTGGCATGACCTTAAGAGAGCGATTCACACCAGACATCCCAAGAATATTGCTACACTGAAACAGTTTTGTGACGAGGAGTGGTCCAAAATTACTCTAGATCGTTGTGCAGGTCTGATCTGCAAATACAGGAAACGTTTGGTTGAGGTTATTGCTGCCAAAGGAGGGTCAACCAGTTATTAAGTCCAAAGGTTCACATACTTTTTCCACCCTGCACTGTGAATGTTTACATGTTATGTTCAATAAACACATAAAAACCTATAATGTTTGTGTTGTATTATTTTAAGCAGACTATGTTTTTCAAATTGTTGTGACTTAGATGAAAATCAGAGCACATTTTATGACCATTTCATGCAAAACTCCACGTAATCCCAAAGGGTTCACATACTTTTTCTTGCCACTGTAAGTCCTTTAAAATAAATCCTCCAACTGGTCTTGCCATAGTTTATGATTATGTTGTACAACCCACATTCATTATGTAGTCTCATAATTGCTTGGACTTAATTTACAGGGCAGTAGTGAATATGCAAGCCTTTAATATCAGCGTAGTATGTTGCCTCTGATACATTTTCTCCTTATAAATCTTGTTAAGGTTTTTATTCCTGGGTTGTAGATTGAATATGTTAATAAATAGTCTTCTAAGTGTCCATGTAACCTCGGCACATCAGCGATTAGCGCTAATAAGCTGGATAGGCTCTGTTGTTCTTTTTTTCTTTTGAAATGCTTTGATAAAGCATGGTCTGAATTTCGTTAGTAGTGTGACAATGAGAGAGATAAGTAGATGTGACAGTTATGAATGATGTACCGTCACGCACTTCTGCGTACAGACTTAGATAAATTGACAGTGCCATCAGATGCAAGCTTGGCAAAGTAAAGACCTCTGATGAACCTTCTAATATGGTAAATGGGAGTCTTAATTCTTCATTAGCAGGAAAACGGCGATTTGGCCATGTAATTTTCTCCTTGATGCTTGTTTTAAAGATTCAAATAACCTAGCATTTACAGTTCACTAGACAGGGATTGCATTTTTTCCACAGGCTGGATCATGTAGGCTGTGAAATCTACAGAAGCGCTGCTTAAACTCAGACTTATTGCCTTGGTTATCTTTAATGACTTTGAAATGTATTGGCCTTATTATGGAACAGCACAGTTATCAATTCTTCTAATTAGGTGATACAGTCTCATAAGAAATTTCAAATTAAAGGTAAAAAATGAGCTACAAGTATCAGATGTTGGAAGATCTTTTGTGTAGGCAATTAATTTAAATTAACGTCTTGGACGTGTTCTATAAATTTACTTAGAAATCGTTGATATGTGTTTGTATGTAGTCCAGTTGTGTTTAATTAAAATCACACATTTTTTAATTGATATGTGTACGTATGTAGGACTGATTTGCATGATAATCAGATGTAATTGACAGGAGCCAATAACAGGACCAAAAGATTACATGGGAATGTACTAGAATGCATATATTTCCGTGAGAAAGATCGATATTAATCTAGCTGAGGCAAGAAACAATGGCATTCAAGTTAGTTAAGCATAAGTGTAATATTTCCACAATACACATATCATCTTTGGGTGGTAGAATGGTCTGTGGTGAAGCAAAATGCAGGACACAGGTATTTATTTATTTATAAAGGATTTTACCAGGAAGGATACATTGAGATTTCTCTTGTTTTCAAGTATGTCCTGGGTTCAAGAACATTGAGTTGTTACAGAAATACAAAAGTAGTAAAATGCAAGATATTAACACAAAACAAATATACAGATTAACAGAAAATAAATATGTAGGAAATATAGTCATTATGTTACATGTTTACAGGTGCATTCCTTATTGAGGTATGTTAATAGAGATCTCTTAAGTGACTTTAGACTGGGGGAAGATTTGATGGCTTCTGGGAGGTTATTCCATAATTGTGGTGCTCTGTAAGAAAATGAGGATCGAGCCACTTGCTTTTTGTATTGTGGTATTGCAAGTAAGGTATGATTTGCACCTATGCACAGCATCTCAGAATTTAAGCCTATTCCTAAATTAAGGCACTTTATTTGTCTTTATTACATATTTGGTTCTTCTTTAGGTTTTATCTATGTAATCCCAGGGTTACTAAATTTAATTTGTCTCTAGTTGATTGTTGATCCTCTGCTATTGATTTTGGGCAGGGAAACCAAAGGCTGTACGAATGTAAGGTCAGCGGGACAGAATGGGAGGGGAGCGGACCCCAGTATGCAGAACACAGGTTTCTGCAGCGTAGTATGGATGGATAATACACCTCTATGGCACGGAAGCATATAAAGGATAATCCAATACGGGTAGTCAAAATAATAGCAAGAGGTTGTAGGCAAGCGGCAATATTCATAAACGAGAGGAAAGAGCAGGAGGTCAGTACACACAGGAACACTAAATAATAGGGCAGGGGTTCACTTAAATACACACAGGATGCTATACTGCAGTGTCTGTTCTAAGGGAGAGACAGGTTTAAATAATTACAGGTCATAGGCTCCGCTCCTGCACACCAATCGGGCAGGTGAAAGGAGGTAAAAGGGGGCCGTAGCTGGCGTGTGCACCGCCAGGAAGACAGAGAAGCTGGTGACCAGGGCAGACACAGCAGCCACGCGGCTCTGCGAATCGGACCACACCAAGGCACACGCAAACAACGAACACTTCAAGGGCAGTTTTACAAAGCTGGTGCTACCTTAACCAGAGCTGTTGTAAACTTAGCAGAGCGATTATACTCTATAGACTTGATAAGTTTACAACAGCTCGGGTTAAGTTAGCACCAACTTTGTCCCCAAGTGTTTACACAAGGTGTCACCAGATAAACCACCATAATAGTTATTTTACCTGCTTTTCAGGTCTATGACACTTTGCCAGAAGATCGGCTGAGGGAAAGAAGAGGAATGATGGTAAAGACTGGATGGACTGCAGTCTTCCCACTGTCGTTCCTCTCTACGTTTGGTGCAGCAAGATTATATGCAAAACTCAATCTACTAGTTGGCGAGACAGTTGAAGCCTTTAATACAGAGGGGATGCTATAAGGTTTAGCAGCTAAATGGGAAGAGATCTGCATGGTAACCCTCCAGAACTGTCTAGCCTTAAATTATCTCTTGGCTGCACAAGGAGGGGTATGCAAAATAGTCAGCTATTCCCACTGTTCTTATCATTGACCAATCGAGTGCAATAAAACATGACTTAACCCCTTTGCTGCGGATGACATGTGGGGAACATCCTCATTGACTCCCGCTACATGCGGAGGACGTTCCCCACACGTCACTCGCAAGCGGGAGCACCGGCGGAGATACTCTCTGTCTGGAGTCCCGTGGAGGTTTGGCTTTATGTCTGACGTCATCGCGCCATGCGCAATGACGTCATTTCCAGGCGACCCCCTGGCAATGCCGGGAGATTGCCTGAAAGGGAGGGGGGATCCTTTTGGATCCCTCTCCCTCCCGATTAGGAGAGTTTAAAGTAAAAAAAAAAAGGCACCGCTTTGAAGGGCACTGTCTGCTCTTTAAAGTAGTGCTTTTATAACCCCTTACATACCAGATTGCGATCCAGCGTCGTTCGGCACCATATCGTATTCTAGCTTCGGTGGGGGCAGCCATCTTGGATGGCGTCTCCACCTCCAGATTCCCCCTCACCTCCTGACGTATCGCACATAGCGCGATGACGTCAGATAGCCGGGGAACCCCTAGCTGCACGGGGTTTCCCAAGGAAATCCCCTGGTGAAGATACAGAGTTCCTTTGAACCCCGATATCTCCAGAACCATGGCAAATAGGGGTCATGCAGGATGTCATTCTAAAGGCACCACACTTGATACCACACATGACCTGGTTCAAAGTAAAAAATAAATTAAAAAAATTTTAAAAATATAAATAAAAAAAAAGTTTTTTTTTGTGTTTTTATTAATGCAGCAATATTGTTCACATTTCAATTATAATGTGAACAATGATGCTGCACTAATGATTTTTTTCTATGGGGTGCGTTTGCTAAAAATCACGTAATTCCCCCCAAAAAATGTAACGCGTCCCCATTTCTAATTTTTCTACAAGCGCACCCAATAGAAAATATAATCACAAATGCTCATGCGATAAAATGTGAAAAAAAACACTTTACACGCTGTAGATGATTAAAAATTCTAATTTTATTACATTTTTTGTTATAATATACAGAAAGGACATGATGTATACATATAATAATGTTATACTATGAATCTGCCGAGTCTGCCGGAAAGAACGATCTATAATATGTCTGGGTCATATAATAAAATCTGGCTTCAAATCGCATTTAACCCTTTCGCTGCTGAGGCTTTTCCCGCCCCTATGCTGAGGTCATTTTTACCTGTTTTGCGCATCATGTTTAAACGTGTTTTGAAGGCTTATTTTAGTATATGACCCAGACATATTATATATCGTTCTTTCCGTCAGACTCGGTAGATTCATAATATGTCATTATTATATGTATACGTTATGTCATGTCTGTATATTATAACAAAAAATGCAATAAAATATGTATTTTCAATAATTTACAATGTGTAAAGTGTTTTTTTCCACATTTTAACATGCGAGCAATTGCGGTTATATTTTGTATGGGGTGCGCTTGTTAAAAAAATTAGAGATGGGGTCTCGTTACATTTTTTTTTGGGGAAAATGACACTATTTTTAACAAACGCACCGCATACAAAAATCGTTAGTGCAGCATCATTGTTCACATTATAATTGAAATGGGAACAATATTGCTGCATTAACAAACCCAAAAAAATAAAAAAAAAGTGTTTAATTTTTTTTTTAATTTTTTTTTTAATTTTTTTTTTATTTTTATTTTTCTTTTTTTTTTTTTTAACAAAATTTTTCACTGTAGTGTTTGATATCGTTGGAACGGCCATGCTCTGGTCGATCCAACGATACCAAAATTTAACCCCTAGCTGCCACGGATCGGGAGATAGGGAGTTCATTGGAACTCCCTATCTCCACAGTTGGTGGCAGTTAGGGGTTAAGTCTAGGACTGGCATCATCGTGCTACGCACGATGACGCCAGTCCTCTGGGGGAGTTCCCGGAGGCTTGGCCGACATCCAAGATGTCGGCCAGCTCCGGAAAGGATCGCGAACCGGCGCTTTTCAGCGCCGATTCGCGATCCAGCTCCCCAGGGGTTAATGCCAGGCATCATTTGGAAGGGCAGGCTGTGCCCTTCCAAATGATGCCTGGGTTAACCCCCTGCGCGCCGCCGATCGGGAGGGAGAGAGGTCCGAAGGACCTCCCCCCTCCCTTTCAGGCGCCTCCTCCGCACATGCGGGGGGGCGCCTGAATAGGTGTCATCGCGCCCCCGCGATGACACCTAATTCTGGCGGCTGCTGGTCCGGATGCCGGGCTGACATCCAGGATGTCAGCCCGCACCGGAGGGGCCAGCGATCGGCCGGAACCCGGCCGATCGCTGACCCCAATGTGAGGACGCGCTCAGCGCGTCCTCAGCACACCAGCAGGACTGCTGAGGACGCGCTGAGCGCGTCCTCAGCAGCGAAGTGGTTAAACATGATGAGCAAAAGCGGTAAAAATTAGCTGAGCACACAGCGGTGAAATGCCTCAGCAGTGAAGGGGTTAATAGGGTTGAAGAACAAACCAGAATGAGGGAACCAAAGTGTTATCTGGTCTGATTTTGATTTGAACTTCGTTTTATGGAGATGGTTGGGTGCCCTGGGAAAGAAGGTACTAATAGTTGTCCCCTTCTGTTTTTTTCTGGGAGTAACATATGTCACCGTTACGTTGCTCAAATGTCGCCTTATTAGAATTCGTAGCAAAGTATTCCTGAGCCTGTGTATAAACAGCCTTACACCTGTAGTCAAGGATTTGTGAATCACATCAACTGACAGGAAGTCAATGTGACAGCCACTTAGGCAGCAATGATTACTTAGTCTCATGCGGTCTACTGGAGGAGTGGAGTTGTATGGACACAGACTCCCGGAGCCTTCTTCTCTGTGAAGGTTTTAGCTCCTCCCAGATGTTACGCTGTCCCATGTGCCATGCAATGTGACCATGAAATCATTATTCTTCCAGAATAAATTGGCGGATGTGAAAGGTTAATTCCCCCATAATATACTAATACATAGGAAGAATCATCAAGGATTGAGCAAAAGGCACTAACATCACTGACCTTACTTGTAAATATATACTTGATAACATGCTGATGGTATTGGTATATAATGCTACAGGGTTAACATGATTAATATGTGGACACTACCCTTGAACGACTTTTAGTGAGGAGGAAGTGTTTAACAGGCTCTGTTAGCAGGACGGGAAGTCCAGAGACTTTGGGCACTATTACGATCATCACGCTAAAACTGGAACGCCAGGGAGAAAAACCTGCATCTGTAGGTTTCTCCTTAGCGTCCTTGTTTTAGCGCGATACTACAATGCAGGCACTAGAAAAGCTGCCTGCATTGTAATCCGGTGCTAAGCCCTGGATGCGTGAGGCAGCAATAAATGCCGCCATGAGCATCCCCTCAATAGAGTTAACAGGACTCCATTGAGTTTCTGCTCTGCCGGTTACATGACCTGCCGTATCTCTCCTCGCAGGATCCAGCAGCTCGGCGTAGTGATCCGCAGAGGGAGACTGGGGGACTTTTCCCCCAGTCTCTCCCTGCTCCCGGCGGCCATAGGGGCGGTCGGAGCCGCCGTTCTCGCCGCAGGATGGAAGGTGAGTATGTGATTTATGTGGGGGGATTTTTGGCTGGTGCTGATGGATTCTGCAGCAGCAGAATCCGATAGCACCAGGTCCTGGCTGTGGTTAACTTTCATGTAACCGTAGTCGGACAGTAATTAGCGTTAGTACAATGCAATACTAAAGCTAATTAAATCTTTGCGCTCCACATGTAAAGTATAGGAAGTGCTAACTACAGTAACCTCGCGCTGAAAAGCACAAGATCCAAATCACTAATGTTTTTTTTAACCCGTTAGCGCTTGGATTGTAATATGGTGCACCCGTGCTAGGGCCACCAGGGCTAACATTAACGCTCACACAGGTGAGCACTAACGTTAGCGTCAGGATTGTAATAGTGCCCTTTGTTGGCTATAATTAACCAAAAATCAGACTGCACAGACTGCTGTAAAATTCCCCTAACATGCACAGTCAATTGTTTATTTTAATGGCTATATCGCCAATAACTGCAAGGAATCGAACGGCTGTACCATACCATTTATGGTGTTGATAAATGATTTTGGCTATGCATTGGATAATTATATGTGATGCCTGTCATGAATTTTGTGACACGCCTTTGAAGATTATTATGTAATGCCTATTTTTGATAAAACCTTGAATATCTCAATAAACTTGGACATATTTTTAGCCAAAATTATATGAGTTGGTATAATTTCATCAGAATAGCGATTTCTGAACAAACGAACAGCACATATCTAGCTACAACCAGATAATCCAGATATCAAAGACCTCCATCATGGGAGAGGCAATCTACTGGCTGTCTCGTACACATAAATTGTCCATATTATTCCTGAGGTTTGGACAGGGGATACAGATCACATCAGTGGACAGAATCCATTTTCAACCAGGCAAAATTAAGTGCTGATTAGTCAAAAGAATTAGGCAACTTTCCCTCCCTCTTTTGGAAAATGGAAGAGAATGACCAAAAACATCATCTGGCACACCATTCGATTTTCACTAGATTCATTGACGTGGTTCGCTTCGTTGTGTTTCAGACAAACTGACAAATCACCTAAATGCTGGATGAATTACAGTGTGTCTGAAAACAAATGCATATATTTAGAGTTTTCAGTAAGGTAAACAAAGCTATTCTGTATCATCTGTCAAATTATTTAACAGATTTGTAACCCCTTCACTACCATGATTGTGTATACACGATCAGCGGTAGCACACACGCAACAACCCGAACTAGTGTTAACACGATCTGGGGCTGTAGTGTATCATCGCAAATTAAATTCATGTGTTGCAAAGGTATTTTGCAAACATTTTTTCCAGAAGGTGCCCCCAAATTTTAGCAGTGTGGACATCATGTCCGAGGTGCTAAAACTGGTTGTAATCCACTATGTAATGTCCTGACATATCAGGCTTCACATAGAAACATAGAAAATGTCGGCAGATAAGAACCTTTCGGCCCATCTAGTCTGCCCAATTACATGGATACTTTACCTGGATTTATCTTTTGTTTAGGATAGCCTTATGCCTATCCCATGCCTGCTTAACTTCAATCACTGTTTTGGCCTCTACCACTTCAACTGGTAGGCTTGTGCACCGATTTTTTTTTCGGTTCAATTCGGTTCGATTTTTTTGATTTTTAAACTTTTCGATTCGGCTCGTTTCGACCGATTTCTGTTTCGATTCGGTTCGGCTCGACTCGTTTTTTCGTGTACATATTTTTTTCGGAATATCGACCATTTTTCGTATTCTCGTGTCACTTAGCTCGTTTTTTGTATCGACTTTTCGTAATTTCGGAAATTTTCGTTTTTCGGAATTGTACATGTTTTCGGAATATCGACCGTTTTTCGTATTTTCGTGTCACTTTGCTCGTTTTTTGTATCGACTTTTCGTAATTTCGGAAATTTTTGTTTTTTCGGAACGTCTGTTCTCCTCGTTTCAAAGCAATAAATTTCGATTTGACACATTTCAAGTCCATTCGAAAATTCCGAAAATATTTCGTTTCGGCTCGGAAAACTTTTTGGATCTGCCATTTTCGGATCTAAAAATTTTCGGAATTTCGGCCGCATTCGAAAACACGAATCGGGAAATTTCGTGAAAATTCCGAAATTCCGAAACCCGAAACGCACATCCCTATCAACTGGAAGGCTGTTCCATGTATCCACCACCCTCTCAGTAAAATAATGCTTCCTGATGTTACTTTTAAACCTTTGCCCCTCTAATCTAAGACTATGTCCTCTTGTTTTGCTACTTTGTTTCCTTTTAAATATACTCCCTTCCTCTACCTTGTGGATTCCCTTTACATATTTAAATGTTTCTATCATATCTCCTCTGTCTCGTCTTTTTTCCAAGCTGTACATGTTAAGATCATTAAGCCTTTCCTGGTAACTTTTCTCCTTCAAGCCGTACACCATTTTAGTAGCCCTTCTCTGAACTCTCTCTAAGATGTCTATATCCTTCTGGAGATACGGTCTCCAGTACTGCACACAGTACTCCAAGTGAGGTCTCACCAGTGCTCTGTACAGTGGCATGAGCACTTCCCTTTTCCTACTGCTAATACCTCTCCCTACACAACCAAGCATTCTGCCAGCATTTCCTGCTATTGACTACTTACATTGACTACTTACCCTTAGATCCTCTGAAATAATAACCCCTAAATCCCTTTCCTCAGATGTTGAGGTTAGGACTGTATCAAATATTCTATATTTAGCCCTTGGGTTTTTACGTCCCAGGTGCATTATCTTGCACTTATCCACATTAAAACTCAATTGCCACAGCTCCGACCATTTTTTTAGTTTACCTAAATCATTTGTCATTTGGCTGATCCCTCTAGGAACGTCAACCCTGTTGCAAATCTTTGTGTCATCAGCAAAAAAGACATACTTTTCCATTAATATTTTTATTAGTGATATTGCAGAAGGTATTAAAGAGAATGGGTCCAAGTACTGACCCCTGAGGTACCCTTCTGCAATAGTTGATTCCTGGAGTTCAGTGGCATCCCTAAGTGGACGTTCAGAGTTGATTCCTGGAGTTCAGTGGCATCCCTAAGTGGACGTTCGTAGTTGATTCCTGGAGTTCAGTGGCATCCCTAAGTGGACGTTCAGAGTTGATTCCTGGAGTTGCGGGACTGGAGGAAGGAACTGCAAGGCCCACTTTTTACTCCGGGTAAACACACGTCTATATCATGCTTTCTCTCACGCTTCTACTCTTTACTTCTACCTTTATCCTTAAATGGAACTCCTGCCCCTCTACCACCGACCCCTACACTATCTGCATCTCCCCCTCCCTCCTCTCGTCCCACATGATGGCCTCACATGAGCTCCTCTGTTTCCTCAGAACATGGTCTCCCTCTAACTCTCGTGCTGCCAATCACTCCCACTCCCACAAATCCCATTCCCACCTTCTCTTTCTCACCCTCCTGCTGTTACTCTATTCAGGTGACATATCCCCTAACCCTGGCCCCACAAACACCAATACTTCCCTCTCATCCTATCTCCATCGCACATAAATCACCTCCCTGCAAGCCCAGCAACCTCATTCCCATAATCCCTCAGCGCCTGTCCTCTTTCTCCTGCGCCCTCTGGAACGCTCGGTCTGTGTGCAACAAACTCACAGCAATCCATGACCTCTTCCTTTCAAACTCCTTCAACCTCCTAGCTTTAACTGAAACCTGGCTAACCCCCTCTGACACGGCCTCCGTTGCTGCTCTCTCACATGGCAGTCTACACTTGAGCCATACCCCCAGACCGGGTGAGAGAAATGGTGGCGGGGTCGGACTCCTGCTCTCTCCCACCTGTACCTACCAGCATCTCCCTCCACCCCCATCCCTCTCCTTCTCCTCCTTCGAGACACACTGCATCCGCCTGTTCTCTCCTCTGGCTCTCAGGGTGGCAGTCATCTACCGCCCACCGGGACCAACCTCCCAGTTCTTTGACCACTTTGCTACCTGGCTTTCTCACTTCCTGTCTTCTAATCTTCCATGCTTAATTCTCGGGGACTTCAACATTCCCATTGACGATCCTTCCTCCCCTGCTGCCTCCAAACTTCTTTCACTCACGTCCTCCCTTGGACTCACACAATCCTCCCTCCTCCCTACCCACCGCGATGGTCACGCTATTGACCTTGTCTTTTCCAACCTCTGCTCCATTTCTGAGTTCAACTGTCGCCCTTTCCCCATCTCTGACCACCACCTTCTCTCTTTCAACCTATCTGGACTTCCTAAACACCCTGCTCCCCCACCCCGCACACACACTCGCAGAAATCTACATGCTGTGGACCCCCATCAATTCTCCAACCTACTTCACCACCTCCCTCATACCTCATCCTTCACCTGCCCTGATGCTGCCACTAATCACTACAACACGATGCTTATCTCTGCTCTAGACACTCTTGCTCCTCTTCGACTCTGTAAGGCCCCACGCCGCCAGCTTCAGCCCTGGCACACCCTCCAGACTCGCTACCTGCAAAGATGCTCCCGCACCGCAGAGCGTGCCTGGAGGAAATCCCACTCTGAAGCTGATTTTGTTTACTTCAAGTTTATTCTCCGGTCATACACCTCTGCCCTCCACTTGGCCAAACAATCCTTCTTCTCATCTCTTATATCTACGCTGTCCTCCAACCCTAAACGGCTCTGGTCCACCTTCAACACTCTCCTCTACCCGCCTGCACCTCCCCCCACAGCTGCCTTCAGCGCTCAAGACCTGGCAGACTACTTCGTCAGTAAAACTTTAACTATCAGAAGCAACATCCCAACACAAGATAGTTATCTGCCACCTCCACTCCCACAGGTCCCCTCTGCCACCCTCTGCCGCTTCCTCCCAGCCACTGAGGAGGAAGTCAATTCCTTATTGTCCTCCTCACATCTCACCACGTGCCCGCTCGACCCCATTCCCTCACATCTAATTCCTCCCCTCTCCTCCTCCCTCACCCCTGCTCTCACACACATCTTCAACCTATCTCTCTCCACTGGCTCCTTTCCATCTGCCTTCAAACACGCGCTAGTTACCCCTTTACTAAAGAAACCATCCCTAGATCCCAACTCTCCATCCAATTACCGCCCTGTATCCCTGCTTCCCTTCACATCAAAGCTCTTAGAAAAACTAGTCTTCAACCGCCTCTCCCTCTTCCTGTCCTCCAATTCCCTACTTGACCCCCTGCAATTTGGCTTCCGTCCCCTACACTCAACTGAAACTGCCCTCACCAAAGTCACCAACGACCTCCTAACTGCTAAAAAACACGGCCACTATTCTATTCTCATTCTGCTTGACCTCTCGGCTGCTTTTGACACTGTTGACCACCCCCTCCTTCTACAGACCCTCAACTCTCTGGGTCTCGGTGACACTGCACTTGCTTGGGTAGACTCCTATTTATCCAACAGGTCCTTCTGTGTGTCCTTTGCTGGTAACTCCTCCTCCTCATTGCCTCTATCTGTTGGTGTACCTCAAGGCTCTGTCCTTGGTCCTCTGCTCTTTTGCATCTACACCTCCTCTCTGGGCAAAATCATCAACAGCTTTGGCTTTAATTACCACCTCTACGCTAATGACACTCAGATCTACCTCTCTACCCCTGATCTCTCTCCCCCTGTCCTTTCAAAAGTCAGTGACTGTTTATCTGGCATATCCTCCTGGATGGCCTCCCACCACCTAAAGATCAACATGTCAAAGACTGAACTCCTACTTATTCCTCCCTCCAATGCCTCCCCACCTCCTGACTTCTCTATCACGGTGGAGGGTATCACCATCTTCCCATCAAACCAAGTTCGCTGCCTTGGAGTTAAACTTGACTCTGCTCTTTCCTTCATCCCCCACATCACGTCTCTTTCGACCTCCTGCCGATACCAACTGCGTAATATTTCCAGAATTCGGCCATTTCTTACCGCTGTCACCACAAAACAACTCATACACGCCCTGGTAATCTCCCGACTCGACTATTGCAATAATCTCTTATCTGGCCTCCCTCTGTCCCGCCTCTCCCCCCTACAATCCATCCTGAACGCCTCCGCCAGGCTAATTCACCTCACCCGCCGCTCTGTCTCTGCCGCTCCCCTCTGCGAGTCCCTTCACTGGCTCCCCATCCACTGCAGAATTAAGCTCAAAATCCTTATCCTTACCTACAAAACCCTCACTAACTCAGCTCCCCACTACCTGTCCTCACTAATCACCAAATACACCCCAGCCCGCTCCCTAAGGTCAAACAGTGACCTGCGCCTAGCTTCTCCCCGCATCACCTCTTCCCATGATAGACTGCAGGATTTCTCACGCGCAGCCCCCACTCTCTGGAACGCTCTCCCTCGTACTGTCAGACTTTCCCCTAACTTCTCTTCCTTCAAACGCTCCCTTAAAACATTCCTATTTAGGGAAGCCTACCACCCAACTCACTGATGCAACCATCAATCACTCTCACCTTACAGTCCTCTCCTCCTGTTTCCAACCCCAACCCTCCCAGATTGTGAGTTCCTACGGGAATAGGGCCCTCATCTCCTCCTGTACTGTTTGTCAAATGTTGTTCAATGTATTGTAACCCTGTCTTTGTCTCTCCTTGGCTGAAAGCAGCTGGAGGGGCTTGGAGCTGCTCAGTAGAGCGGCCTTTTGGTTACAATTGTTAGGTACCCACTCTAAAGAGTTGCCTTGAAGTGGCGAGTGGGCTTACGTTGCAATGGCCATTGAAACAAACAAAAACCTAATTTTTGTTGTACATGGAACACATAGAAACGAGCGCAGATGACATTCTTTTTCCTTGTTATGTTTTATACATTGACTGGGCTGTTACTCCTGGCAGTTGCTGCCGCTCCGGTGAGTATGGGCGCGACGCCATTTTTTCTGTATTTATGTAACCCTGTCTATACTGTGCTTATTGTACAGCGCTGCGGAATATGCTGGCGCTTTATAAATAAAGAATAATAATAATATTAATAAATACCCCACTGGTAAAAAGACCTTGCGCCAAATAAACTCCATTTACCACAACCCTCTGTTGCCTGTCACTCAGCCACTGCCTAATCCATTCAACAATATTGGAATCCAAGCTCAAAGATTGCAATTTATTGATAAGCCTTCTATGCGGAACAGTATCAAAAGCCTTACTGAAATCTAAATAAGCAATGTCTACTGCACCACCCAGCGTCTATTATTTTTGTTACCCAATCAAAAAAATCAATAAGATTAGTTTGGCATGATCTCCCTGAGGTAAACCCATGTTGTTTCTGATCCTGTAATCTATGTGTTTTTAGATGTTCAACAATCCTTTCCTTTAACATGGTTTCCATTAATTTCCCCACTACTGACGTAAGACTAACTGGCCTATAGTTCCCCGATTCCTCCCTACTACCCGACATGAAGCTAATGGTTGCAGATCTTCCTGTAGTAGCTCCATTTCGCCACTAGATGGCACTATCTGCCTGACAAATAGTTTATTACAGTAAGAAATATATTGACAATATTCCTTAATTTTCCTACTGTATGATTAATTAAAAATGATTTTCCAAAAAAACACAGGTTGCTGTGAATTTTTGGAAAATCACTTGGTTGTGAAAGGGTTGGAAATGTTATATAAACAGATAATGCAAATTATCAAAATCCTTATCTCCAACCTATAGTGGTCAGCGATGTGATGGCATGAATAGCATGTCCTTCAAATGTAATAGACTAAGCTTGCCTGAGATGTTTCAGATCATTAAGGTTTTAGCATACCTCAGTCTGTCAACCAGGAAGAATTGAAGCAAACATAGTAACATCAAAAGGTTGATTTTTAATTTATTAAACTATTTCAGCTTATGTATCAAACAGCAGGTTAGCTCTAACAATTTGTGGCCTTTCAATGCAGAATTGCTTTCGAGGGGTCAAATGTTGGACACAGGTCAAGATTGTCCTCATACTACCTACGAAATAAAATAAGTAATAACCCTCAGCAATACAATGAGACTTCATCAGTGCTTTAGGGAAGTACTCTTCAGTCATCAGAGCCTAGTGAATATTTCCCATTGATTTTACATGGTTTTAGTACAGTTTAAATCACTGCTATGTGAGCTGCAATTTCACACACCAATAGGATGTTGCAATTTTGCCGAGGAGCAAATGACAGATCAATGGAATGTTACATTTTATTCTAAGAACAAATCAAAGCCAAATAGAAGGTTTCATCTTTCTCTGAGTACAAAGCAATCAAAATGTTGAACACCAAGGGTGTGGAACTATATGAATCTCCTGTACTGTGCTTAGAACAAGCAAGTTGTTAACTCAGCTGTGCTACCGGCAAGGTAAGTATTACAGGAAGAGAGGAACAACAATGTAGAAGCACAGCAAATGCTGCCAAGATGCCCGTGTGTGAATATATATATATATATATATATATATCTCAGATTTTCCACTCACCCTCACGGTTATAAAATAACAGAAGAAAATGTCTGCTTGCTTAAAATAGTCAGTAGTAATTTGATTAATGCAATCATAGGTCTTGGAATAAAATTCCTATTTATTTAAAACATACTGGTTTATGCGATTACAATTTTTCCTGGTTGATAATATTCCAACATGCATTGCAATTCTTATTGCATTGGTTTTAAATACTAAACACTCTCATGTAGTGTTTATTTTGTGCACTATCTCTCCATGAACCATACAAAGACCAGTATAGTTGGCAGTTGAATTCCACTTTACTTCCAGTGTCTTAATAGATTTATTGAGTGATAGTTTAATCTCGTCCTCCCCTATATTTTTACTAAAAGTCAATTTCCATAAAGAACTGGAGTGCTTTTATATTATGAAGCTAGAGACACCTCAAACTATGTGTATGTGTCAGATTTAATGGGTGATGTGATTAAGGATGATGGGATGTTATGTCAATCGATTATGTCAGTCACAGTAAGCAAGGATCAGCAATGACAGCAGAAATCGAGAACTAATGTGTCTGAGATCTAAGGTGCAGAAACTCTAATTCTTGCTTAAATGTGTGGGAAAACAAAGCTGACAGAGCAGTAACAGAAATAGAATAAGATTTTTTATGTACTAAAGGCACAATAATCTTAAGATTCATTAAATAATTTGCAGAGGGTATATATCATAGTTAGCACCTTAAAGGGGCACTATAGGCATTATGAAGACTTGGAATGTAACTTCATTGGTAAACATACCCTAAGCATCCTTACACTGGTGGCCAAAATTGTGGATACACCTTACATTTTTATACACTTTTACACTTTTGCAGTTTAAAGTACTTTTTATATAAAAATCTCAAAAAATGTCACAGCACAAGTAAAATTTAATATAGTAAATGAATGCCTTAACAAGAAAAAAATCTTTAAATAAGTTCAGTTTTGGCTGGAAATGTACCATAATACATCTTGGCTATCACATAGCATAAAAATCATCATTTCAAGTTTGTCACAATGTGTTTTTTTAATACTACTGCCTGACAATTTCTAAGCATTGACTCTACAAGTCTTTTGACATCCTCTTCTGTGATCAAATGATGCCAGGAATTGATTATAGCCTCAATGAGTCCTTGCTTGTTGCTTGGATTCTTGCTCGAGACCATGCATTTCAATCTTGACCACAGATTTTCGATGTGATTCAAGTCAGGGGTATTTCCAGGCCAGGGAAGCAGAGGAATTTTCTTGCCAACCAAAACTGACAAAATCAGAAGGCGTATCCACAATTTTGGCCACTAGTGTACTTCTCAGGGGTCAGAGCTGATTCAGCCCTCAACATGCAGGGGCTTAGCTCCTCCTAGATGCTGAGATCAATGAGTTATGAGTACGAAGGATTAAAACCAGGAGGCACACCCATTTCAGGGCCCATCTCCCTCCCTCTCAGCAATTTGCCTTCCATTCCTCCCAGTCATTTGGCATGCTGTTGCTCGCAGGAAACTGTCAGCATATAAAATTCAGAGGATTTGAGAGCCAGCACTGCGCTGGATGCAAGCCAGGGGCGTACCTAGAACATTTGGCACCTGGGGCGGATCCTATATTTGGCCGGGGCGGATCCTATATTTGGCACCCCCCCCCCAACTTTAAAAAATATTTTTAGTTATCGCATTCTGGTAGGACATGATGTATACATATAATAATGATATTTTGTGAATCTGCCAGTGGTGGATCATGCGTCCTCTGTGCTGTGCAATAAGAGGCGAGTGTAGATTCTTTTTGAATAATTGATTATTAAGTTATTTTGCAAACTCACAACATATCCATCCTCATGCTATGAACTGAAGTACACATGTGGCTGGTTTTGCTGATGTTAATTGTGTGTGTGTTGGGGTGGCTGGTTTTGTGTGATGGGAGTTGTGTGTTGGTGGGTGGGTTGTGTGTTGGTGGCTGGTTTTGTGTGATGGAGTTGTGTGATGGAGCTGTATGGGTGGCTGGTTTAGTGTGATGGGAGTTGTGTGTGTGGGTGGTTGGTTGTGTTTGATGGGAATTGTGTGTGGGCGGATGGTTTTGTGTGATGGGAGTTGTGTGCATGGCTGGTTTTGTGTAATGGGAATTGTGTGTGTGGGTGGCTGGTTTTGTGTGATGGGAGTTGTGTGTATGTGCTGGGTGGCTGGTTTTATGGATTGGAGTTGTGTGTGTGGGTGTGCTGGGTGGCTGGTTTTGTGGATTAGAGTTGCTGAGCAGAGAATGTGTGTGTTTTGCATGTATGAGATGCTGCTATGGTCTTTTTTCTTTACTATTCCAGTTTTTTAAGACTCCCTCTTCCCTGTCCCTGTTTACCCTGGGCTGCCTATTCCCTGGTGATGCAGTGATTGCAGCCTGGCCCCCTCTATGCAGAACCTCACCAGGAGCCAGGCAGCTTAGTGACAAATCTCTGATCACTGCAGTGCTGGTTAAGGAAAGGTCCACTTTAAACAGCAATAAGCAGACAGGGCTTCACATTCTGCTGATAACCCCCCTCTTTACCTGCCTTTTACTGTCAACTTCACTCTCTGCACACAAATCACCCCCCTCCTCTCTCCTAGAGCTGCTACAGGGAAGAGGAGGAGCTTTGGAGGGAGGAGAGGGGGATTTTTATTCTCCTAATGCATATGCCCTGCTCCACTGCTCATTGTTTCAGAACACAGCTCAAAGCTGACATACAGTAACAGTGGCACCTCCTAGTACCCCCTAATGACACCCCAATAATCACAGGGAAGGGGCGGGCGGCAGGCAGCCCCAGGTACCAAAGTACGCCACTGCTCTGTGATATGCTCACACAAATTTTGGTGAACTGCCAGCGATTACACTGCTGTTCGAAGGCAGTGCAAATCCCCATAGAGAAGTAATGGTTAATCTATTCAGAGAACACCGAACAGCAGAGAAATGTCAGTGATATGCCCTGATGTTCGGTGGTTTCATTCAGCAGGTTTATTCAGGCGAACCCCATAGGTTTCAATGTTAAAAACATTCCCATTTTTATGCAATATCTAATAAACCATTTATTATTTTAATCTGCATTAAAATTGTCTTTATTGAATTTTTTTAGTACCTTTTAGTCATTTTTCAGAATTTTTTAGGCAAAATTTTTCCCCTTTCTTCTGTAGCAGACCTTTTTATTATCAATCATAGGACCTTCTATGTATATTCCAGACATTTTCGTTCAGTAGTTTTTTTGAAAACAGCTGGGTTTGCGGCGGTAGCATTCGACGGCCGACTCCCTGCACTTCGGGGACCCTGCGGCGAATGGTGAATTCACTGCAGGGTGGGGAAATTTGATTCCCCGAAGTGCAGGGAACAACAGAACACCAAAATGTTGGCGTTATTTCGGTGCTCTGTGAGTAACCCCTTTAGTGGTGAGGTTTTTTGCTGCCCCCTGGAAAGTGCCAGCCTAGGCCTTCTCTACCCAGGACATACTTGAAAATTAGTGAAATCTCGATGTATCCTTCCTGGTAAAATACTTTGTAAAAGTAAAAAAAACCTAGACTGTCACTTTAAGGAACAATGACTTCACAATGATGCCAAGGCCTTTGACACAGTAGACCATGGCATCCTATTACAAAAACTTAAAAACTCTGGTATTAGCGATCACAAGCTAACTTGGTTTCAATCGTATGTATCCAACCGATCACAACATGTGTCCATTTCTGGCAGCTCCTCCCTCCCCCTCCTAGTCACGTGTGGAGTACCCCAAGGCTTGGTACTCGGCCCCCTGCTATTCACGATATTCATAAATGATCTGCCCAACGTCTGCAAAGCCTCAACTGTACACATGTACACAGATGACACCATAATCTATACCAGCAAACCAAATCTCCCACAGCTGGAGGCCATGCTGCAAGAACAATTCACAGAGGTAGAAACGTGGATTGCAGATAAGAAACTTTTATTAAATACTGACAAAACTGTAACGATGCTCTTTGGAACAGCACCTAAACTACATAATTTGCAAAATCCCCATCTATGTGTCAGGACAAAATCAAATGGCACGCTGACCACAGTCACTTCTCTCAAATATCTAGGTTTGTGGTTAGACCCAAATCTATCCTTAGGCCCCCACATTGATAAACTCTCATCTAAACTTTACCCCAAACTAGGTGCCCTGTACAGAAATAAATCCTGCCTGAGCCCCACGGTAAGAAAGCAGATTGTACAACAAATGCTTATGCCGGCTATTGAATACGGAGATGTACGGCCATATTACATACTTGGTGCTAACTTAACCAGAGCTGTTTTAAACTGAAAACCTCCATAGGCTATAATCGCTCTGGGAAGTTTACAACAGCTCTGGTTAAGTTAGCACCAACTATGTAATATGGCCCGTAGTGTATGCAGCTGCCCGCAAACACACCTTCAGAAACTTACAACATTGTATAACTCATTCTGCCGCTTTGTGCTACAATGTACCTACATGACCCACCACTGTGACATGTTAAAAAAGCTAAACTGGCCATCACTGGAATTTAGATGCACTCTTCACCTTTCCAACCTGGTGTTTAAGAGATTTTCTGGGACGCTTCCACCCTACCTGAATAGGCTGCTTCCCCTAGCAGTTCCCTCATCCTATAACCTCCGATCCAGGACCAGCACCTTCCTTGCAATACCACAATACAAAAAGAAAGTGACTCAATGCTCATTTTCCTACAAAGTACCGCAATTATGGAATGACCTCCTAGACGCCACCAAATCTTCCCCCAGTCTTAAGTCACTCAAGAGCTCCCTATTAACATACCTCAATACGGAATGCACCTGTAAACATGTAACATAGTGACTATATTACTTACATATTTATTTTCTATGTTAATTTGTATATTTGTGTTTTGGTTCTAATATCTTGCATTTATTACTTTGTATTTTTGTAATGACTGTAAAATTTCAATGTTCTTGAACCCAGGACATACTTGAATATGAGAGAAATCTCAATGTATCCTTCCTGGTAAAATACTTTGCAAATAAATAAATAAAATGATTCCAAGTCGGAATCTAATGTTTTTATGAAGAACAGACCCACTTGATACTCTAAGTAAT
The DNA here is from genome assembly GCA_009667805.1 of Leptobrachium leishanense. Lineage (NCBI taxonomy): Eukaryota > Metazoa > Chordata > Amphibia > Anura > Megophryidae > Leptobrachium > Leptobrachium leishanense. Next base: position 257,719,475 of record CM019064.1, read on the forward strand.
ATAACAGTATACATATTTCTCAATTATAATAGCATCTGTAACTTTCTACTGGTACAGGGAGTGCTGAGATTACATGAGCAATTGCTCCCAAATCCCCCACCCCCTACCCCACGCATAGAACAGGTACCACCAATCTTTAAAGATCATTACATGAAAATACAAGAGTTATCATAAAATAAAAGATATTTTATTATAAAGGTTACAAACAAGAAAACAACATTCCATGTAAATAGATGTGATTGTTTGGATGTGAGAGCAATCAATATAATTAAACATATGGCGTTAACAAAAAGAGCACCAGAGTCTCCTACCTGATAGAAATAATGGAAACTAGAGTTATTTTCAGCTCGAATGGACTTGAAGCAAAGGACAGAAAAATCTGTTCAAAAAATTCTGTTGTTTTTTTTGTGCTAAAAAATGAATTCCTGAATGCTACTTTTATTTAAATTATGCATTTAGTCAGGATTTTTGGACTTATTGCAAGGTTTTGCCTTAGGCAGCCCAATGATGTGCATAGGAATTGGCAAGCTATGAACTCGCTAGAGGAAATGAGATTTCAATACATAGTAAATGAATCCTTAACATTGTTCTGCATTGATTTCAATGGCTGCTTCACAGACACCAGCAGCAATGAACGTCTCCTATTAGCTTTGAATTTCTCAGTGGTAAAATAAAAGAGAAGTGGGATGTTAGTGAAATGTTTTGTTGGACAGTGAAATGTTTGCATATGTGTATACTATGATTTCTATTATAAGTAATTGTTATAAATGAAGGAGCTAGATAGTATGCACTTGTTGCTATATATGTTTGTGTAGGTGGTACAAAAGATGAAAAAATAACAAACATTTAAAGGTCCACAATCATTTTGAATCTCTAGCCTAAAATATGTACCGTTTCTCACCTAATACGATCAGATCAAGACCTGTATGATATTCTAACAAAACACAATCAGAAAACTGATTCCAAATAATAGGGCTAAAATCCACACCACCGGTTTACATCATTTATGCTATATTCTCTGTATATGCCTTACACTAGTTGTCACTAACATTCATATTTATTTGACTTCCAAATTCTGAATCGCAGAGCCACCAAACCCAATCACTTCCAAAATATTTTCTTTTTAATCGATCTGAATATAAACAGGTCCATATATATTTGGACACAGGCACAATTTTCATAATTTTGGCTCTGTATGCCACCAGAATAAAATTACAAATTTTAGGAACTGCAACCATTTTTATACAGTCCCATTTTCAGGGGCTCAAATGTAATTGGACAAATGAATATAATCATAAATAAAATGTTAATATTTTGTTGAGAATCCTTTACTGGCAATGACTACCTGAAGTCTGGAGCCCATGGACATTACCAAAGACTTGGTTTCCTCCTTTCTGATGTTTTGCCAGGCTTTGACTGCAGCTGTCTTCAGTTGTTCTTTGTTTGTGGGTCTTTCTGCCTTTAGTTTTGCCTTCAGCAAATGAAACGCTGCTCAGTTGGGTTCAGATCAGGTGATTGACTCTGCATTGCAGAATATTCCACCTGTTTTCCTTCAAAAACTCCTAGGTTGCTTTATCAGTGTGTTTTGGATCATTGTCCATCTGTACTGTGAAGCGCTGTCCAATTAACTTTGCTGCATTTGGGTGAATCTGGGTTGACAGCATATCTCTAAACACTGCTGAATTCAACCGGCTTCTTCTGTCACATCGTCAATAAATACCAATGACCCAGTGTCACTTGAAGCCATGCTTGTCTGTGCCATGACACTGCCTCCACCATGTTTTACACATGATGTTGGGTGCTATCAGCTGCCCTGAGCTAACACTGGGGTGCTAAGGGGAGAAATTAGCGTTCGCTAATTACTCCTTTGTGTCCCGGTTTCCCCAGCAGATCGCAGGGCAGGAGCTGAGTCTGGCAGCCTGCCCCTTAGTGATCACTATGCCTGTGGATGCTGGGACAGCACTACAGCACCATCCCCAGCATCCCCTCCATGGGACTCCACGGAGGATTGTGCTGCCGAGTCACATAAGTCGCCGACTGATGACCGAGTCGTACGCAGGGAGACAATAAATATTCAAAAAATACACGACACATAACTGTGGAATAATATATATCTTTAGTATATATACCGGCCACAGCTAAAAACTCCACACAATATACCCACCACCATGACATAAAAATTCCCATAACAAAATAATACAATATCCCAGTGCTGAAAGAGGACTCCACACAACTACCACACACCTCCAAACCAACCAACCACAAAAACCTCCCAACTCCCAACCATCTGACCAAAATTAGCCTAAATAAAAGGAACCCCTACCCAGCACTGCCTACTAGCACCCGCCGTGACAAAAGGAGCCCAACAAAACTAATACTCGAACTAAAAACCAACCCAACCCATAACTAAATAAAAACAGGGTGGTCCAGCTCTACCTCAAGAGAAAAAGGCGCGCAGAGCCTCCCTACACGCGCCTCAGGCTAGGGTCAGACGAAAGCATTTTTCCCCGCGAACGTGAAAAAGTGCGTCCGAACGCATTGACGTATTTTTTCACGGAATGCGCAAAAACGGTCAGACGACGCGCATTTTCGGGCGTGATTTTGTACGGATCATCAATAAAACTCTTTTTGCGTCTGGACGTTATGTAGGCTGGACATTAGCAGCGTCTGACATCTCCTAATCACGCACACACGCCGCTATGCCGCAGCTGCGCACTCAGTACGTCAGTACTAGCGGTTCAGCGTTCTCAGAAAAATGCGTTCAAATTCCACTTGCGTTGCACGGCCGGACTTTTGTGCGGCCGTACATCGTATATTGGCCGTCATTGCCCGTCATCTGCTGCTAGTGCGGCCGTAATTATGTGCGCCAGAACGCACGTTGAAAGTGCGCTGGTCTGACCCCAGCCTTAAGTACCCTCATTGTAACTCCTCCCACACCTCTCCCGCTCAAACCTCCACACGCGCTGTAACAGTTCTAGAAAAATCCTCCCTGAATCCTGGCATCAGAGACAACTTAAGGGCCCTACGCCTTGGATGCTTCAGGCCTTCAAGACTGGCAAGATCTCGCCTCTCACGAGATCCTGCTGGTCGGCGTAGTGATCGCGGAGGGAGACAGGGGACTCCCCCAGTCTCCCTCTGCTCCCAACAGCCAGAAACAGCGGATTGGGCTGCCATTCTTACTGCGTGATAAGATGTGAGTATTTTGGTGTGTTTAGAGCTGCAGGTAATGGTTTCTGCAGCAGCAGAATCTGTTACCTACAGCTCTGAGCTGTTGGTAACTTATTCAGTTAGCTCTAGCTCTTAGTAAGTAGCGTTAGAACCATGTGATCCTAACCCTAGTTACGCTCTGCTTTCACTTTGCGCTCCTCATGTTGGGAGAGCAAAGTACAGTAAACTCGCGCTACGAAAGGCTAATTAACGAGCATTAGTGAGCGCTAAAGGATTTTTTTAACCCGTTACCGATTTGAAGGTGATCGCAGCGCTTTGACCTACTTTAAGCTAGCACTAACGCTGATGCTAGGGTTAGCTTGAAGGAGGTGATAGAGCCCGTTGTGTGCTTTGGATCATGAGTTGTTCCAAGCCTTCTTCACACTTTTTCTTCCCGTCATTCTGGTACAGATTAATTTTAAGGGATTATTCAGAGAGATCTGATCTGGCCCTAACATTGCACCAAACAGTGAATTTCCCAGTATGTGCAATTTCGTGGCCATTCAGCTATTCAGAAAGCAGGCAGTTCGCCCTGGCGAATTGCCAGCGAAATACAGTGCTGTTCAGTGGCAGTGAAAGTCCCCATAGAGAAGCTATGGTTAATCTATTCAGAGAACACTGAACAGTAGTGAAATGCCTTGGTGTTTGGTGCTTTCATTCGGCAGGTTTAATCAGGCGAATCCCATAGGTTTCATTGTTAAAAATATTCCTGTTTTTTTTTTACAATAGCTATTACACCGTTTATTCTTTTAATTTGCAGCAAAAAGTCTTTTGTTTATTTAGTTTTTATGATTTTGTAGGATTTTCCCTGGTACAGGAGGGGTGGGATCGCGCCTATTCCCTGATGGGGCAGCTGCAACCACCAGATGTATCCAGCCCAGCAACATGTATAAAACATAAGAAAAAATATGTCATCTTCGCTTATTCCCATTATACAGATTTTCCCTGCACTTCGGGGATTCTGCGGTGAATGACAAATTCGACACAGAGTCAGGGAATTTGATTCCCCGAACTGCGGGGAACGGGAAAGCACCGAAATGTTAACCCTGTTAGTTTCATCCCTCCATAGAATGGTTTTTCCAGAACTTGTCTGGCTTTTTTAGATGGCTTTTTAAAAAAATCGAATCTGGTTTTCTATTCTTCAGGCTTATAAATGGTTTGTACCTTGTGGTGAACCCTCTGTATTTGGTCTCGTGAAGTCTTCTCTTGATTATAGACTTTGACAAGTGATACTGCACTTGCCTGGATGTTGTGAGTTGGCTTTTCTTTACCATAGAGAGGATCCTGCATCATGGACATCCAGACCTTTTCATGTTGCCGAGCTCACCAGTGCGTTCCTTCCTCCTCAGAATGTACCAAACTGTTGATTTGACCACTCCTAATGTTGCTTCTATCTCTCTGATGGATTTGTTTTGTATTTGAAGCCTTACAATGGCCTGTTTCACTTGCACAGACAGCTCCTTTGAACGCATGATGTAGCTTCACAGCAATAGATTCCAAATGCAAATTCCACACTTAGAATCAACTCCGGACCTTTTACCTGCATAATTGATGAAAAAATAACGAAGGAGTAGCCCACACCTGGCCATGAAACAGCCGTTGATTCAATTGTCCAATTACCTTTTGGTCCCATGAAACGGGGCTACTCTCAAGAGCTGTAATTCCTAAACCCTTCCCCCAATTTGGATGTACATACCCTCAAATTAAACCTGAGTGTGTGCACTTTCAGCCCATATCCAGTATATAACTATAGATTGAATATGTTTTGGTAAATACTTGAAAAAAACTAAAATTTTGCCGGTGTCCAAATATATATGGACCGAACTGTATGTATCAATTCCGATTGATTCAGATGACTAAAACAATTGCACTCACTGTTCAATACACATTCCCTAACCCAAACCCTAATTGTAAACCAAGCTGAAAAAGTAACCATAACCCTAAAATCACCCCTAACACAAAACTAAATCATAAAAAAAGCAGAAATAGTATCCCTATGATGGCAGTCACTTTGGAAATGTGTTTGGGAAACACGGGTCTGACGTTTTATGTTGTTTCCCTACCCTCTTCCATGTTAAAGTCACCCTGTATCTACAGTCCTAGGTACAGGGTGTTTGTGTTTTCTGTGCCCTATTCCTTGATGTCTGTATTGTATTATTCCCTGATGTATTTATTGTAGTGTCATGTTGTAATCAATGTGTTGTTTCCTTTATGTGTATCTGTAAGAATTGGATTTCTTTAGCTGTCCCTGCTTCCATCAACTTCCCCTTCTACACCCCCCCCCCAAGGACTGGCTTTAACCAGACCTCTCTGCCAGTTTCATATTATTCTTTGTAGACCAGAGAGTGTGTGCGTGTGTGTGAGAGAGGGGGGAGGCCATACAGTAATTTAATGCTGGGGTGCTTTTTATGTTGATTGAGCCGTTTATTTCACTGTGTGTCCTATTGTATGTAAATGAGCCTGTTTTACTATGAAAAAGACCTGACCTGGGTGGAAAATAAAACTTTCCTGCTGGAACTACTCTGCGTGCTGTATCGATACACCAAGAGTCGGCAGTATATAGATACCTGGTGAGTATTACACTGGGTGTTCCAGCAAACCTAAGGAGTGCTAATAATGGGGGTACCCAGTCAGGATGCAAAGAGCCCTTGTCGTAACAATCGCTAAGTGTAAAACTAACTGTAACCTTCATCATAAAATGGAATTAATACCCCGAACCTTAAAAGTAACCCTAACACTAACCTTAATTATGAAAAAAAGCAGAAATCATATCCTTAACCCTAAGACTGGGTTCACACCTGCACATTTTTGAAACGTGCGCAATACGTGCATTTTTTTACGCACGTTTGCGCATACAAAAAAACGCAAGAACGCGCATTGCAGCGCGTTCGCGGCCATGTCTATGTGCTATATGCCCCAAAGAAGCTCCCGGACTTCTTTGGGCGCAGGGCGTTTTAAAGCGCGTTCCTGCGCGCTTTAAAATGCCCAGGTGTGAACGGGTCCCATAGGAAAACATGGGATTTCCCCATTCATGCATTTTAAAGCGCGCAGAAACGCACTTTAAAACGCATAGGTGTGAACGAGGCCTAAAAGTGACCCCAATCATAAAGTAATCCTAACCTTAAAATTACGCCTAAAACATAAGCATAACCATAAAACAAGCAGAAATAGTAACTCTTGGCTTCCACACTCCCTGTCTGCTGACATTCCATCTCTCATTTTGGAGATTCCAACATGCAAGGTAATCCACCTCTTAACTCGGCTACCTCACAATTATTCTCCATAACGTGCCTTACTCAGTGGTCCAACTCCAACCCGCGCACACAGCCGGCAATATGTTTGATTTCATTTTCTCCCTGTAATGACTTGTCTCTAACCCCACTTTTACACCGTTCAGTCTATCTAATCATCTCCTGACTAGGGATCTCGGCTCCCTCTGCATTCCTTCACCTGAACCCAAACAATCTAAAGCTCATAGAAACCTCCACTCTCTTGGTAGCAGATCTCTGCTGATATATCCATTTCATTATTTCTTATCTTTCTCCTGTTCAGAGGCTACCACCAGCTACAATGCTATCCTTTCCTCCACCGCTGATAAACTAGCACTCTCAAAATCCTGGTGAATGGGATGACAGAACTTGCAACCTCTCTCTCCTGCTCTCTTGGATCGTGTCACTGATTGTCTCTCTCTAGTAAATCTTGCCAAAACTGAAATTCTCATCTTTCCCCCTTTCCAAAAAAAACACCCACGCTACCTATCTTTTTACATTAGAACAGAACCCCTCAAAATGATACTAGCTTTATATTGAGTGGCAGTAGACATAATCTATGGTGTGTATCATGGAACTGGATACAGATGAATGGTAAGTGTATCCTGGTCCTTGCGAGTTTACCCCAGGAGTATGGTAGGAGTAAAATGAAATTCAAACCTAGACTACAGCGACTCAGAAAGAAACACGTGACTCGCATGGTAAAAAATATTACCATGTTTTTATCATGGTTTGAAAATCTGACATTTTTTCAGCTAGATTAATGTTCCTCAGAATAAGAATTCGAAGTGAGGTTTCAGAACTTTTCACACAGCTACCTTGTCAAAATAGACTCATCAATAGACTCGTCACCTGTGCAGCCACCATTACAAGCTAATCACATCTGCCAATCACTCCAGCATGACTCCGAGAGAGCTAACTTCAAACATCCCACCACACAGCAGAGTAAAAGATTCGAGGCAGGAGCTCAGAGAGCACAATGGCATTTAAGCATTAAGTTAGCATGCCACAGCAAGACTTAATAATACCTCCGTGCTACAGTGACACTGTGTGACAGCAACAAACTTCATTCATGGTTAGCACCTCATCAAGCTTTGACATGTGGGATGTGTGGGCTAGCAGAATGACAATACACAATAGGTACTGTTCATGGAGCAGTGATCTTTTATTAGCATAACTACTAATGTAAAGCTGTCCAGATGTATGTTATTGTTCCTTTATATACAATAATTATATCACTTATAAATAAAATATTCCCTTTGGGTTTCATGATTATGCATATACACAAACTTTAACCATGGTTTGAATCACGCTGGACAAAATAATATGCTATCCCTAGCTCTGATGTTGTAGACTGGACTGTTTAATTTATGAAAAGAAAGATCAAGTCCATTCTTAAGCAATATGTTTATTGCTTGATAAAAATTCATCAAAAATAGACTAATCTAAATAAACTCTGCTCCTCTCTATTGGAAGGGACTACAGCAATGTTTTTTGTGACTGTTTGCAGATGATAATCAAACACAGTCACAGTAAAAATAAGGCAGGGCAAAATAAACCTTTCTATTGGCTTAGAAAAACACCAAAAGAAAGATGCCTAGGGTGCCTGCTCACCTGCATGAAAGTGCCATAAGCATGCTGCAGAAATATCAAGAGGAATGCAGTTGTGGCAAGGGCAATAAACTACAATGTTTGTAATCTGCGACGCCTAAAACTGTGTTACCAGGAGACAGGAAGGACAGCTGAATCTCCTCGCAGTAGCAGGCCATGTATTACACCAACTCCTCAAGATACACTACAAACACACAATACCTCCATCAGGATCAGGGCTCAGACTGTCCGCAATAGGCTGAAAGAGTCTGGATGGAGGGCGCATAGGCCACACCAGATACCGACAGCTACTTTTAATAAACTTGCAACATGGTCAGAAAAGCAACTCCAACATAATCGCAAGGCTGGAATAGGGCTCAGTATTTCTTTGTCTTCCCCATTTTCTACCATTAAACCCCTACATTACTACCCATGGTATTCGAAAATACTATATTAACGAAACAGAAACACGAACTATGGAGAGATTATAGTGAAGAAATTAAGAAACTACGGGCCCTATTACATTCCACGCGCATTGTTTTTGCGCGCGCGCGAAAATGCGCATTTGCAAGAGGGGCTAAACCATTTGTGCTGAACATCGTATTACGACGTTCGCGCAAACGATGCGCGTTATCGTCTACCGCGAGTGACCCTGTGCGAACGAAAATTTGTGCGCGCATCCTATACTTAACATCGTCAGCGCAAATGCGTTTGTGCGCTGGTACGCGGATGGTATCCCGCAACTTTGTACGAACGACGTTTGCACAAATTTTTTTAACGTCTTTGAAAAGTAGGTGGTGACTGTAAATTGGATCGTTCTGGCCGAAACTAAATACACCAGCACGAAAAAAAAAATTCTACACATACCCAAACAAAAAAAATAATAAATTGTTGTTTTTTTTTGCTGCAGCACATATACGTAGATTGACTTTGACAGGCACAACAACCTAACGTTAAAAAATGGTGGTTCTTAATTCTGATTGGCTGAATCCTGCGAAAAAACAGTCTGCCCACCGATTAATTTTCGCAACGTTAATGCGCGCACAATTTTGCGAATCTTTTTTGCGCATGAAAATTCGTGACGGACGAAAAAATGTGCTCAGATCGTAATACCACATTAATTTTCGTGCTATAACGAATTTTGCTGTACGCAAAAAAAATTGCGCTGCGTGGACGAAATTGAGCGAAGAATGTAATAGGGCCCTACATTTTTTATTTTTCATATTCAATAAATGAATCCGTAAAATGTAATAAATTTGTGTATTGGCATACGTAATTTACCTTTAGTATAATATATTTATATTTCTAATATTTATTTCTATATATTCATCTATATAATATATATTTAATATAATGAATGCACTAATCAATTAAAAATATAAAAACAAATATTTTTTCAAATTAAAAAAAGAGAAATAAAAAATATTCTGTTTTCTATTACAGAAAAAATTATAATAAAAAATAACACTACAGCAGTTTAATGCTAAGAAAATTCTCAAACATTCAATATCATGAGATGACCAGAAAAATTAATATAGTTCAATTGTTGGCTGGTCGCCTTTGCAACCTTTTCTAAAACAAAGCACATACCCCCCCCCCCACCGTATACGTGTCTTTAAAAATAGCTATTATGTGTAAATGCTTTATGATTTATTTGAGCTCAGGCCACAGAGCATTGTGAAGGCACTACAATTTATTGCAAGCCGTCACTTTTTACATGATAGGTTTGTAACAAATATCTGCCGCATATTGTTAAATTAATCTTCCATTTAAAATTAATGGAGTTGGACTCCCCAGGTTCAATGTAATTTCATGTTCATGGGCAGAGAGCAGTGTGCTCTGCATACAGAATAAGGCAAGGCCAAACGCCCTAATCTTTCATCACCTTGAACCAAGTGACGAGGACGATTTCTCAGCACAGACTAATGAGAAAGCGACTGCTCGCCTCCTGAGGATGCCAGCTCAAAGGAGCTTTTCTGCTCAGATACAGCAGGCTCTGTCTTATTTTAATAATTCCTCAGATATGACAAGCCTGATGTTATGTATGAAAGACTCGCGCTCCAGGGGGAGGGAGGAGGCCTTAGAGGGGAGGGGTGTAGATGAAATGAATTTTATATCATTACTTCAAAACCAAATCCAGCAAAAGCACGCAGGCAACCATTAAGGGAAGTGGGGGATAAGAGAAATCATGCTATATGCATTAAAAACAGTGATATGCGGTTGAAGCGTGCGAGATACAGACACGGTGCCTGTAGGGGAAAGAATAAGGTTATTCTAATGTCTGAACACCTTCATACAATCTCACTTTGGTTTTGGGACCATTTGAGAACCAATTAAAATATTGAAGATGAAAGTTAAGCAGCAGGAATCGCTGGGGAGCTCTAATTCCACCTGGAATAAATGTCTTGTTCTTCGTAGGCAGCTTTAGTAAACTAATCAGGCCTTTGTGAGACAGACCCTGGTGAAAACCAACTTAAATACTCATGTCACATTTTATCAGTAAGACGGGATTTTGGAGCACAGCTCCTTTGTTCTGTTTTATCTTTGGATGATTACTTTTTTTTATTTATTTCATGATTTAAGACCTTTTTATTTGACTCACATTAATGGCGGATATAGAGTATTTATGCAATACATTGGTTCGCATTAAAAATTGTCAGAGATAAATAACAATATGTGGTTTAATGGACATTTACACGGTTTGAGAGTGTGGGATCTGCACAGCACATAGATCATTACATTCTTTAGATTTTTACTGCTTTAGGGGGACATTTTATGCCTGTATGTGTACACTTAATGACCTTGAATAAGGGCATTCATTGTGTGTCACCATAACAAAACAAAAGGAACCAATGAGGAAAGTAGAAAACAATGGGAAATAGAGATGAGTAATGACCGTCGGGGCAGAAAGCAGAGGTTACGAGTTAAGGTGCCAAAAGGAAGAATGGAAAGGTATAAGAAAGAAATATACTGTATGTCATATTTATCGGAACTGTTAAATATTTAAAATTCCAGTTTAATTCTCAGTTTATACAGTATTATAATATGATTATTTGGACCATTTAATTTTTATCCAGAGAGTACAATTGTTATAGAATATTACAGTGGATTTGTTGCTAGAGGATTATGATTGCCATCACCATGGGGTTTTCAGACATTTTGGGCTCAGGGAGTTCTTGTCAATGACATAGAAAAAAAAGTGAACAGCGCACCCAACGATTAAATAAAAAATATCAAAATACTTACAGGGTTATCCAAAGAGATTCGAATTGCTTGAGAAAGGTAACCGAACGCTGAAAATCAGGGTTCGGTTACCTTTCCTGACCATTCGGCTATCCAGAGAGCAGGCAATTCGCCAAATCCTGGCGAATTGCCTGAACATACGGTGCCTGTTCGGTCCCTGTTCGAGGGCAGTGAAATACCCATAGAGAAGCACTGCTTCGGCTATTCAGAGAACACAAACCAGCAGTGAAAGGTTCTCCTAATGCCCTGCCATTCGGTGGTTTAATTCGGCAAATTTATTCAGGAGAATCCCATAGGCTTCAATGTTAAAAATATTCCCGTTTTAATTCAATATCTAATAAACCGTTCATTATAAAATTCTGCAGCAAAAAGTCTCTTTATGCATAGATTTTTTAGGATACTTTAAGCATTTTTCTGAATTTTTTAAAAAAAAATTAAAAGTCCGATTTTTTTTTTTTTTTTTTTCAGTTTGCTTATTTTTTTTGTAACAGCCCTCTTTATTATCATTCCCTGGACCTCCTGCGAAAATTTCAGACATTTTCGCTCAGTAGTTTCTTTGCAAACCGCGTTTCTTTTTCCCAGATTCATACAAATGGTTTTTCTAATTTATTCACTGCCTCCTCTACGTCACAGCTGCTTCGGCTCTGTGTGATTCGGCTCATGTTCGGCTCCTGTTCGGCTCCTGTTCGGCTCCTCTTCGAAGGTTAATCCAGATGTTTTTGCTTGTTTTCATAGTGCATTCGGTTAGTTTTCGGCAGGTTTTCGGCAGCTTTTCCCTGCAATTCGGGGACCCTGTGGTGTTTGCTGAATACACCGCAGGGTCACCGAAATGCAATCGGCAAAAGGAACCGAATTGAAGAGAACGAAAAGTCACCGAACGTGCGGTGACTTTTCGAATCTCTTTGGATAACCCTGATAGTTTTATACCAAAGTATGGAGATTCATATATTTACTTTGCATGTACGTCATTTTCGTATGCATATTATAAAAATATATTTATTTATAAACAGGGTTATTCAGAGAGAACGATCTGGGCCGGAAATTGCACCAAACAGTGAATTTTCACATACGGTGCAATTTCGTGGCCATTTGTCTATTCAGAAAGCAGGCAGTTTGCCAAATTTTGGCAACTTGCTAGCAAAATACGGTGCCTGTTCGACGGCATTGAAAGTTCCATAGAGAAGCAATGGTTAATCTACTCAGGGAACACCGAACAGCACCGAAATGTCAATGGAATGCCCTGATGTTCGGTGGTTTCATTCTGCAGGTTCAATAAAGCGAATCCCATAGGTTTAAATTTTAAAAATATTTCTGTTTTTACCCAATATCTATTAAACTGTTTATTCTTTTAATCTGCAGCAAAAAGTCTTTTTTTTTTTTAGGATCTTTAGGCATTTTTCGGCGTTTTTTTGCCAAAATTTTATTTATTTATTTTTTAAATCACTTTTTTTTCTGTAACAGACCTTTTTATTATTATTCATAAGACCTTATATGTTAATTCCAGACATTTTCATTCAGTAGTTTTTTTGCAAACAGCGTTTCAAATTTGACACTTTGAATTGTTGTTTTTTGGTTTTTTTTCTTTGCCCCGTGCGCCATCTTGTTGGCTTTTTCCAGCGGCTAGTCGGCGCGGTGTTCGGGTTTACGGCGGATCGTCTGGTACGTTCTGTGGGTTTTTTTGCGGCATTTCGGAGCGATCTGATTTTTCAGATCTTGTTGTCAGGGTTTTCGGCGGAATTTGGGGTTTTTCTCAGCAGATTTTCAGATCCGTTCCCTGCACTTCAGGGAACCTGTGGTGAATGCTGAATTTGTTTCCCCGAAACGTGGGGAATGAGAGAGCACTAAAATGTCACCGACACTTTGGTGCTCTCTCAATAACCCCTTTACTCTTTGGGTGTGCTGTTCATTTTGTTTTTCTATGTTTATACTTTAGGGTCCATTAGGAGAAGGATCCATTGTTATAGCACCCCTTTCTGTATGTTGATGGACTTCCAGATTCCCTATTTCTCTCTTTTCATATTTAGTTCTTGGTAATGAACCAAAGTGACAAGGTTGTGGGTGTTTGATAAAAAATGTACAGATCCTGAGTCCCGCTCCACTCAAGCCATAAGCGTTAACAAGTGAGTTATTAGGTATTATGGTCCTGGTGGTCAATGCTAACAGCTCCTCTGCTATTCCAGCTGAGCCACAAGCCCATGGTTTGACTCAACTGTAATGGCTGGCTTACTATTAATGTTTTGTATGCGAATGATCAGTCCAAAGTTGCTACTGATTTATAATGAATAAATAATATCAGATTCCAAGAGCTGGTGTTTGGTAACTTTTACATCTGCATAATTACTTAACAACCAAACACGCCAACCCTCAAAAAAATTGAAATTCACCTGTCATCCTATAGCAGAGAGGACGAAGTGACTCACAGCCTTCCCTCTCTGTAAAACAAAGACCAGAGAACAAGTAGTTCTCCGGTGTACTTCCTTCATAACATACAATCCTTCAAGACTATGTGCACACTTTAGAAGGATTGATGTGGTAGAACTATGACCTTTTTAATTACATTATGGGCAATGAGGTGACTATTGTTTGGCACTGGAAGAGTTTCAAGTATTTGTAAAAATGTGTGAAATGGCTTGACAGACCAGAGGCATGGTAGCTACAGATTCCAGATATCAATAACACAGGCATATACTTCTCTAAGGGGTTTGGAGCATCTATTGTATTCTTAACTGGAGGGAAGCACTACTATCCTGGTAGAAATAACTGTGCTGCAATGAGAGCCACTGTGCCGAGGTTTACCAACCAGCGAGAACAGAAGAACCCTACCACGTGTTCTCCTACTGTGTCTGTCGCTCAATGATTAATAATGTGGTGGTAATTAGTCTGTGTAGGACTCACTCCAGTAATGTGCCCTGCATGGAGACGGCATAGCATCCATGGCGTAGCCATTGCTCCACCCAACAGGTAAGAAAGATACGTAGGTTATCTGCAATATTGTGCTTACAGGAAGAACACAAAAAAAGCTGTTGCATAAAATATTTTCATGGTATACGTTTGCCAGAGCATTATTAAAACATATGAAATGTAATAGGGAGCAATGGTTTTGCACAATGCTGTTTACAGAGTACATCCGCACGGTCACAGATCTATGGATCTGTATATTAGCTGTCTGGGAATTTAGAGAAAGTGCCCTTAAACCTTAAGCACTTCCTGTTGTATTGCTCTTTTCCCTCCTGCGTCTCTGATCATCATAATGCATTCTCAAATGTTTTAGCTACAAGAGCTTTGGGATTGTGCACTTAGATTATAATCCATCTTTCATTGCCCCGCTGAGAATTGACTGGCAATGAAAGACATTATTTCTAATGTTCTCATCTTTTATTAAATAAGTACAGGCCAGATATAATTCTCTTACTGTCTGATTGATAAACAATTGAACATAAAAAAAGACAGGAGCCATCAAATGAATGAAGAATCTTTGTCTGATGCTGACACAGATGCAATTTGTTTCTGGATATGTTAAAAACATTGCTTTTATTTTGTTGTTGCAGCAGAACAGTTTAAAGAGCCTTTTTTCAAATACAGCTAGATGTTCAGTTGGCAAATAAAGAAATATTTATAAGGAAAAAAGTATTAAGGGTTTTGGTACCCATAGAGCAGTATCTGGGGGGAGGGGCTTTTTATAGGGCATGGATTGGTATTTTTCTATTAAATGCAGTGTGAGGTGTGCTGAGTCGTTTATACACCTAGAAATGCAGGAGAGACCCTTCCATGGGGTTCATTTCCTCACTTATATGGGAGTTATATTGTTAAGAATTAAAGAGACACTCTAGGCATTGTGCTCATGCAATACAAAATGCATAGTCACCTGACCTGAATGTCCTTGTTCCCCATCTGGAGGAGATAATCTCTACCCAGAAAGTTTTGAACAGCAATTCATTTCTGCCTTAGCTTTAGTCAAAGGCTTTCAGTGCACTCACATTGAGACCAGGGACAGATTTATAACTAGGCAGAGTAGGCATGTGCCTTCAGGCATCTGCCACAAGGGGGCACCTTGCTCTGTGTGTAAATTTTTACAATTTACAATCAGAGTACTGTATCTCTGGATCCCTAAGGGCTAGAGGGACATATGGAGGTATAATTGGAAAGGCCAGAGTATGACCTCTCCAGTGATGTCAAACATAACCAGGTTAGATTTATTTAAAAATAAAAATGTGAAATAAAATTTAATTTTTCTCTCCCCACCCCCAGCGCAGCACAATTATTCAGTTTACAATTATAAAGTGCTAATTCACCTTCGCATTTCCCACCCTGCCAGCAAGTGTGGAGCTGATGATGCAACGCATTGTTTCATCGTCAACCTAGACTGTGGCACTGCAGTGAAGAGAGACAGGAGGACTTTGAAACCCGCATCTCTGAATTGTACACCGCAGAAAGTTAAGTGAGATGTCATTGGAAAGGTCAGAGTCTGGTTTTTACAATGATACCAAAAATGACCATGTAATGAGTAAAAATTTTAAAAAGAGTAAATGCAAAATAATTTTTCTTCTCTGTGCTACGTCAGAGGCAGTATATACTTTTACAAATAAAACAAACAATGTCACTGCACTAACTAAACATACAGGGTTATTCAGAGAGCAGTGAAAACCAGGAGAGTGACTGGAGAAGTGAAAATTCTAGGTCAAAATGGCCAAACCAGAAAAATTCTCCCATTCATCTCACTTTCCAAATTGGCTATTTTGACGAATTTTCACTTCTCCAATCATTCTCCTGGTTTTCACCGCTCTCTGAATATCCCTGTAAGGCAACAGATTCTGCCTCTTCTTTTGATTCGAGTGCAGAGTGAAACAGTTTTTCAGTTTTTTAAAATGTTTTTTATTTTTTAGTTGGCTCCAAAATGAAAATTTAAAAAGTAATTTTGGCATGTTTTTTTTTTTTCTTTTGGACGGGGGGTACCCCACATTTCTGTGCCTACAGGCTCCTGAGATGCAAACCCGGCCCTGATTGAGTCCCATTTGATTGGCTAGCCACTTGTTCGAGCGAAAATTCTTCCCTTACTCGTGGGATGGAAGAAGTAGTTTGGGTTACACACACAATGCCTGGGCCTGGATGCCTATTCACTGGGATCCCCCAACTCCACAAGGAATAGAGAAAATCTATAGACAAGCAACACCAAGATGTCAAGACAGAGAAGAAATCTTTATTCAACCATTGCAGGCCTAGGCAGCTCACTGTAGTATGTACAGTATGTCTATGTACTTGCTCGCCCAGTCAGTCATATGAAAGCAGTGGCTTCAGCAGAAGGGTTGCAAGATATCAACATTTATTGTATAATACTGCTGCACTGCCAATGCAAACATTCAGCATATGTGAGTTGGCATGGGATTCTGGAAACAGTGTTGAATTAGACTATAATCCAGCATTTTGCCACATGTTGTGACACAAAAGCAGGATCTGAATGAATAAATAGTCCCACAAAGTCTTTCTAATACATAATAACTATCATAGACTCCATCAAACTACCTTATACCCCCATTATATGATGGCTGTTACATTGCTTTAACGTGTTCGTGGAAAGTGAGTATAATTTAAAAAATATGGATACATTTGCGTCGATTAGATATTGTTTGAGCCTGTAAAATAGTTTGGTAGTTAGTCAGTAGAATTGTGGTTAGAAAGACTATTTACAAAGGTGGGTTTAATATACCCACTCATTACCTGGCTATGGATTATAACAAAAGGGGTCTATATTCCTTTTATATAATTATCTATTTTGCTCCCTCTGCAGATAGGAAAAGCGGGGGTTGATATGTTAAACCCTCACCTGCTGCTCATGGAGGCATAGGGGAATGGGAACCCCCATTTATATTTAACAACAAATGTCTTTCCATTTTAGCCCATCAACCCCAAACATTGCATTCAGGAAATAACAGAGCCTGACCCCCCTTTATATTGTCAACTGTTTAGGCCCCATCCCTTTTGGAATAGGTGAGTGGGTTTCAAAGGCCATTGGGTCATTAATCTTATTGTGGGTTTTATTTTTGTATATGCAGAACACCCCTATTGAGTAATGGTGTCTGGTGTTAATGGCAAAACTGGTGAAATGTTAGCCACCTTTTAAAAGTGACAAAATATGAATTGATTGTAAGAGAAGTGTCACGGATTCCCTATGGATATATGTATATGATCCCTGTACGCAGGGTTACCCTAATATTCCGATCCGTGTAGTGGTCGGTTATAGTGACTAAGTACAGAACAGACTGAGACAAGAGCGTATATATATATATTAGCAAACAGATGCCAGATATCTGTATACAATACTGTGGAGCCAGGTGACAAAACTCTGGAGTAGTAGATTCAGAGGTCTAAACAAAAGAGTAATCGATTGCCAAAAGTCAGGGGTCAAAAACACAAGAAAAGTAGTTTTCCAAAGCCAAAGGTCTATACACAAGAGTAATTGTTTTACACAGCCAGAGGTCTATACACAAGAGTAATCATTTTCCACAGCCAGAGGTCTATACACAAGAGTAATCATTTTCCAAAGCCAAAGGTCATACACAATCAATATATTTAAATCAGAAACACTTAGGAGCACCGTGGGAGTGTGAGAACACGACAGTGCGCTGGTCTGGGCTAACGGAAGGGCTTATATACCATACCGCGCGATTTCCTAATGAGCCCCTCCGGGCATCACGTGATCGGCGCCGGCATGCATTTTATCCGGCACCCAGCAAGCGAGCAGCATGGAGAAGGTGTTGCGTTCCCCCAGCCAGGCCCACTGGTGCTGAGAACTCTTTTCAGCCCTTATGGTTTTTAGTGTTAATCTGTTTTGCTCTCCGCCCTTGGAGTCTCAGCGTCTGACCAGACCTGTGGTGACGTGACCTGCACTACCCTATTTAATGGCTATCAGTGCATTGTTCCCTGATCCAGTATAGATCTTCCTTGCTGAGTTCCTGAATTCTGTATATTGCTTATTGACTTCCTGATTTTTGAATTCTAGCTTTGTATTCTGACTAATCTTCTGCTTATGTCCATTGTGTGTTGTCTGAGCTATTTTGGTTTTCATGTTCATGTTTTCTTGAATTTCATGCTCAGGTTTTCTTGATTTTCATGCTCATTTGTTTTATTCTGGTGTGAGACCTATTTGCTAGGTATCCAGTTGTTTGTGCTGGTCGCAGCATAACCTCAAGTTCTATGTGAGGCCTGCCCTGAATGTTGCTGACTATATTTCTGTCTGTTTTTCTGGTTTATGTTGTGTGTATCTAGTGCAGCAGCTCATTGTTCTAGTATATAGAGACCACCTCAGGGATCTCTTTCTTGTTCAGTTGTTGCTAGATATTCCTTCCTGTCTAGTCTAGTTTAACCCTGTTGTTTCATTGTATATGTTTTCCCACCCTGTACTCTGTATAGTCAGAAGGCCATTCAAGGACCTTTCCTCGTGTGTGCAAACTGTCTTGTCTGGTTCTGTTGTATCCTGTGTCCAGGGTTCTGCATAATGCAGAAAGACACATACCTGCCTAAAGGACTTAATAAATACAGCAGCAAGGACCCCCCCTTTGGCTCCTGACAGGAGGCTGCTGGGCGCCAGATGTACGTAACAAGAAGTCAAGCACCTAAGATTATTTGAAGCCTTCCTCTTATGATCTGTACTTGATGTACTTGCTCACTAGATTGCTTCATAACGTGTTCATCATCATGAACTTAGTGACATTGTTTTGAAATCATGGTTGCATGGTGACATGTATGCATAAACACAAATATGTTAACAAGGTGGCAAAAGGGTATATAAGAACTTTATGGAAAGTATATACTTACTACCAACTGAGGAACCCACGGATTTAGGCGAAACGCATTTTGGTATTTTTTGTTTTTATGTGAATAAATTATTTTATACTGCACCCATGGAATTACCTTAGGAGGCGATCTGAGACATTTAGAGACCCCAGTGCTCTTAATAATTACTAGCTGCCTGTGAACTAGTGCCAGGATAGGCACTCCATCTTGTGAGTAGCTCACTTTTAATACTTTGTATGCTCTATAAGATTTGGGCCACCTGCACTAAGGCTATTTCCTTGTCTTTGAGGGAAATCATTTTAACATAGAAGAGAATCCTAAGAAAAAAAAGTGGGATTCTCCCTTACGGATCCAAAAGTGATAAGATCTGAGCCTGATACACCTAGGCTCTAAACCACGTGAGTGGCACTTTTTTCAGAATTTTATGGAACTATATACATAAAGGCAGTTTTGCACTATATATATCTTTTTTTCTTTGAGGCCCTCTGACCTAAAAAATATTGAAGAAATTGAATTAGCACTTTGGTGGAAAATTGTATTAATTTTTCTTTACCTGAGATAGAGGGTACCTTTTGTTTTGATGTAGACCGATATATGTTCCTCAAATTGTGCTCCTAATTGTGCCCACATTTGTTTTGCGCTCATACTGTATTTATTAATTGTTTTTGTCCTTGTCCATGCATGTTTCTATTGTGAAATCATTGTGCAAGCCTGTTTTCATGGTGGCATCCAGTTCAGGTAAATCAAATGTTAATATAAAAGCTGTTAGGAATGGCATCATACATTACTGTCCATGATTGATTGAAACCGCAATAAAGAATCCATTTGCAAAGTGGAATTGAATTATAAAGACTTCAGCTTGCCAGTGGTTCTCAATCTAGTGTAAATTAAGCACGTTCTATAAATAAAAACAAAATAAACCCATACGCAGTAAAATTACTCTTTTGTTGTCTTTGGCAAATAAACGGGAAAAAAAATCCTCAATCACCACATCCAAAGAACGATGCAAATGTTTTTAGTTTAGCTTTAAATTTATTTGAAGATACTTTAATTTCTTTGACGTACATATTAATATACCACATCCAAAGCAAGAATTAACATTATCCAAAGACGTGGGTAAAACTTAGTGCATTTTTTCCTCTATATGCGTAGTTCTCTGATCAGAGACTTGCCTTGATTTAGGAATATGCAGAGACTTATTTAGGCTTGTGCTGCTCTAGCCACTCCAAATTCTGCTGTCCCTCCCAATGTATCAAATATATTTAACAAGATCAAATTAAGACAAATATTCAAGACCTGTCTGAACCATTTATGTGAATAAAAATATAATTTAGAAGAAAACTAAAGTATCTTATTTACACCAAATTATTTCTAAAACCTTCACTGTAGATTAGCTAGTTTCCCTTAATAAACATACTTGAATTGATGAGAAGTCTAAGGGCACTATCATGTGCCTCTCGCTAAAATGGCGTCCGCCTTTTACAAGTGGATTACGAGGCAGGCGCTGAATCCAACAGCCTGCTCCGTAACGGCTGCTAAGCTCCGGGATACTCCATAGGACTCTATGGTGGCTTGTGCTTCTGGGCCATGTGCTCTCACTCTTACGAGATCGTGCATGGCCGCTGAGTGATCATGGAGGGAGACTGGGGACTATTTGTCCCCAGTCTCACTCTCCTCCCGTCAGCCAGAAGCCGCAGATCAGGCCACTGTTATCATCGCAGGATGAGAGGTGAGTATCTGGTTTTTGGGGGCTTTTCAGCTGGTGATAACTGATTCTGCAGCAGTGGAATTGGTTTGCGCCAGCTTAGATCTGTGGCTAATGTTTCAGTTAGCCACAGCAGTTTGTAAATAGCAGTAGGACTTTGTTATCCTAACGCTAATAACCCCTTGCTTACTCTATGCGCTCCCTATGTTAAGCATAAGGAGCGCAAAGTACAGTAAGCTTGCGCTAGAAAGCGCTATTATCAATTTAACCGGCTAGCGATCGGGATGTGATACGGGGCGTAACGCTATCAGCGAAAACCCTTTTTATTTTTTTATTTTTTAGAACACCTTTTTGTATTTTTTTAGACAATTTTTTTTCTCCTAATTTTATTAAAAGGCGTTTTTTTATTTTTTTATTCCGTAAGAGACCTTTTTATTATTCAGACACATTTTAATAATTTTTTTATTGTTTTAAACACCTATTAGAGTTTTTTGGACCGAGATATCCGCCTTATACTGGCACCTAGCCGTCGGCTACCAGGTAGAGACACTCTGGAGCCTGCTGGGTTCCCCCCTCCAGACCTGCGACTGGTGAGCGGGCCGCCGCACTACTCTCAGACTAGATCATAGGCGGCCATCTTGGGGCCTGGAATTGGCGTGCTTTTCCAGCGCCACGCGGCACCCCTGTCTCCCCTGATGGGGAAGAAAACTAAAACTGGTGGAGCAGGGGAAGATTTTAACACCCCCGACATCTGAATCTCCCTTAGCGGGGGCACGGGGAGGAGATTACCGCTCCGCTCCGCGCACGAACATGGAGACCAGATGGAGATGGGGGAAGCGGCCGCTATCTCAGGCCCGGACACAGAGCAATCAGGTGCAGTGCGTGAAGCACTCCCCGCTACTAAAGGGGATATCCGTAGCTGCTGGAGGATGCCAGGAAATCGTGGCAAGGGGACTTTGAGTCGCTAGGTGCAGCTGTAACGGAGACACAGGCTACGGTAGAGGATTTACAGGCCCGCACGCTAGAGGTGGAGGACACACAGGCTGCAACCTCCACATCTATTCGAGCCCTACAAGCGCAGGTGAGCACCCTGCAGTTGACCGTTGTGGCGTTGGAAGCACGCCACAGGCGATGGAACGTAAAGCTCCGTGGCATACCGGAGACTGTCCCGGACACGGAGCTGCTGCAATATGCCGTACGTTTCTTGGACACAGTACTCGGTCCCTCGACGCATATTAAGGACCCAGTCCTTATGGCACTTCAGATAAGGAAGGCTGCCATGGCCCCCTCGAAGGCATTGCGCGATGTCATCATCACCTTGCGAGACAGCAGCCAGCACTCCTCATTGTTCCGGGCTGTCTGGAATCTGACATCGGTCCCTTTTGACGGAGCGAATATAGCGGTATATCGAGATGTCCCCTTCCTGACGTTGGCCGCACGGCGACAGTTTCAACCGGCTATGGTGGCTCTCCGCGCGCACGATATAAGATATAAGTGGGGCGCCTCCAGTTCCCTTATAATCACCCCGCAGGATGGTCGTGCTCTTGTGGCTAACACGCTGGAGGAGGCTGAGGGACACCTACACACCTTGAGACTACCTCCCGCTCCATCGGGTATACATGGGATTACACAGCCTGCTTGATCTTTCCCATCCCCGGACATCCCGGTCTGAGTTGGGGATCGTAAGGGGCCCCGAGAGGATCTACTTTTTCTGATACCTCCCTCTGAGAATGGCTTCGGTCTCACCCAAGCGATGCTCTTTTTAGCAGCTTTTTCTGTCTCACTGAGCCGCCTTCGGTTTTGTTAATAGCTGAGTTGGCTGTATTACCTTCGCGGACACTGCTGCATTGCTCCCCCTTTTTTTCTCCTGTTGCGTCTCCTTTTCGTTTGGTGTTTGTCGTATGATTAATGGTGTTCTTAATTGCCCCATCCCCCCTTTTTTTTTTCTCTGTCTCGGGGCGCGCCACCATGGCATTGTAGGCTGTGATTGGCCCTCGGGCACTTTGACTCCATGACAGGATCCCTCCATGGCCTCCTCAGGGAGCGAGCCAGGAGCATCATGGTAATGGCCACGTTTTTTTGTTTGTTTTTTTCCCACCTCCCCTTCCACACCCCCCCTTCCCCATTTGGGACACCCTCTTTCTTTTTGTGACATATGTCATTTTACACCGGACTCTTCGCGGTACCCTTTGACTTATTTACATTTGAAACGTCTTATGCGTCAGGCCCTGCGAGGCCGTTTATCGTTGGTCAGCTTGTGACACTTTCCTTTTCAATAAAAATGTTAAATTTAAAAAAAAAAAACTAAACACCTATTCGGAGAATAGGAGACTTCATTTTTTTTTCATTACGGTGGAATTTGCCGATGCCAATTTGGTGCAATTCGACGGTTATTGGTGCACTTCAGCAGTTTTCGCCGACGTTCAAAAACTGCTTTGGCAACTCCAATTTACGCAAAATACGGTGACCAATTTGCTAAATAGTGAATTCACCGTATTTTAGACGAAATGGAATCGCCGTAATGTGGCGAAATGGGCCAAAACGCAAGCAAATTTTGGTGCTTTGTTATATGACCCTTAACTGTAAATAGGCAAATACACTCTTTTTAGTGGGTATGCAATGGAAGTATTTATAAACTATAGGAAACCTGTAATATATTGCAGTAATTAAGAAAATTAATCTTGAGGTTATCACTGCAGTGCATATTGGTGTACGTTTATTGTTCCCTGCTGTGCATGTGACTTGAACAAGGCAATCATTCTTGTCAGTGAAAATAATTTAAAGAGGATACTACTGGATCAAGCTCATCTCACTTTCTAGCTGATGATTAATGTCTTTACTTTTCAAGCATTTGAGCACCACTCATTGGTGATACACATAAAAAGATCTAAGCAGGAAGGATAAAGACAATATATAAAGCCATTAGTCTTTTCTAATAGCATAGGCGCAGAGGGAATTAAACTTAAAGGTCTGCCTTTCCGGTCCAGCACTCAACTAATATAACCACTCATAAAACTGATAGTTGATATACAGGTTCATATTGACTCTCTGGTTCAACCTTTTATTGATGAATGAAATTTCACGACATTATAATGTTTCCTGTCAAGGTCCACATTGCATTATCCTGTGCAATAGAGACATGAGGCTGCTACGGTACAACAAATGAAATGTCTTACAACTCTGATGTTCTGAAGATCTATGGTATAAATTAGCCAATATTTTAAAAAAAATCTCTGCTGTAAGATCTTCATTGTTATAACTTTAGAGGGGAACCGTTCTTGTTTTTTTTTTAAAACCGACCTATCATTATTTGCTAGAACAGAAGTTGAGCTGTGTGTGTTTTTAGAGAGATTAGGTATACATTATGGGGACTATTCAGAGAGATCCGAAATGTCGCCGAAATGTAACCGGACACTGAATTTCAGCGTACGGGGACATTTCGGGGTCATTCGTCTATTCAGAGAGCACGCAGTTCGCCAAATTGATAAACAACATTTTATTATGGTTATAAAATATTAACATTACATCTAAAAATAGAATTATTGTCAAATTAATAGCCATGATATCTTGCTTTTTGCTTACTGTGATTTTGTTCATGGTTTGTGAATGATACAGAGTGGTAAAAACAGACTGATTAATATCATAGGGGTGTAAACAAAAAAATGATAAGCAACACACTCAAGTACATATTTTTTTACTAAAGTGGATTCACTACAGAAATTTTATGTGATATTTAAAGCCATAGGCGGCTCTAGAGGGGGGCAAGGGGGCAATTGCCCCCTTTAGGTTATTCCTTGCCCCTATCAGGGATCAGCATCCAGCTTCCACCACTTATTAACACCGCAGTATCTATGTCCCCGTGTGTCGTACATGGTCGAGATGTCAATGGAAAGGGCAGAGTCTGGCCTTTCCAATGATACCCAACATGACCATATTCAGTGTAAAATAAAAATCAGAAACAATAAAATAAAAACATAAAAAAAATTTCACCGGGTTGAAATGGATCTGCAGTGAAAGGGTTTATGGTCAGACTGTATATTGTGTATTACTTTAGTTTCTGCCTTGGTTTAGTTGTATATTAAGGGTTAGTAGACAGGCTTCATCCCTCACAATATACATTTTATTTTTCCTTGATTAATGACATTTTAGGAGTTAATTGCTAGGCTACATGCCTGACAGTGTATACATTTAGTTTTCTCTTGATAACTGGCAATTAGGAGTTAATGGATAGGATACATGCCTCAGTTTATTCATTTCATGTATTCCCTTGATTAATGGCATTGTAGGGTTTAATTACATGCCACACTGTTTATTATTTTTATTGTATTTCCCTACTTTAACCCCTTTACATCGCAGGACGTGCTATGCTGTCCTGCATCAAGCAGGCTTAAACGCCGCAGGACGACATAGCACTTCCCATGTGCCTGAAGCCCCCCTCCCGCCGATACTCACCTCTCTCTCCAGGTTCCACGCTGATCTGACTTCCATGTAGTCAGATCAGTGTTTTTATACCCTCCCGGTGCACTGACATCATTGCGGCGGGCACAATGATGTCAGTTTCAGGCGCCCCCCCCCCACCAGAGCAGGGGGAGCGCCGGGAGGGGGAGTCTTTTGAATCCCTCTATCTCTTCATCACCGGTGTGGTGGTAGACATTAATGACAGGCATCCCTGGAAAGGTCCCAGTCTGTCCTTTCCAGCGATGCATTTCATTAACCCCTTAGGTGCAAGGCCGCGATCCGGCACATATTGGCGCTGGATCATGGCCTATTTCTGGTAGGCGCTGCCATCTCTGGGTCCCCCGCTCTCATCAACTGACTCATCACACGATGACATGACTTAGCCGGGTCCCTCCACTCATCAACTGACTCATTCTGTATGGCGCAATGACATCAGTTAGCTGGGTAACCCCTAGCTGCCTAGGGATTTCATCAGGAAATCTAGAGTCCTAGTATTGCCTCCATTGTCTGAAAATATATTTTCTTTGATTCTTTCTATTTTTATTATCTGTGCTGTGTTGCAAACAGTACATAATACATGATTCTGCCATTATACCCATATTTTAAATATGGTATTGGCACATTGTGTATTCCAGTTCTGTATAATCTTGACTCTTTCTTCTCTTTGCGAGAAATCCAAATATTATATAAAAAAAAAAGAGTGTAATGATTTAGGGGAAAAAATTTGTTGGGACCCCTGCCTATTTGGAAGTTAATACTTCTCTTCATGGGTGGTACAATCAGTTGTTGCTGAGCTTGGCTGGTTCAGATCTAACAGCCAACATGGGAAAATCATCTTTCACTGTATGCCAATCTGCTAAGTTATTTAGCCCACACAAGCAGTTGGTTGTGTCTTCTAGAATTCTGGAACAAATGAAAAGAGGATTTGCAATATAATTGGATTTGGTGTACTTTCTGCATATAGTAGGCATGGCGGAACTGTAGGACTGGAGCAATTAGCCTCTATTATAATATAATTGTTACCTAAATGTTTTTAAATGCACAAAAAGCACATCTGGTTTGGGATATTCTGCCTGGTTTGAGAATTCCCGGTTGAAATGAATGGCATATTCTTCACTCCGGAACCTGTACACATAAAACAACCTATTTATTTCCCCACTGAGTACATTACTTTCCCATGTCAAACTGCATATTCCAATCCCTTTCCATATTAAGCCCTTTGATTTAATAGAGGTTTTAACTATTGGTTCTTTAGGGATTTTTTTTTTCAGTAGGCTTTGCTTACATTATGTTATTGGAAAGTATAGCTATTTTCTTGTAAAGTGGCAAGCCTGTGTCAAAATTGATTTTCTTAGCTGCCTGAATTGTAAAACAGATAAGCTTCTGTTTTGCATACTTTTTCTATTACAATTTAAATATGGATAAACATAATGGGGAAAATGCAACAAATAAGCTTTAAAATGGTTATAGATGTGATATTTAATGATGTAATATCAATGACTGGTTTGTTTTATCAATTGCCACTGTTTCAGCCAGGTGACATTAAAGGGAAGTAAAATGGATACAATAGTGCTATACAGTTTTAAAAATAAGGATTATACAATATATGTTTAAAAATATATGGCTTATATCAGAATTAATAAATCCAAGCCCCTATTCTGACCTAGGGCTTGATTTAATTCCGAAAATAATGACTGCTAGCAGACCGTTAACAAAAAATTCTGCGGGTTAAAAAAAAAAAGCATGCAGGTAAAATGTCCGAATAAGCTTATGTCAGCCAGCATCATACAGATGTGTTCGTTTAAATATGGCTACTGGAAAAATGAAGGGACAGATCACGACCTGGATGATATGCACAGCGCTCCAGCCATACAACATAACGTCTAGAATGATGTGCTTATTTTGAGCTCCTCCTACTCTATCTGAGACACGTCTCAGAATATGCGCCAAGTTGCTGTATATTAAAGTCTCCTGTACTTTGTATGGGAGACGCTATTGTGCCACGAACAGATAGAGAACAAGCTACTACAACCAGCTCGCTCTCCATCTATCTCTGATATCATTCATGTTTGAATACTGTCTTTCAAACCCTGGTGTTAAGTGATTGTGCTTCAGCACAATCACTTAGCACATACATGTAAACCCAACCAAAAATCCCATACTCACCTCAGATCCCTCGGAGGTGAGAGCGACAATATCTGCCACATCCTCTCTCCACGGGTAGAGGAATAAATAGTTCCCAGTGTTCCTCCACCTATCCCTTCACTGTTCTGGTCAGATCTCATTTGCGAGATCTCTCATATGTCTCCATGGAATCCTATGGACTGCTAAAGAAGATAGCACTATTGTGCTTAGTGCTGCTAATGTTATCACGTTATGACTCGAACGTATTACAAATCAAGCTGGTGTCAAAGCGGCACAGTCGTAATACGAACAATAAAGGCAAGCCGCAAATGGAAAGCGGCAGCCTCAAACATTTTCCATATGAGTCATGCCTTAAATGTCCGAGTTGAGAATAAGCCCCAGATGTTTAAGCTGGGGTCAGACGAACGCAGTGCGAACGTGCGTTTAGCCGCACTTTATTACGGTCGTAGTAGCAGCAAATGATGTCTAACGCAGGCCCACACATGAAGTACGGCCGCACGAACGTTCGGCCGCGCAACGCAAGCGGCAAACAAACGCATTTTTGCAAGAACGTCGAACCGCTAGTAGTGACGTACAGAGTGCGCTGCGTCCGCATAGCGGCGTGTGTGCGTGATTAGGAGACGTCAGACGCTGCTAATGTCCTGCCAACATAACGTCCAGAGACCCAAAATTTCCTGGTTTGGATCCGTAAAAAATCACGGCCGTAATTGCGCATCGTATGACCGCTATCGCGTCTTCCGTCAAAAAATGCATTTGGACGCATCGACGCAAGTTTTGAAGGTAGACGTGAAAAATGCGTTCGTCTGACCCTAGCC
Source organism: Leptobrachium leishanense (assembly GCA_009667805.1). Lineage (NCBI taxonomy): Eukaryota > Metazoa > Chordata > Amphibia > Anura > Megophryidae > Leptobrachium > Leptobrachium leishanense. Next base: position 257,747,698 of record CM019064.1, read on the forward strand.
TTAAAAAAGATTTCAGTCTTATTGCCTCTATTTTTCTGCCTGAAAATCCATTTTTGAACACCTTTCAGCTTTTTAATCTTTTTCAGAAATCTGTATACCATTAAATTCGAATTGAATCGTTCAATCAGTATCTCCATTGACAAGTATTGCTGCGAGTGCTGAAATTTGTGAATTTTTAATGGGATTTGAAATGCTGGTAAGCACATATTTGATTCTGCCGAACCGAAAAATGGCCAAAATGCAGCCGAAAAAGTTTACTATTTCAGTTATTCAAATTACATGAAGGCACTTGCCCAGTGGTTGCCAAACATTTTTGGGCTGCCACCCCCATGGCTACCAGGTCACATCCCTAGCATCCCCATACAAACACATATTTTTTTTGTATTAGGAATAAAGTAAATTCAAACCAACAGCTAATCTAACACCACGTTTTTCCTTAATGCCCTCCTGTCATGTATCTTTCAGAAAGTCACCCCTGAGATACCCAAATGCCCAAAGACCCGTAACCACACTAGAGTCAATCTGGTTGGCTGACTCAATTCCACAATCCACTCCTGGTTATTCCCTGCTGCTCGGGTGCACCACATCCCATACTGGATCCATACCATATTTGCATGATCCTCCCTGGCTACCACAGGTGTGCCCAGCAGCTCTGATGGACTTCCCATAAATGAGTGCTCCACAAAAAGCTCAATGCTTTAATATACTGTAGTTATAAAGATTTTAAAAACACCTGATTGAGGAATAAATAATGCAGATTTGTTTATAAAATATGATCATATATTGCATGAGTCTGCCACAACTACATTAAAGTATATTGCTCTGTATTTAACACATATATTTAATACAATTCTTCAAGACAAACTCATAGGACTTATTTTAAATATAATTAAATTATGTAATATATTCTATTTAATATTTTTACCATTTTTCATTTTACGTGGAACTGGAAGCGCTGCAGAAACTGTTGGTGCTATATAAATGATGATGATGATAATAATAATTGTAAGATCAGATTTTAAATAGACTGATGAAATGCATGTTTCAAATGAAATGGACTTAAAATGAAAACACAGTCGATAAGAATTTTATTTAAATTAACATATTTATGGCTATGTTCAAAGTAAAATCGAGTTACACCAATTAAATCACAATCAATCTGGACATCTAATTTCATAGATTCTGAAATAGAAAATAATATATAATTTTTGCATAGTAAAGTATATTATGTTTTTGAGGCATCACCGACTGTTATATATGGTATGCTGTTTGAACGTGGCATGTCTATGGTATGATTTTGTATATCCATACATAATTAAGATTGTTTATTTTTTAAATGTTTTCTTTTTAAATAAGTTGACACATTTTAAGAAGTGTAACTTATAAACAGCAAATAAAACTGTTATAGCAGCATACTGATTATAATTGTGATAATTGTTTGAATTACATCACTTGAGTACAAATGAGTGATATTCAGGATGAGCTTGTTAAGTATTTATATGCAAATAATTGTAATTCCTAAAACTTTGCAGCAAATTAAACTATGAATGTTAACCTTAGCCCTGTAGGGGCTTATGAACTGCATTCCCCTTGATGCTCGCTCAGAAACGTCCTACCATTATTTCACATTAATTTAAATTTACAAGATGAAGATTTTCATTCAACTCTGTTATTAAAGGGTCACTCTGAGGAAATGTTACCCCATCCTTTTATGCCTTTATATGATTGATCAGATGCTGCCTGGTGAAGTGTGTGTGTGTGTGTGTGTGGGGAAACTCCTCTGCTTCACATAGTGATTTCTGCAAAATGGCACTGATGGGGGGTGTGCACTTCACACAGCCTGACCACTTTAAAAAGCTAAATTGGCGAGGTGTGTAGAGTGTCCCTTTAACTTAAAAATTTTACTGTAAGTCATAAAATAATTCTTGCCACTACCAACTCTTTGTACTTGGTAGCATTGGATTGCGTGTTGAACTGATAGTAGATGCTCAAATAGTTCAATAGATTTACTGATCAAGTTTTTCACGAGATTAATTTTCTCAGCAGAATCCATGGAATCATAATAGCTATGTTAGCCGCCTAACATTTAGGACCTGTCCCCTGTTAACTAAACATGCAATGTTCAGTGTTATTACCTTACACCAGTGATTCCCAACCCTGGCCCTCCAGTACCCCTAAAAGCCAGATTTTAAAGGATTCCCTTGAGGAAATGCAGACTGAATCCTGCAATCAGTGAGCAGCAAATCATATCACCTGTGCTGTGCTTCAGATACCTGGCAAACCTGGCCTGTTAGAGGTACTTGAGGAGCAGAGTTTGGGACCACTGCCCTACACCAACATTAAATTTCTGGCTTTGATGGAAGTACTATGCAGCAAGAGGCACAAGTAGTAGCGAATTTAATTTAAAATGAATCGGAACTATACTATGGCACTTTTGCACCAGACATAGAAAGTCTTCAGAGCTTGTCAGAGAACACATCCCTGCCACGCCCGATAAACTACATGCACGTAGATGTTACTTAATCTAGTTATTACCTGCAACCTGATTCTGATTTGGCGTTGTGCTTTCATTCTCTTATTTATATACTCTTTAGCTTTGAATTTAGCAGGAAATATTAGTCTGCACTACTGTGAACTACACATACTAACATGCACTTTTCAAAACTAGCCCCTATGCTGCTATTACTCTGAGACTACATAAAATGGTGAATAAACATTGAGAATCTATGCCCTGAGAGGTTTTATTTATTTTTTTCCTCACTAGTTTTAGACTACATAACCCATTTATTGAGGGATCAATATTTTTAATATTAGCCTTCTCATTTTGTGTTTGTTTCTTGATTATCCAGTTAAAGTCCTGAGGTAATTTTTATGTTTTAGATGTGTTGTGAATATTTTACGTTTTGCTACTCCTTCCAATCAAGTTATAGTCTAAAGGGATTTCTTCTCACGAGATGTGCTCTAAATACTAATTATAACACTCTCCCTAATGAACACAGGGTTCCTATTTTTTATATCCTGACACTGATAATCTCTCTACTGTCTACTGTAGATTACTTTGAATATGGTAATTAAGACATTTTATGGCATTAACTATAAATGTATAGATGACATAAGTTGCCTTGGACAATTTTAAGGGACTGACAAACAGGTCATCTTAAAATTGTTACCTGTTTGTCTTGAAATTAATTGAATTGATGAACAGTATCCTATCTGACAAAACTGCCACCTCACGGCGGTGGAAAGAAATGCTGTGGATTTTAAAAAGTTAACTTGTTTTGTCACAATAAATTCAGGCACTCCTATTGCTTTTTCAACACAACGTGGCATTATTATTTTACTTTATTGATATAGCGCCACAAATTTCACAGCACTTTACAAGATCAGTGTACAAGAGGTTTATACTTTAGAATACCACACATAGATGATACGGCCTGATTCAGGGGGAACCTGTTCCCAAGGGAATTGACAATCTATGAGTTATACAAGTATTTTTATGAGGTAGGCGCATCCGTATCATTAGGTGCCTTGCCCAAGGACACTCGCTGGTGGCGTCTTCTGAGTGGGATCGGGTCGTCTTTCCATGATTGTAGAACAGCAACCTGGTGGTTAGGTTGAACCCACTTCTCCTAAAGTCGAGACTTGCTCCTTCACAGTTGTGTTGGAGGGATGTGCTGAACGGGATTTTGACTTGCTTCCCCACGGTCGAAGGGTAGAGATGTTACCACTGGACTCCACAGCCAATATTGTGTGCTAGGCAAGTATGTACCGTTAGCTGTCTTTCCCAAGGACACTTACTGGAGATGTGCTCTTGCTGAGATTCAAACCTGGGTCTCCACGGTTATAGAACAGGGATGTTACCTTTACTCCATCCAGCATCATACTGGTGTCAACTTTCTGAAGTTGGTGCGGTGCAAAAAAGATGGTTCTAATTTATGGGTACGGATTAGGATTAATAGTTGTGCTTGTTTCAGGATTAGGGTTACTTTTAATGCCAGGGTTACTTTTAAAGTTAGGGTTAACCTTAATACTAACCAACATATTCTGCTCCATTTTTAGGCAACAGATTCTGCTTCTTCTTTCAAATGTATTCAATGTCAAAAGTAGAAGCAGCAGAATCTGTTGCCTAAAAATGGAGCAGAATATTTTGGTTCGAGTTAGGTATAAGGGGCAATCCCAAGATTATCCTAACCCTAAAACTAAAATGCGGCATACTGTACCGTAAATTTATGATGCAACACAAGTGGATTGTTTTTTCATGACATTTTGACACTGCATTACGATCAGCGACCACATGGTGGCATTCTGCCTATAGTAAACCCAACTAAGCAATCTTTGAATAAAGGTAGCTACTGTATATGCTAGCTAAACTGGACTGCTTTGACTCCATTTTCAACAATTCCAATCCTATTTTGTATCAATTGGTGATTCATGTGGTATGTCTGAATCAAGAGAGAATGTTTCCTTTTCATGTGATGATTTGGCATCCTAAACTATTTTGGGGGATTATGAGATTTCTCCAAGCAGGAAATTATCAGAAATACACAGAAAGAGATTTACATGGAGACTGTTAAATGAACATTATTTAATCATCTCCAGAGGTGAATATCAAGCTCTATGTACGTCTGACAAAACAAATTAAATTTTAGGAATACAATAAATTATGTAGATCGATTAATATTAACAGGGGAGTTTAATTACCATATGCATAATTTTAACACTGATTTGTATTTTTCAAATAAAACAGGACATCTTACAATAGCATCCATCAGAGGCATAGGGAGATAATTACTAGTTACATTGTATTGTTATCCAGAATTACAGCATCCATTTGATCATACTTCTAGATGTTGGAGCAGTTGTCTCATCAGGATATGATGCTTAGATAACAGACTGAATTAAACATAATCTCCTATGGGCAAACACATTGAATTAACAGCTGTTCATAGATCAAGTTGAGTCTATTTATAACTTTTTAACGTGTTCACAGTATAGTAGTACTTAGACATCAAATCAAAACTACATTAGCAAATGAGGTAAATAAACAAATGAAATCAGAAAATGGTATGTATAACTTTTAGAAATGATAAAATAAGGTTTATTAATATACTGATAGAGCGCATTTTGTCCATAATGTTTGGTGTCCTCAGTATGACTTAGACTAGCATGTCACATGCTGGGACTGCAGAGGCTCTTAGTTTGTGCCTTCTTCTGCTGCAGCACTTGGTAGCCTTGTTCCTGAGTGGCAGCATCTGTTTGTTCGTCCCTTGTTTGCAACAATCGTGAATATGTTTCAGCTGTATTAAAGTATCTTCATGCATTTTCTATTGAAAATACAGTAAACACAATGGTAAAACAATGCTAGACAACTTCAATTGACACTACGGTGAAAACTATGCTAAATACCTCCAGCAGAACCTATGATGGAAACCCCATGGAGTACTAGGCTGAACAGCTTCGGCAGACACTATGGTGAAAAGGACACAAACTACAGAGAACTATGGTGGAAGTTCCCATAAACAGTCAATTCAATGTAGTTTCACTGTAGTTGATCCTTCAGAGTTCCCATCAGTTTGCTGACCTAAATCCTCCGTTCTTTTAAAGTGAATAACCTCTTTAGTCTCCCATTAGTGTACGTCTAAATTTATAGTAACATACAAGATTATTCAAAGAGATCCGAAATGTAACCGGACACTGAAATTCAGCGAACGGGGACATTTCAAGGCCATTAGGCTATTCAGAGAGATGGCAATTTGCCAAATTCTGGCGAATTGCCTGCATGTACGGTGACTGTTCGAGGGCAGTGAAATTCCCCATAGAGAAGCAATGGTTCAACTATTCAAAGACACCAAACAGCAGGGAAAAGTTGCCGAAATGCCCTGCCGTTCAGTGGTTTCATTCGACAGGTTTATTCAGGAGAATCCCATAGGCTTCAATGTTAAAAAATATTCCCGTTTTAATTCAATATCTAATAAACTGTTTATTATTTTATTCTGCTGTAAAGAGTCTCTTTATTTATAGATTTTTTTAGGATCTTTCAGGCATTTTTCTGGAATTTTTCAGCCAAATTTCTTTTCATTTTTTTTAAAAAGAAAAATATTGTTTTTAATTTTTCCTTAACAGACCTTTTTATTATCATTCATAGGTACTTATATGTAAATTTCAGACATTTTCATTTAGTAGTTTTTTGCAAACAGCGCTTCAAACTTTGAAGCGTACTTTTTTTTTTCTACCACGTTCGTCTGCCTGTCGGGTTTTTCCAGCGGCTGCTCTGCGCTGTGATCGGCTGCTAGTCGGGATTTTCCAGCGTGTTCGGCGGGGTTTTTCGGTGGTTTCTGCGGGCTTTCGGTGAGTATTCCACGAGTATTCTGCTTGTTTGCGGCGAGTATTCCCTGCACTATGGGGGCCCTGCGGTGCTTGCTGAATACACCGCAGGGTCGGCAAACTAGGAATCACTGAATCGCCTCAAAGTGCGGGGAACAAAAGGTCACCGAATGTGCGGTGATTTTTAGAATCTCTCTGAATAACCCTGATAGTAATTAGGTGGGAGAAGACTAATCGTCATCATGTTCAACCTTCAACTCCTTCCTATTCTTGATCCAAATTAGGCAAAAAAAATCACTTGGAGCATTTTCCAGTTTTGATCAAAAGGGAAAACCAATCCTTCATGGTTAGACTACTGATATCTAAAGGTATGCACAAGTGAAAAAATTTGTTTAGTTTCACTTGAAAATAATTTTGTTTTTTTGATTTGAATTTCGGATCACAAACAATAAATCAAATTCTGCTCAATTACTGTTAGATTAAAGTTAAACATGAGTGTTTAAAAGGCAAGCTAGGGTTAAATATTGAGCTGTCTATTAGCCTGTGGTGCTGAATCAGTTGTACAGCCAATTGACAGGAATTGGGTGCTTTGTGAAACAGCAAAATGAAACTTACTCATTATCATAATTTCGTTTTTAATTTGGGATGAATTTGAATTTTAGGATCACAAAAAAAAACCAATAAATCCTGCTCTATTGCTGTTAGATTAGGGTGAAAGATGAGGGTTAATAGGCAAGCTAGGGTTAAATTACCATTTTTCTGCAGTGTGCATAGAGGAATCATTCAATTAATGGTTCTCTTGTGAAACAATATAACGAATCAATTTAGTTATATACGGTTTCGTTTTGTTTTAACTCTGATGAAATTAATTCGTTATTTTGGAACAACTTCTGAAATACGAATTAACGAATTTTCAAACGGATTGAGATTTGCTACGAAACGAATACACTTTTCAGTACTTTACATATTAAAGAGGAAATTAATAGATTATAGTTCTACTTTGGCCGGATCAAGGTGTGCTATGACTATCCTCAACAAAAACATGTTCAACCAAAATAATCAAAGAAATAAATGTCTTTTTTCATGAATAAAGCTAAATATATTAAGTTTTTATGGCAAAGCACGAATCAATTTCCATGCAGCATTTTACCTATTGCACATGCTGATAACAGAGCTGTTATCACCGGTTCCCTAGAGATTAATGTATTTACTAAGTTCTATGAGATATTACATCAATACTTTTTAACAGTGTCTGACAGAGACATAAAGGATCTATTAAATTAGATTCAAGTTTCTATTAAATTACTAGGCAGAAACAGCTAGACTCCTCTTATCTACAGACAAAATTAACGGATGCTATTAGGACTGGAATTCAAGGAAAGCTCCCCAGGAGAAAAATACAACCTAATAAAGTGAGCCCTTGAGAGAATTATGCTACAGAGAGATATGCTGGAAACGGTTGAATATTTGTGTATTAACTAGTAGGTGTTGATCCCTATGTTAAACCATGAAGAAAAGTTGTTCTCCTCAAGCTTCGAGCTGATCAAATTACTCACAAACAGCATTACACTGATTGTGAAAACGAATTCTTAATTTAGAATGTAATGTGTCTAATTAGATTTTTAGTTTGAAGTCCAAGCAGAGTCAATAAAAGAGACTTTTTAAATTAAAAAAAAATATGTGTGCATGTATTTAGTGCTAAGCAGTACCTTGGCGTAGTGCTATGTTTTTCGAGAGAATTACATTTACCATTTCAGTTGAAACATTTTGCCATTTCAGAAACCTACAGACAAGAATTTTGTCGTTATTATTTTCTTGTTCTACCGCACAAGATAAAACAGATATATTAAACATTGATACGGCCATAAAATGCCTTATGATTCCATAAAACATTTCCAGATGTAATAACTAGTGAGTGCTATTTCATAGCACCTTTCAATATAAGCCGGTTCTTCAGGCCTTTTCCTCGGTTGCTTTATAGCTGCAACTGTGCTTGCATAATTACACAGCGGTTGAGTTGGACAATAAAATAAATAAAACATATGTCAAAAACAGCATAATTTTTCAACTGTTGTTTTTTTTTTCGTGTTGGCATAGTTACCTATGTTACAGGAAAAAATGTTTATATCCTTTTAAGTAAAAAGTCAATACTTTTTGAATGCGTGGCAGGATGCATGTTGAATTTTATCCTTCTGACATCATCACTTTCAGAAACCGCATCATTGCTTTCACTCAACTCTACTAGCTTTCTCTAGGCAGAGGCAAGACAGATCAGAGAAATTGAGTTGATTACGGCAACAATTGCTTCAGTAGTGACAGGGATATTGAAATATATGACGTTTCATTGCAGCTGGTCCGCTGCGCATCTTTGTCTGTCTGCGTGAGTGTTTTATCCTGTGAATTTTTAGGAGCCATGTACTATTTCATCTTCAGACACTGGAAAAAAAATTGAAATTCATGAGCAGTCTGGAAAAGGAACTGAACCCATTTGCCCCCCTTTGAATTACTAGTGGATGACAAATAGCTACTACTTTCCACTCCATTTCACCCGGCACGGCTACCTTTATATCCTCATGAGGCTTATGACCTTTCCATCGATGCCATTTGCAGTTCTCTTCAGTCCCCTCCTGGTGCCCCAAGGGAGCTGTAATGGACTCACGTTAATTGCCTGTTGAAGGACAGAAGCAGTTCCTTCCAGGCTGATTGGTGATCCCCCTGTGAGTACAGCTGTCCTGGTCAGTGAAAAAATTGCTCTGACACACACAAACATTTTGGCTCACTGCTCAATATATCTAGCACAGCATGCACATAATCACTGCTCTTGGTATAGTGGCTTCTTCTACGTCTATTCTGAACTGTGGCTTTTGTTTTTTTCTTTTCATGTCTGATCTGTGACTGCTAGATATCCATGAAAATCCCTTAGTGGGCGTTGTAGCAGTTGACATAGACGTTAACCTGCAGAATACAACATAATTAAGTGCTTTGATGAGTATATGCCAAAATGATCTTTGTGAACTGGTTACAGCTGTCAAAAAGTGTTTTCTATTACTAGAAACAACTCTAATGTTAAATAGTATAGGTTGTAAAGGAGTCAGGCCGATATCTTAAAATATAATGCCTAAATGAGTCGGTGTATTAAGGGTTTCCCCATTTGAACACCATTGATTATTTATTAAGGTGAACATCACATCTGAGGGTGGACAAGATGTACAATTATTTGCTCACATTACAAACAGGGAAAGAATTATTAAATGTCCCTGCATATCCGTGAAAGCTTGATCATCCAAGTCGTGGGCTGGAGGTGTGGGTTTCATGTTCTGTGGGAACCGAGCAGGAACACAAGTAAAATAGCAAGTGGAGAAATTATTTTTACATGGGACCCTTGAGTAATTACTGAGCCACACACAATCATTAACTCCCAAGGTGTAACAGTGCTCTGATAGAAGCCAACTTATTTCCTTCTTCTGGGTCTTTCCAGAACACGTTGAACAATGATATTATGTAGATTTACCTTGTTACATACCCAAAATTCAAATACTAGTACTAAGCAAGTAATAAACTTTACAATAATGTTAGCGAAACTTCAAAAATATACGGAATAGTTAGGAGGAATCTCTTTTATTCACCATCCTCCACCACATCATATCTAGAGAAAGAAGAGCAATGAACTGCAGTGTTCTCTTAGTGTCACTATCCATACCGAAAAAATTAATTATAGATCATATTCTTTATTATTTACTGGACCAGCACAAGAGTGTTTCAGATATAAAATTACAGTATTCTAACACTTACCCTTTCACTGCGGGTGACGTGTGGGGAACATCCTCATTGACTCCCGCTATATGCGGAGGACGTTCCCCACACATCACCTGCAAGCGGGAGCCCTGGGAGAGATACTTACCTCTGTCTCCAGTGTATCGCAGCGTTCTGACTTCAGGGAATTCAGACGCCAAATTTAAACCCCTCTCGACGTCCGCGCGATGATGTCATTTTCGGGTGACCCCCCCGCCAATACTGGCAGATCGTCTGAAAGGGGGGAGGGTGTACAAAAAAAAACAGGCACCGCTTTGAAGGGCAGTGTCTGCCCTTTAAAGCGATGCCTGTTTTTAACCCCTTGAGTGGCAGTTTGCGATCCGGCACCAGATTGCGAACCGGCGCCAGATCGCGATCTAGCTCTGTTGGGGGTCACCATCTTGGATGGCAGCTCCACCTCCGGGTCCCCCCTCACTACCGGACGTCATTGCACATGGCGCGATGATGTCAGTTAGCCGGGGAACACCTAGTGGAGATAGGGGGTTCCTTTGAACCCCCTTATCTCCAGAACGGTGGCAGCTAGGGGGTCACGGTGGGTATCATTCGAAAGGCCAGAGCAAAAAATAAATTAATAAATAAGTGGGTTCTTTTTGGGTGTGTTTTTATTAATGCAGCAATATTGTTCACATTTCAATTATAATGTGAACAATGATGCTGCACTAATGATTTTTTTCTATCGGGTGCATTTGCTAAAAAGAACATAATTCCCCCCAAAAAAGTGTAACGAGTTCCCATTTCTAATTTTTTTAACAAGTGCACCCCATATAAAATATAACCGCAAAGGCTCCTGTGATAAAATCACTTTACAAGCTGTAGATTATTAAAAATTCTAATTTTAATGCATTTTTTGTTATAATATACAGGCAGGGCATGACGTATACATATAATAATGATTTATTATGAATCTGCCGAGTCTGTCTGAATGAACGATATATAATACGTCTGGGTCATATAATAAAATGTGGCTTCAAATCGCGTTTAAACATGAGCAAAAGCGGTAAAAATGAGCTCAGCACACAGACGTGAAATGGCTCAGCAGCGAAGGGTTTAAAGTATTCTACAAGAATAGCACAAATGGGATATACAAGGTTTTCATAAAACAATGTTCTGTAATTTGTTCTATGTTGATTTTTGGAAAGTATAGCCCTAGAATTATTGTAACGGTAGAGCCAGGAAAGGTAACATTATGATTTGCATACAAATGTGTTGTATCATAAAAGAACTATTCATCCATCTGATATGTACTAAATATAATAAACCATGTGAATTAAACACCAAAATACATGTTTAATACGATAAATCATAGTTTGGCTGTATTGTCTTGTTTTACGTTATTTTCATCAACGTCAGTAAACATTTTTTGTTGGAAGATAGGCCCATTTATTAAAGTCATGGTACTGAGCTTGAGTGCATGTTATAAAATCCCATTTTGCTGATGACCATACAATTACCACTTCTTATGAAGGTCATTAACACAAAAACAGCAACAACAAAAAAAACGATAAAACCTGTCTTCTGTTCAGCGCAAGATTAAGTTGAACCTGTGTTGTGGTCTCCTTGCTGTTTCTACATTGCCCAACAATCTATCTACAAGTACCTAGACATCAGTGACTAGCACACATGTTGCCAATCAGTTGCCTCTCGATATCTCTCAATGCCTTTGACCAGTTGACTCCTACTGAAGACTCTGAGGGAGCCCAACAAATGGAAAGTTGTTCAACGGCCAGTGACTGACAGATTTCAGGACTGAGGTGACACCTGCACTTTGAATATCTGTCCCAGCAACCAGGGATCACTTAGGTGGGAAATGGAGACAGACACTTAAGTGGTCATCATGGTATGAAATCAATCTTGACACCCTCCATTTCTGTAGGGGTACTAAAAGGGCAGCTCTCACTATAGAGTTACTCACTGTTGTACGTGGATAACATTCAGCTTGTTATCATTCCTGGAAATCTCTCAACAGTGCAGATATAAGTGGAACGGGTGCAGTAGCGCTCACACAGGAGTAGCAAGGTTGAGATCTTTAAGGACCGAAATATCTCCTTGACGTTTACACAATACTTGGTATACACAGACTTATACTCCAAAGTCTGGGAGTATGAGAGAACAACTGAGTTGCTACTAAGTAATAAAGGTTTCAAGACCGATAGACAACGTAGAGCACGTTCAGAAACACAAAGATACTTCAGACAGTAAATGAATTGTACAGACTGCAGGGCAGTTAGAACATGTGCAGATTTAGCATTCTCTGATAAGCTAGAGCAGGTCAACGGTACCTTATAATTATCAGAGGTGACTGACACACATAGGGGTCTACAGCTGGTACAGTATAGATTATACTTGGTGGTTTGAGCACAATGAACATATGCTGAACATAAACAATATTTTTTGATCGCGGTTTTCACATAAATTCGTGGCAAAGAATCATGACCCTTGGTCGGGTTTAGTAACCTAATGAAGTCACAGATGATACCCAAAGACGAGATGGGACAAAAACCAAGTAACGAGTGAAAGCCCCAGCAACAAACATGGGGTTAAACCACCAAATCACAACACTGGCGATCGCGAATCGTAGCAGCAACAAAATGGTCAAATACAAGCCGGGTCAAAATCAGGAGCAGGAATCGTATACAGAAATGGGTTGGCAACTAAATCAACAATAGAATACGCTTAGCGATGCGGGAACAGAACTCCACATCAGGGCGACGAGGCAATCCCTCGCTCCCTGTTTTAAACCCGGCGGCTCCTCGTGACCACGCCAGGCCCGCCCCCTCGGCGCCGCTCAGCCATTACCTGGTGCTGGCACTCGACCAGCCCTTGGCACCGAACCTTGCCCAGACCCCCCAGGAAGCACAGCAGGGGCTGAGGATGTAACAATAAGGTGCTACTGTAATTTCCATATACATCCTTTATGTCCCAACAGGGCTATAATTTTAATATTGTGTTGGGCTGTTTGAAAGCTTGAATTGCTAATAATCTCATCATTGTCACTATTAAAAATCCTAAATGAGGTTTTGACATTTTTACTTATCTGTTTTCACCACATTTAAGGGGTTATTGTGACGTTCTGGGTCTCTGGCGCCCCCTCTGGCAGTAGTGGACATTGCTGCTTTTGGATTATTTTTATTTCGTTCATTTCTTGTATTCCAAGCCTGATCAGTACCTGGACTCCATTGGTTCACCCTGGACCATTTTGTATAAATGGAGACCACTCCCTTAGTAGGGTGCGGTCTCATTCATCCTGGATCAGTCATTCAGCTCATGTCTGGTTTGCCTTGCTCTAGATTTATCCTGCTCAGTTCTGTCTGTCTGTCTGTCTACATGCTCAGTCTGTCTGTTTAGTTCTGCTTCCCATGTTTAGTTCTGCTTCCCATGTTTAGTTGCCTATTTGTTTATATCTGGTTTTCTTTATATTTCTTGCCTTGAGGGTTTAGGCTCTGTTTATTGTATTGTGTTCTGGATCCCTGTTTTGAGTTTATGTTTAGCCTTGTTCTTTCATGGTCCATACAATAAATATATGTTTTCTAGTCCTGGATGTCTGCCTAATTTTCACTGCTCATTAGGCTCACACCCCTCTGTCAGGTCAGGTCCCCGACGCCCCATCGTGACAGTTATTCAGAAAACACTAAAGTTTCAGTGAAATTTCGGTGCACATTGGTGCGCTTCGGCGATTCAATTTTGCAGACCCCGCAGTGAATTCACTATTCATCGCAGGGTCCCTGAAGTGCACTAAACATGGACTCGAAGACCACTGAAATTACTGAACTCCGTTGAAGGCCGCAAAAGATCACCGAACAGACTATCAAACGCTGTTGAACTGCAGAAAAAAACAACGAATCTCTGCTATTCTTCTGATATGTGTTTAAACCAATGACAATTTCGTTAAATGTGTCTACATAATAAAAAGGTCCTATAAAATAATAGAATCAAAATTTTTGTCTAAAGAATACAAAAAATACATAAAGGTGTTCCAAAAAATAAATTAATTAAAAGACGGTTTGCTGACAATGAAAAGAATAAAAGGTTGATTAAAAAAAAAGAAAAACAATAATATTTTTTAACATTGAATCCTATGGGATTCAACTGCTTAAACCTGTCGAACGGAACCATCGAAAATCAGGGCATTCCTCTCCAGTGCGCATACAGCTCGCTCTTTAACCAGAGGCAAAGGTGTCAAGACAGGGACAGATCATCCAGCCGTTGTGTCCTCTGCATATAAGCCTCGATCAGCACCTTCTTCTTATCCAGGGTGTACCTTTCCTCCCAGATCCGTCCTCTACAGGAACTCTGGGACACCTGTGTCCCAGAATGTGATTGCGGCCTTTGTCCTTGCTGTGTCTCTTGCCCAGTAGTCGTTCTTTCACTAGATGTGCCTGGTCTGGCTCTACTACCCTGCCTCACATCTCTATGCCCACATTCTACCTCACCCCTATGCCTCCACTCACCTTCAACCCTCTGCTCCCTGTCACCCACAGCCATCCACTCAGCCCTCCTCTCATGGCTTCATTCCACATTACCCCTCATCTCACCCTCAACTCTCGGCTCCATGATGCCCCTCCTCACCTCTCCTCTTTATTTCACCCCTCCTCTTTGCTCCATCTCACCTCTGCTCTCACCATCACCCCTATACTCACACCTCCTCCCACCCCTCATCACCATCTCACCCCTCCACTCCACCTCACCTCTATTCTTAAACACTTCTCCCTCTTTTCCTCTCTAGGACTCTCCTAGCCTTCTCTTCCTCCTTCCCACAGCACTCCTTCTCCTCCTCCTTCCATCTCCTCCCCCAATACCCTCCATGTCAAAAATAGAAAAAAAATACAGGATAGAATACACAGGGTAAGGGGACATGATGGATACTAGACGGGAGCAAGGTATGAGTATTGATGGGTATGTGTGTGGTGATAAGTAATGTATAGGCCTATGTGTAACGTATATTTATATGAAATGAAGTGTTAATATAAAATGTAATGCAGGGTTAACAAGGGTAACAATCGACAGAGAAGAAACACTTCCTATTCTCAGGAGCTACACTCCACACCAGGGCTCGAGTCGAGCGGGAACGCGCGGGAACGGCGTTCCCGCACTTCTCCGACAGCGGGAACGCTGCGGGAACGCAGCGTTCCGCTGTGGCCCGAGCCCGAACGCTTAACAGGCGGCCGCCGCACATTGGCGGCGGCCGCGTGCTTCCTATTCTAGCGGCCGGTGACCGGAAGTGGAGCCGCTCGCCTGGCTGTTTCCTAGATCCCAGGCGAGCGGCTGCACTTCCTGTCAGCGGCCGCTGAGCAGGAAACACGTGGCCGCGGCAGTGTGCGGCGGCGGCAGCAGCAGCAGCAGCAGCAGCAGCAGCAGCAGTGGTAAGTTGGGTTGGGGGCATATCCATGAGACCAGGGGGCACTATCCATGAGACCAGGGGGCATATCCATGAGACCAGGGGCAGTATCCATGAGACCAGGGGGCATATCCATGAGACCAGGGGCATATCCATGAGACCAGGGGGCATATCCATGAGACCAGGGGCACTATCCATGAGACCAGGGGCATATCCATGAGACCAGGGGGCAGTATCCATGAGACCAGGGGGCATATCCATGAGACCAGGGGGCATATCCATGAGACCAGGGGGCACTATCCATGAGACCAGGGGCACTATCCATGAGACCAGGGGCATATCCATGAGACCAGGGGCACTATCCATGAGACCAGGGGCATATCCATGAGACCAGGGGCATATCCATGAGACCAGGGGCATCCATGAGACCAGGGGGCACTATCCATGAGACCAGGGGGCATATCCATGAGACCAGGGGGCAGTATCCATGAGACCTGGGGGCATATCCATGAGACCAGGGGCACTATCCATGAGACCAGGGGCATATCCATGAGACCAGGGGCATATCCATGAGACCAGGGGCACTATCCATGAGACCAGGGGGCACTATCCATGAGACCAGGGGGCATATCCATGAGACCAGGGGGCAGTATCATGAGACCAGGGGGCATATCCATGAGACCAGGGGGCAGTATCCATGAGACCAGGGGGCATATCCATGAGACCAGGGGGCATATCCATGAGACCAGGGGGCATATCCATGAGACCAGGGGCACTATCCATGAGACCAGGGGCACTATCCATGAGACCAGGGGCACTATCCATGAGACCAGGGGCATATCCATGAGACCAGGGGCACTATCCATGAGACCAGGGGCATATCCATGAGACCAGGGGCATATCCATGAGACCAGGGGGCATATCCATGAGACCAGGGGCATATCCATGAGACCAGGGGCATATCCATGAGACCAGGGGGCATATCCATGAGACCAGGGGGCAGTATCCATGAGACCAGGGGGCAGTATCCATGAGACCAGGGGCATATCCATGAGACCAGGGGCATTATCCATGAGACCTGGGGGCATATCCATGAGACCAGGGGCAGTATCCATGAGACCAGGGGCATATCCATGAGACCAGGGGCATATCCATGAGACCAGGGGGCATTATCCATGAGAGTTGGGGCATTATCCATGAGAGTTGGGGGCATTATCCATGAGACCTGGGGGCATTATCCATGAGACCAGGGGCAGTATCCATGAGACCAGGGGCATATCCATGAGACCAGGGGCATATCCATGAGACCAGGGGCATATCCATGAGACCAGGGGGCATTATCCATGAGAGTTGGGGCATTATCCATGAGAGTTGGGGGCATTATCCATGAGACCTGGGGGCATTATCCATGAGACCAGGGGGCAGTATCCATGAGAGTTGGGGGCATTATCCATGAGACCAGGGGCATTATCCATGAGACCTGGGGGCATTATCCATGAGACCAGGGGCACTATCCATGAGACCAGGGGGCACTATCCATGAGACCAGGGGGCATATCCATGAGACCAGGGGGCAGTATCCATGAGACCAGGGGGCATATCCATGAGACCAGGGGCAGTATCCATGAGACCAGGGGGCATATCCATGAGACCAGGGGGCATATCCATGAGACCAGGGGGCATATCCATGAGACCAGGGGCACTATCCATGAGACCAGGGGCACTATCCATGAGACCAGGGGCACTATCCATGAGACCAGGGGCATATCCATGAGACCAGGGGCACTATCCATGAGACCAGGGGCATATCCATGAGACCAGGGGCATATCCATGAGACCAGGGGCATATCCATGAGACCAGGGGCATATCCATGAGACCAGGGGCATATCCATGAGACCAGGGGGCATATCCATGAGACCAGGGGGCAGTATCCATGAGACCAGGGGGCAGATCCATGAGACCAGGGGCATATCCATGAGACCAGGGGCATTATCCATGAGACCTGGGGGCATATCCATGAGACCAGGGGCAGTATCCATGAGACCAGGGGCATATCCATGAGACCAGGGGCAATCCATGAGACCAGGGGGCATTATCCATGAGAGTTGGGGCATTATCCATGAGAGTTGGGGGCATTATCCATGAGACCTGGGGGCATTATCCATGAGACCAGGGGCAGTATCCATGAGACCAGGGGCATATCCATGAGACCAGGGGCATATCCATGAGACCAGGGGCATATCCATGAGACCAGGGGCATTATCCATGAGAGTTGGGGCATTATCCATGAGAGTTGGGGGCATTATCCATGAGACCTGGGGGCATTATCCATGAGACCAGGGGCAGTATCCATGAGAGTTGGGGGCATTATCCATGAGACCAGGGGCATTATCCATGAGACCTGGGGGCATTATCATGAGACCAGGGGCAGTATCCATGAGACCAGGGGCATATCCATGAGACCAGGGGCATATCCATGAGACCAGGGGCATATCCATGAGACCAGGGGGCATTATCCATGAGACCAGGGGGCATTATCCATGAGACCAGGGGCATATCCATGAGACCAGGGGGCAGTATCCATGAGACCAGGGGGCATTATCCATGAGAGTTGGGGGCATTATCCATGAGACCTGAGGCATTTATATCCATGAGAGCTGGGGGCAATTATATCCATGTGAACTGGGGAAAATATATCCATATAACCAGTGCTGTGCATATTATTCTTGGGGTTCAGTGCTGTGTATATTATTATGGGGGCTCTGTGCTGTGCATGTTATTATGTTATTGTTGGGGCTCAGTGCTGTGTATATTATACTGGAGGCTCAGTGCTGTGTATATTATTCTGGGGGCTCAGCGCTGTGTATGTTATTCTGGGGGCTCAGCGCTGTGTATGTTATTCTGGGGGCTCAGTGCTGTGTATATTATTCTGGGGCTCAGCGCTGTGTATGTTATTCTGGAGGCTCAGTGCTGTGTATATTATTCTGGGGGCTCAGCGCTGTGTATGTTATTCTGGAGGCTCAGTGCTGTGTATATTATTCTGGGGGCTGAGCGCTGTGTATATTATTATGGGGGCTCTGTGCTGTGCATGTTATGTTATTGTTGGGGCTCAGTGCTGTGTATATTATACTGGAGGCTCAGTGCTGTGTATATTATTCTGGAGGCTCAGTGCTGTGTATATTATTCTGGAGGCTCAGTGCTGTGTATATTATTCTGGGGGTTCAGCACTGTGTATATTATTCTGGGGGCTCAGTGATGTGTATATTATTCTGGGGGCTCAGTGCTGTGTATGTTATTCTGGGGGCTCAGTGCTGTGTATGTTATTCTGGGGGCTCAGTGCTGTGTATATTATTCTGGAGGCTCAGTGCTGTGTATATTATTCTGGGGGTTCAGCACTGTGTATATTATTCTGGGGGCTCAGTGATGTGTATATTATTCTGGGGGCTCAGTGCTGTGTATGTTATTCTGGGGGCTCAGTGCTGTGTATGTTATTCTGGGGGCTCAGTGCTGTGTATGTTATTCTGGGGGCTCAGTGCTGTGTATATTATTCTGGGGGTCTGTGCCTGGAGATTATATATATATATAATGCGTTAGTCCAGTTGCCAAAATCACGAGTATACCTGTACGTAGTGATACCTTTCACTGATCAGTATAGTTTCCAGTTTACACTCTTGAAAGTTTGTCTTTTAAATGTAAAGTTAACCCAATAAAAATGGTATCACCGGCTCGTCCGGTTATACTCGTGATATATATATATATTTTCTTAAGGTAATGGGGGTTGTGGAATTCGTGGGTGAGTTCCCTCACTTTTTTTCCCAGGACTTGACCCCTGCTCCACACCCTCTCATACTCACAAATACCTCCAACGCCTGGGCCATGTATCTAACTTGGTGAGGCGCAATCACAATCAGGGAGGTGCGTGTGCAGCTGGCATTTATAGCAACGGGACTATAGAGGGCAGCTGAGGATGGGATTTTGTGGCAGAGAGTCACAGATATTCCAAAAAACAAGTCAAGAGCTGCTCACGATCTGAAAAGATAATGTCTCACGTTAAGACTTAAACTGCTGGTGTGCCAACACCGGTGCCAACTTTGAAATACGGTTGTTAACGGACAGACGGTCAGGTTTACAACTGCACGCAAATTTTTCGCATTAGTATCTGCCTTTTAGAAATGGGCTCATTATTTGCAGACTTCTATTTAAAATATTGCAGTTTAATGAAAACTATAGGACTATGATGTTTTATTTTCCTTATTGTATAAAATAACGCGCTATGATTGAAGATATATTTTGTTCAAAGTTGATTATAATGTTTTCATCATAGCAATCTGTTTCATACTAATTTCACAGAGACTGATTCCAGTTTGTAATTTTACTAAAGAGCAACAATTTTAACTAAAATACTTAGTTGTAAAGCACCATTTGAATTCCAATTCTCTATGATTTAAAATGTGTTAGATTTAAAAAATCATTAACTGTATCTATATAAACTTCAGTAAAGTGTCTAGTTTTATGGGGTTTTGGCAACTCTAATGTATTATGCCTGCGAAAAACATAATGCAAATACATTGACAATGATTGGAGTTAGAGTAAACAAGGCATCACGTCAAAATAATGTCTTGTTGCCACAGTCTTTAGATTTTAATCTTTTAATTTCCATCCTGTCTGCAGCTGGCTAGGATAAACCTTAAGTATAATTGAATAAGTCTGGACTCGGAAAACAGATATCGTTGAAAAAAGTAGGTTGTTGGATATAATTTGTAATTGTATGTTAAGCGTGATTTGTTAGCACAATATATAAAAAAAAACAATTTTATGCTCGGAATGATTTTTTTCTCCTAATTTATTCATGACTGATTACCTTGGCTATATAAAGTTGGTAAGACATTGTTGAGTTCATCCAAGATAAGAAACGTTTATCTTGTGACTTATGTAAGTTACCCTGTAGCAAACAGGGATGGTAAAATCATCAGTTTTAACATCTGGAAATTAAGTTTCACTGTCATAGAATTGGCTGCGTGAACATCCAGACTTGTACAAAGGTGTTGAAATCCTACAGCTCTGTCATAGTTGTGCAGGGGTTGACAGACAAGAGCCCAAAAAGTACAGTGGATAAATGGCACAGCAGGCATGAGTACAGGTGTTTATTATGCAGGTTACAGGAGACACAACAGGATAGTATTTGGGTTAGTACAAGGTAGGAAGAGGATATCTTCAACACAATGTACAACACATGAACAAATAAGATTCTGGATTCAGACACAAAGGAGGAGGGGAACCTGAAGCATTAGATGAGGGGAAATATATAGGGAAATGAGCGCTCTTACCCTAGTTTTGCTGGTAACATATATGCCCCATTATTAAAAAAAATCTATTAACTGCTTAAAAAATATTTGAGTAGTGAAAGGATAAATTTTGATTCTTTGCTGGAGAGTTAAATTCCATTTATTGTTAATATGCTTATCAATTTGAACCCTCAAGTATGTTACCTTGGTGTCACCTTTCATTGACACTGGTATTATTCTTGTTTTCCATTTCCAGACAGTGACTTAATTCTGTTATTTTTGCATGAAAAATAACCTTTCTAACCCAAGATGTAACTAAGGTGATTGTACATGCGCTTATTTTTCCCAACTTGCTTACTGCAATTCACTCTTTGTGGCCTGTCTCAACCAACAGCTGTGTTGCTCACTGCAAACCCTGATGACTCTTGCTGCCACGTTTATTATTCTGCTTTCCATTCTTCATACCACTTGCCATAAT
Organism: Leptobrachium leishanense; assembly: GCA_009667805.1. NCBI lineage: Eukaryota > Metazoa > Chordata > Amphibia > Anura > Megophryidae > Leptobrachium > Leptobrachium leishanense. Next base: position 257,768,933 of record CM019064.1, read on the forward strand.
GTACAATGGCTCCTGTAGCTTCCAGGATTAAATTTGAAGCTTCACTCGCTTGTATTCTACTTTACATGCTCATACATAACTGTCTTTCAACCTCTGTGCTTTAGTCCTCCAGTGTGCCAAGGGGCATAATGAAACAATGGTATTATGAGATGTATTATTGACTATATCTTAAATCAAAATCTTAATACTCTTTTGTAGTAGAAAGATGGAAACATTAAAACACACAAGATATAAATTGTTAGATGCCGTGGGGTTGAAGATTTGAATTGTGTGCACTCCCTCGCTCCTAATCACTCAGATCACCACCATGTAAAATTTGTAGGAACCCAGACGAGCTACAATGAGGTTTCCCCACAGATCTCCTCTAAAAAAGCGAATACAACTGTATTTATAAAAAATAGGAAACTATAATAACAATAATAAAACCCAAGGTAAGATCCAAGCTACCATCATGACACTGGATGCAAGTCATGCTCATCAGGGAGGGAAGAGGTAGTAAAGGAAAGGGAGAGGAGCCATATGAGTAGAAAGGATTGGGGGGGTTTTGGTGTCCTCCACATTACCTCAATGTATGGACGCCACCTATGAACTCTATCGAAGATCGTAAAAATTGAGCAGGGGAGAGTGTCATCTACTTTGTGTCTTTTATTTCTTTAGTTACTGCTGACAATTATTATGCTTTATGGTGCTGTTGAGTTATTCAAATGTTGGTACTTCAGTTACAGCCTTTACTTGATTATAAGCCTTTATTTATACAGTATATGTTATGGTTGTATATTTATATATTGTTTAGTATGTGATGTACATTGAGTATGAAAAAAATCTACATAAACCTGTAAATTATCTGATGACATCAAGTAGATATCTTATTTCATCTTATACTTCGGTCCAATTTAAATGCCTTTTTATTGCATCAATGGAATCAATGGTAGACCAAAGGATAATCCAGTGCACATTGGAGAAGAGCTCTCTCTCCACATTTGACAATGCATTTTAACTGTTGGGTTGAGCATAACACAAATAATGCAATGTTATTCAGATTATGAACGAATAATCATATCAAGAGAATGAAAATAATGAACAACTGATAAGCAATTACATTCTTATTTAGCAATATGTGTTAAGCCTGCATGAAGGGTAGTTTATTGTTGTAGAGGATCTGGCTGCTCAGGGCTCCCAATGATTTGGCTGTTTGGCGCACCCAGGATCTGGCTGCTTGGCGCACCCAGGACCTGGCTGCTTGGTGCACCCAGGACCTGGCTGCTTAGTGCTCTGCAGGATCTGACTGCTCTGTGCTCCCCAGGATCTGGTTGCTCGGTGCACCCAGGATCTGGCTGCAGGATCTGGCTGCTTGGTGCTCCCAATGATGTGGCTGCTCGGTGCTCCCCAGGATATGGATGCTCAGTGCTCCCCAGGATATGGCTGCTCAGTGCTCCCCAGGATCTGGCTGCTCGGTGCTCCCCAGGAAAGGTTTCCCAGGGTCTGGGGGTGACTCAGGAGGGCAGGGTTTTGAGGGGTGATGGCCGAGAGAGAGGGAGAGGCGGTTTGTGCCCACCTCTCCAACGGATTGGCTTTTTTTTTTTGTCCCTCGTGCATGCCGGCGTTTTTTTTTTTCCATCTTTCATGCGCTAGTAAGCTTGGCGACGGCGACAGACACAAATGGTTTTATTCTAGAGATTCTCATTTCATGGCTAGATACTGAATGTTGAGAAATATGTAAAGCCCCATGCTTCTTAACAGCAGAACCCTACCACACTGGTATAAATTTTACCCTCAGAATTCACCGTGTTTCCCTTGTTGCTCACCATTGACCAGTTCCTGTCACTGTAGCTGTGAAAACAGGATGAGTCCACAGTGGAATCATTTATTCACAGAATACAGCAAAATGGAGACTTGTGAGCATTACTCGTGCATTTAATGCTTTTAGCCGTGTGATTCTTCTATTCTGACTTATCATTAGCCTGTTCTTCACAAAATGTTTTCTAAGCAGATTTTACTAAGTAAATTATTGTGAAAGTGAGCGTATGGGGTGACATAAGACCCCCAAAGTCAGATTAGCGCACATGTTAAGGTCTTTAAACAATCATATGATCACACTCACCCATAATAAGCAGACATAAATTAATCTCAGGTGCTGGTAAGCATGAAATCCAGGCCTCGCTGCTTTATACTTGGATAAAGAACACATTCATTGCTTCTCTGCAAAGAGCCCCTGGTGTGACTAGTCATGTGCCCTGTGAACCATTTGGCTAAATTGATTCATGATCCAGCAGATTATGTTATTTGAAGAGTTTAGACACTTAATGCTTCTACTCATAGTATGATGGTCATGCTGTAGCTCGCAGGCCCACATGTCTCCGGTGTGACTAACTTCTAAGGACAACAGTCATATAAATAAATAGTGGACAGGACACACGCATGCTTGCTTTTGAATTATTTTATTATAGTCATTAAATAGCAATGGTAAGTTTTAAATACTTACAACAGAACAAATGATAACATAGTATCAAATTAACCCTTTCATTACTAAAACGTGTAAACTCAGTTTGGCATTGCAGGACATTTAAAAAAATAAAATAAACATCTATAACATATAAAACCCTATTTGCATACATTTTAATGCAATATTAGTGAACCTCCTACGGGGAAAGTTTAATACTTTGAGATCTCACACATCTACCCTGTATTTCTGTAAAGACGCTGCAAGGAGCAGCCCCCGCCCTCACTGTAATAAAATTTCAACAAACTTTTGCTGTTTTATGTTCAACAGTCAGGGAAAGGGCAGGATACAGGGAGAGCTCTGGGGTCACTCACTAAAGATTGACACAGGATTTAGATCATTATAATTATTATCTTAATTACAAGATTTGGGTTATAATAACTGCTGAAAATCTGAGTAGAATATAGATACACTGTAGTGTTACTGTTTTCCATACACAGGCATTATTTATATATTCTGTTGGTATTTTTTGGAAGTTGCATTGCTAATAATCTCATTATGATCACTACAAATCCCTATTAGGAGGATATCTGAACATTTTTATTATTTTTTTATTTGCTGTATGTGACACAAAGGCCGTCTCTGCCTGTATGCTAATAATGCAGACAGTTTGAATTGTTCAAGATAAGGAACACCGTCTAGAGTTTAGAACCTTTCAACCCAATAATATTTCTGTACAGCATAAAAAAAAAATTAAAATTTACAAATGAGCAAATTTAAATTATGGTAAATTTTATCTATTTCAGAATAACAATCTGTATGAAAAACTGTTATCTTACCCTATAATTAGTTAACTATTCATCCCATTTTTCTAATAATTGTTATGATAATTCTTTTTCCGCAAAAAAACAAAAACGTTTGGTAGTGAAGAAGAGGTTGAGAAAGCTGAATTATGGTTTTTCTAGCCCTTATGCAGCCAATTTTGACACTGTCAATGTCAGAGTTGGAGTTCATCGGTGTCAGTTCATCGGTGTCAGGTGTGGGGTCCGGTGAATATCGGCGAACAGGATGCGAACCCACTTGCAGTAAATAAATGATGCAACACAGAAGATTGAAGTAATAATCACAGAAAAATATATTGGATAAACTGGATACAAACGAAGGTGGGAATATGTATAAATAATAATAGTCCTTGGAAAATAATAGAGGATGTTTGAAAACACAGTCTTTTGGCAAATGGAAAACTGGAAAGGAAACCTGGATGAGGATAATAGTCTCTGAGATGGAGCAAAGAGGAACTGTGGATCCATCGAGAAGGTCTTGGTGAGCAGCAGGTAGAATAGTCCGGAGATAAGCAAAGAAGTCAGGCTGGTGGCGATCTTGGATAGTCTTGGCACATGCAAAGGGTTTGGTACATGGGTAGTTGGAATAAGTTCAAGCAGGATTCCCACACAAGGCTCTGGAACATGTTCAGGTATGTCCTTACTATGTAAGGAGTAGACTTTAATGACAGAGCACTGGCTGGATGAGGGAGTGGTTCTTTTAAGGAACACAGCCAGTGCTAATTACATACACATGATGCAGGAGGCCTGAGAGAGAACAAGGCATATTAACATGCTACCAGGGTTGTATTCAGGCCGTGATGATGCCAGACTTGGCTTTCTTGTTGCGGCGCCGCCGTGGCACCTTACAGTCTGTTAAAACCAGTTTTCAGCTAACGATTAAGTTATGAATAAAAGGCACCAATGATTCATTTTAGAAAAGATTACTCAAACAAGGTTTCATTATTCAAACTTAACATTAAAGGAAAATATCTGCTTTAAGGTACAAGCTAGAGCTGTGATGTGTGCAATCAGTAATAATTCAAATTTACATTAACATACTGTATACATTGAATATTGTTCTTTTCCTCTTGGCATAATTGCTTTGCTTTACATAGTACGTGTGTATCAATAGGATTCACAGACGGTGTTGGCTTTTCCCCAGGTTTACATGGTAAAATCAAGTTGCATTGAGCTTTAGGAAATTTATAGATGGGGAATTATTCTGTAAGCTATTTATAGTTTGTTTCAGTGAGACGAAACAAACCTAATTAAAACAGGCCCATGTATGTTGTTTACAATTTTAACCAAATCATAAAAGTATATAGTTTCAAAAGCATATTTTCTCATTTTCATCTAAGCTTTCTATGTTAAAAACATGTGTGCAGTATTTAAGAACTTTTCGTTCCCCTTGTTAAAATGGAGAATTGATTTTTACCATATGTTTAACATGCTTTACCCCATTAGCGAAACAATTTTCCATAGTGATGTAGAACCATAATACTTGAGTTGAAAAGAAGATTGTCCTGTTTTATTCTAATCCCCTCGTTACTGTACATTGTTAAAGTATAAAAGGAGTCCTGCAATTGCACCATGGACCATGGCTTGCTCAGTACAGATCAGAATTTTAAAAATTACATTGATCGCTCCACTAAAAGAAGTTGTACTAGTCGGTTATAGTCTATCTAAAAGCTCCTTGAGTAGCACTTTGAATTGAGTTGTGGGTCTGATCTTCATTTAATAACATCACACACTATGTTCGTTTATAAAAGTTGGCCCATTAGGATTTGAAAGTGGTATGCCTACACAAGTATCTGAGCGCCAGACACTAATCATGGAGTAGGAGCCAACAAGTTTAAATCATGTGTAATCATTGAGTTGTACTTGTCAATACCAGCTTGTCTAGTCACATAGGTAAGCCTCTGCACATATTGATGTAGTTGGCATTCCGTAGCTGAGCCAATGCAATTACAGCCAAGTGGCACCTGCTGTGCCTCATGGGCATTTAGTCAATGTCACTCCATATATTTAATTTTTAATAGTAAATGAAAAGGAACCAAACCAGAACACACTTCAACAGCAATGTTTCAGCATGCAGGTCTTTCTCAAGTTCACTGCTGAATTGTTATTGTTGAAGAATGTTCTAGTCTAGTATATCTAACTAATCGAAGTATAGTACTTGTGTTGTGAGAAACACTCTCGTCCGTCTGTCCTGCTCTCTAGACACCTTCCTTTATGCAGATCAGTCCGGCTGCTGAGTTGCTCGGAACTCAGTGCCTCGAGCAGCCTGATCTCCTACCTCTGACCTGCTGGATCGGATCTGCTGTTTAGCCTTGCTTTCCGGATCAGAAGTGCTGCTGTGTCCCGCTGGTTGGGAGTCGATGCTGGACACCGCCGCTTTGATCCAATATCCTGGTCCGCTCCTATGGAACCGATGCTCTGCTCTTTCGGATAAGTATCGGATGGCCGCTCAGTGCCTTCCGAGGTTGATTGAGGAGATTCTGAATAAGACAACAGGCAGGCTGTATGTTCAAACAGGATCACCTGGTTTATTGGGTCACAAACAGGGTTTTTATGGTGACAACATTCAAACTTCTCACCCACCCCAACAGTTCCCATTGACTAGTTTCAAGACCATTGCAGGCTTCACTCTGGTCCTCTTCAGGCTCTTACTTGAGTACATCAGGTTTATGTAGATGAGTGCATCAGGCTTGAAATGGCTGGCAGATTAATCCTCTCAGTCAACAGATAACAGGGTTAAACACACAAATTCTAACCAATTATCACACACAATAATTTACATAATCCATTGGGACAGTGTTTACCTGACAAGGCTGACTCACAATTTCTCAAACATGCAGGAGATAAACAGATAGACATAGCATTCCTGCATAATCACAATTCAACACAAGTGTAACCAACATGGCAAATTCACATAAAGACATTGAATAAAGAAAGGATATAAATGCCGTTTAAGGGGAATACAAAGGAATAAATTCTGTATTTGGGGATTTAAACGCAGGTACAGAGTCAAAGTTTCTCAGCAAAGGGTGCAAAGTCCGTTCCGTGACAGCCTGGTTCCTTTTTTTCTACTGTGTCTGGAGGCTGGATTCTGTAGGCCTTTACTGAGACTGTAAAATGAATTCTACTCCACATATTTACGGCATTCTATCACATTCTTCAGTCCTTTATAGGTCTCAGCCATAGTTGAATTTTGGTGGTTTAATTTCACTTTTGCTAAAGGCCATTTTAAGAAGCAGAGCAACATTTATAGTTATGTCTGCTCATTCCCCAGGTTCTTCCAGACCCCTTAAAGGGCCATATTACATAGTTGGTGCTAACTTAACCAGAGCTGTTGTAAACTTATCAGAGCCATTATAGCCTATGGAGGTTTTAAGTTTACAACAGCTCTGGTTAAGTTAGAACCAACATTGTAATACTGCCCAAAGTCTTTACAAAAGTGTGGCATTTCCCAAATTAAGTAACACAATACAATAGCATATTTATGGAAATTTCTGAAAGGATTAGAGACTCTAACATAGGATATATCATGGCCTCCCAATAACCTAAAGGTCTATTCCAAGCAGAAGTGTCAGATTATTAAAAGTTTGATGTCTGCAATATTTGCGGGAAATTGAGGATTCCCTTTATTTTCTCTCATTTGAAGTAATGATAAGTGATCATACCTCATAAGAGTTGTAATCTTTACAGCTGTCTTATAAAACCGCGATAAGGATATATTTCACTTTCATGACATAGGAACTTCTCAAGGATGATTGAAGTAAAGTGTTGAAAAAGTAAAATTTAGAGGGCAATCTGTCAAATTATACTTATTTAGGAAAGTAAGTTAGTTTTAAAATATATAGAGGCATCATGTATCTGTTACTAAGAGCATTGTAACATTTTGAGAGCATTGCAGTGTTTGAGAAAAGACAGATGGATTGACATATGGATGCCAGAACCATCAGGGAGCAGGGACAGAATGCCATCAACCAGTTATCTATATTATAATATCATTGACCTCATGGTAGAGTCGCATGATGAAAGGGATGTAAGATGACCCAACCTTATACCATAACCAAGAAAAATAAGATAACCTGCTGCATTTATAACAGTTGGACTGGAGACGAGTCTAGTATTTAGAAACAGATTGATACTGTCTGTTTTGGTTCATTGAAACTTTTAATTGACATATCTATTCAGGATCCTGTTTCTTTTTTGTTATCAAGTGAGTCTATAATTTGAAAGTTGCGAAAATAATATTGAAAGCTGATCAAGACGAGCAAACATTTGTACATAAGAGATAAGTGAAATTTAACATTAGTGAATATAAGTAAGATAATGTGAGATCAAAAAAGCATGGACTGCGCAAGCCTTAGCCCATACAGTCAGCAATCTTGGCCCTCCAGGTGTTTTGGAACTTAATTTCCCATGAGGTTAAGCCATTCAAATGAGGGTTTACGCATCTAGGGAGATGTAGTTCCAAAACACCTGGGGCCCTATTCCCTAGTGAACGACAGGATAAGTAACTGTAACGCATACCACCAGTATTACCTTCCAAATGCTAAACCGTTAAAAAATCAGCACATCGGTGGTTGAGCTAGCTTGCGCGAGTTTACTGCATTTTGCACACTTTAGGCTTAACATGGGGAGCGCAATTAGTAATTAGTATTAGGATTTTGTAATACCTTAATACCTGATTCCGCTTTTGCAGAATCGGTTAGCACCAGCTAAACCCACCACCAAATACATCAGATACTCACCTCTCATTTCACGGCGAGAATGGTGGTCCAATCCGCCGCTTCTCACCACCAGGAACGGAGTGAGACTGGGGACAAATAGTCCCCAGTCTCCCTCCACGATTATTCCTCAGCCCAGCGTGATCTTGTGGCTCGGCAGCAGAACCCTCCATGGAGTCCTATGGACTCCAGGAGGTGATACTTGCGGTGGTGTAGAAGTGCTGCTGTGAGTATCACCAACGGTATCGCTTGGTTCCGGGGCCAAGTGCTGAATTGATGCCTGCCCTGGAATCTACCGCTAAAATGGGGACCTGTAGGCGCAGGTTTTCCCCGTTAGCGCCCCTATTTTAGTGCTAACATAGGAATAGCAGCCCCTATTTTGATCTGGTCCTACTTGGATGTGTAATTCTGCATACACTCTCCATGCTAAAAAACACTATCTGTGATACAGTACATAATGCTGCATAGTTCCTTTAATATGCTTGCTGTGCATAACTTACATCCTTAATACAGATTTCACTGAAATGTCACTAAGCACTGTTCTATTTCTGAGAAATATTGATCGCTTTTTTGTATATGTAGCAGCAGTTTTTTTTTCCAGTTTACATATAGATTTTATTTGAGTATGCACTTTCTCTGTTTTAAAAGCATTTAAAGACTATATTGTATTTTCAACAATTTTTCCATTGATCTATAGAAAATAACATCAAGTCCAAATTATCATAGTTAAGTCATCTTCATAAAATGAACAGTCAATAACCTCAACTGCTTTAAGATTGTTTAATATATGGTGCGTGAATTGCTTTTACACATTTAGTATGTTCTTTTACATGACGATTTTAGATAGATGTATAAAATTAGCTTACAGTTCCATATAACCGCCAGGTATTTGTGTGATTATCATACCCCTTTGTGTGTCTGCATTTATAACTATACAACACTGGCAGTACTCCCATATAAAAATAGTCTAGAAGCCTAGAGTTCAGTGATAGCATACCAAACATAAATCGTTACCATTTTTTGTAGTTAAGTCAGGGGGGGTGGCACTACCTGTAGCAACAACCTGCTGGTGTTCCTCCTCCACATGCCTCTTGCAGTCCATCCACCTCTTCTTTATCATATCTGTGGTCCACCTAACCTTGCCAAAAGAGTTCACCACATCCCTTTCGTTCAGAAGAAGTCATGCTCTCCTCTTTGTCGTGGATACATCTCATCATCACGTAGCTCTTCCCCAGGCGAACATATGCACCCCTATGCCATTCCTCTGTTGAATTACAGTGTCACACTTTCTATCTGGCAGTGAGTTGTATGTATGGTGATATTATCCACTTCCCTGTCTGTGCTATCCCATGCTACTTATCTCCCTACTGCGTCCCCACCTACAACTCTTTCTTGCTTCACTTCTCTTCTCCTTCTATCTTGCCATCATCCCCCTCTCCTCATTTCTCCTCAACTACAGCTCCTTTACATAATTTCCCTCTAGCTCCTGGCATTCCTCTTTCATCTCCTTCTCTTTCCTCCATCCATCCTTGCCTTCTCCCAGGCAACCTTTGCAGTTTGCACGCTTCCACTCCCACCAACAAACTCTCTTAAACACATTCACACATACACACTGGTCCATGAACACTACCCTTGCCACACAGTTTTATACTAAAATGTCTTAACCAAAGAGAAAGTCGAGTGAGAACACATTTGGGAATGCAGTTCCTCCACTATTTTTGCAGGGCGAGTTTACTTTCCTTTTGGCCCCAACACTGTAAATGTTTTATTTTGGTTTCCTTCATGATTCCTTAAGTCACAAGAAATACTGTATATATAGTTATTACAATTATCATCATGACTCCCTAAAACCAAGCCAATCTTTATATTTAATTACTAAGATCAATTTTGAGTGTGGGGTGGTGACTTAACTGTGACAAATTAATGGCTGATTGGCTAAAGTCTTGGTGAATTCCAACATGTATTATTTTAGGACTAGACCTCTGGTCTCAGCTATCCATATGAGCATACCTGTATACATTTTCCTTATGAAGTCACGGTAATAAGTGATAACAGATTTTTTTTCAAATTATATTTGAAAAAAAACCCTTGATTTTTAAGAATCAAATTCCAAAAATCTATTTTCTGATCATTAAATTAAATCAATATCATATAGAACTCGGTGCTACATAAAAAAGGTCATTGAGTTTTCATAACCAATTTATTGTCTAAAAAACGAAGACGGAAGACGGTCTCTATTGGGTTAATGGTCTACGTTTCAAACTAAATGACCCATAACAAGCGAGAATGTTATTTTTATTTTCTTTTTGGTTCACACACTGGCATAAATGACAGCTGAAAGTGTCTAAACAGAGATTGACTTAATTTCCTTTCAGAGGACAGTCTAATGCTACAAGGGTTAATATTATGCTTATGTTACAGTGCATTAAAAACTCTAATTAAACCAGCATTACATTCCCATCTGCCAATCTCCAGTAATCTTCTCTAATTGCAGTAATTAAACTATATTTACATGTTCAGAATACTTGTAATTTAGCAAATTGCACTCTCTACTCTACATTTAATCAAACAACCAGTTCCAGTGTATTTAGTGTGGAAAGAGTAATTTCAATGTTTTGATTACTATAGCAGATTTGACAGAGTAAGTGCCCCTCTACTACAGACTTTCAAAAGAAATGCAAACATGGAATATAGTCATGGTTTTTGATTGCGAGTGAATGCCTAATTACATGTTACTGGATTAACTGTTGAATTACATCGCCTCACAGACAGAACAGTTTTTTTTTCCTTTTTTGAGATAATGAACACTTGAAAACAGATTCCTGAAAAACGATGATAGGATTGTTGTGATTGAAAAGTAGGTTTATTTACTTGGCTTAAGTAAATCAGCATTTTAAGTTTTCACTTGCAAATATATAAGGGGTTGTTCAAAGAGACCCGAACTTGCCACCAAATTGCACCGAACTGTGAATTTCCGCGTACAGTGCAATTTCATGGCAATTCCACTATTCAGAAAGCTGTCAATTTCTCCAAATATTGGCAAATTGCCAGCTAAATACATTGCAATTCAGCAACCTTTGACGGCAGTGAAATTTCCCATAGAGAAGTAATGGTTAATCTATTCAGAGAATGCCAAACAGGACCAAAAAGTTGGCGAAATGCCCAGATTTTCTGTGCTTTCGTTCAATAGGTTTAAATAGGCGACTCCTATAGGTTTACTGTAAAATAAATTTCCCGCTTTTATTCATTTTTTATTCAACAGTTTTTTCTTTTCATTTGCAGCAAAAAGTCTCTATCAATTTATTTTTTACATTTCCTTTTGTGGATCTTTGTGGATTTTTTTCAGGGAAACGTTTGATTACGATTTTTTTTTTTTGTGGTGTTTTTGGTTGTTACTCATAGGACCTTATATATTATTTCCATCCATTACTTCTGATTAAAACACATTTTAAAAATTGCGGGGTTTTTTGTTCTTTTTTTTACCCCAGTTCGGCAACTGATCTGCTTTTTTTGGCAGCTTTCTTCGATGGTGTTCGGCAGCTGATTGCCATTTGGCGGATCATTGGCGGTGTTCGGCGGTCTGTCACTGCTTTCAGTGTTTTATCAGCGACTGCGTTCCGCGAACTGCGGTGTTTGGTTTATCAAATGCATTCAACAGGCTTATCTGTGGTGTTCAGCGGATCCATTCAGCGCACTTCGGGGACCCTGTGGTAAATGCTGAATTCACTGCAGGGTCGGCGAATTGAGCTCGTCGATGGATGCCAAACGACCCTATAGTTAACCCCATAGTAAGCGATATGGAGATCTCATGTCTAAATAAGTGTCACATGTATCTATCTATGTTGTTCTTTGTACAAGCTCAGCAATATGAAATATAACTTAATCTTTGGTATCATTGCTGCTAAAGTAAAACCACTCCACGACCTGCATACTTTCTGCAGAAACATTTTGATCAATATTCAACCCTTGCAGCTCATGAGTACGTGTCCAAAAAGAATTACAAGTTGAGCACCCTTTATCAAGCACTTTAACCAGAGCAATTCATATTGCAGAATTTTCTGGATTTCACAATCCAGTAGAATCCAATGTCTAAGAGGAAGGAGATTGTGGCAGGAGAGCTGTGTTCCCCTTTTTGATGCAGCCACCATCAAGTACATATGCTGGGAGCTCTGAGCAGGGTTCCTTCATAGACATGATGAACTGGGTAAGAGTGACTTTGAGTAGCATATCACAAGCTGGGGCTGCCTAGACACTCCCAGCATGTGCCATGGTCTGCTGCAATGTTCGGGAATTGGGTTCCTGAATGGCAGGACCTGTCTGAAGCACCCCTAAACTGTAATTACTAAAACCCGGAAGAGTCTGCAATGTATGGAAGACTGAGTCTTCATAATTTTAGAATTCCGGATAAGGGGGTTCTCAACATGTTTTACCATTGATTGGTATTTTGTATCTAGAGTGTATGGTGCATACATATTTTAGGTAGTGGATGTAGAAGATGCTGTTTTGAGTCTCCTCTTGGCTTTTATACTTCTAAACCTTGACACAATATATTGTACTGGGAAAAAACCCCAAGGTATAAAACACTTAGGGCTAGATTACGTTCTGAATGCTAAAACGGGAAAACCTGCACTTAAAATGGGGCCATAACTGGGAAAACCTGTGCAGGCTTCCCCTAGCATCCTTATTTTAGCATTTGATTCCAGGCCATGTGTTATCATGGCACCTTGCACCAGAATGAAGTGCTACTCTTGGTGATACTCACGGAAGCGCTTCCTCCTTGCCATGAGTATCACATCATGAAGTCCATAGGACTCTATGGAGGGTTGCAATCCCGGGGCCACAAGCACTGTGGGATCTCGCTCTCACAAGATTGGGGCACCACGGAGTGATTGCGGAGGGAGACTGGGGACTGTTTGTCCCTAGTCTTGCTCTGCTCCCAGCAGCCAGGAGGAGCGTCGGATCTGGCCACAGTTCTTGCCGTGGGTTGAGAGGTGATTATCTGATTATTGGGGGGTTTTTACGGTGCTAAATGATTCTGCAAATGTGGAATCAGTTAGCACCAGCTCTTAGGTGTCGCCAACATTTCTGTTAGCCCATCGGTGCAGTAATTAGTGATAGGACTTTGTAATACCTTAATTATGCTAATTACTGATTGCGCTCCCAATGTTAAATGTAGAATTGGCCAAGTACAGTAAGCTTGCAGAAGATAGCGCATCAGTGATGCGCTAACGGATTTTTCAGGGGTTTAGCGTTAGGGATGTAATATGGGTGGCATGCGCTAAAGTCGCTTATCCTGGTAACGCTTACTCACTCTAAAGCTACAGTTATTGTTCACAATATGGTTTAGTCTTACCGGGGTTATCCACTAACCATCATATTAAACCGTTGTAGCAACCACGATAAACTCAGCAAATTCAAGAGGGAAATGTAAACAGTGGTACAAGAGGATACATTCATGAAGCTTTTCCTGTTATTTTAATTTCCCCATTGCTTAATGGTAAACTATGGTGGGTAATGAATATCCATAAAACTTAAAGAGCATTGTGTAGAACATCTACAGTATCATTGGTAAGGCAGATAATTACTTATTCTACTGGTTCTGATAGTCCCAAAATAATTCATTATCTGGAATGTCTCATTCATTGACCTACTTATCAAAATTGGTGGATTTGTACTAAAAAAAAAAACCGGAATCATGCATTGGGATATAGATAAGGACCGAGTTACTGATTTCCTCTGGTTATAATTAAACTCTTTTGGTTCTAACTAGGAATACATTTTCTCTCGTTCTCACTGGGCACATAGCAGATTGCTTAGTCTTTCAGTGATGCAGTAAAGATTTTAACTCAAAACACTTCCTTAAACAGTAATTAACAGAGAGCACATTGAACAGTTTATCTTGATCTCTTGCTGTCCAGACTAATTACTAAAAGGAAATTATTACAGAACTTTATCACAAGTGATATTCATTAAATGCAGCTCGTTACTCCACATCTTCTTGGGATAAAAATCCTAAGGCGAGAACAGGAAGTTCTGCTTCCTATTCCTCACATAACCACACAACGCATTCTTCACAATATTTATATCCTCGTTGTAGTAGTTTGCATGTTTCTATAACTGCTGTTATATCGTGATAAAGAGGTCTTTGAGATATAATACAGATTATTGTTGAGTAACCCATACTAAATGCTACACTGACTAAATTTGGAGGTTGTTGATGAGGAACCTTAGGTCCCACTGGATTTTTTTACCCATCCCAATTTAAGTGGGTACATTTCTGAAAGATAGCTGAAGGTTCACATTTTATCACATGCTTGGAAAGGCTGATTATTCTAAAAAACTTAAATGAATTCACAAAAATGTTTCATATTATTTTATTACAAATATAGTTAAGCTCTTGGCATGGCAAGTGATACAGAGACCATATTGTTGATGATTTTCCATGCATTTGTGAATATATATATATATATATAATAGTTTTTTAAAACTGTAGAAAACAAAACATTGAATAAATTATGGTTGTGAAGTTCAAGACATATTCTACGGAATCTACAAATGTCATCGACTTGTATTTAGTTTAGTAGAGCATGGAAAACTTGATTCTAAAATAAAAGTACTATAGGTAAGTATATAATATCATTTTAATGGCAAAACATATTGATTATGGATTATTAAAAATTGCCACAAGTAACAAGAAGTGTTATTTGACATTAGGTATTATAATGAAACTATCCCTACAGTATTTCAGAATTCTCAAAAGTACATGATGTAATGGACCTCTACAAGACAGACATAAATTTGATATTTTTATTATTGACTAACCTTAACTCTTGCTATGTTTATTGGCATAATCACTATATACATTTTTCATCATACATCAATATAATAGAGTGGATAGAGTGTTTTATTACTGAACAATGTGGGATTTGATTATCTCATAGATATATAATTCCTCCAGGAGTCTTTTTGAACTGTCATTAAGCATCAGGAGCCAAGAGCGAGCATAACCATAATTACTAAAGAAATGTGATTAATTATAGAGCGGTATGGAATGCTTATGACCGCAGTCCCACTACTTACTTTGCCAAGGGAACAGAATCCATGTTTGACTCAAACAACATCATTTTTGATGTGCTGTCTCTCCACTTCCATTACTCCTCTGAGGTTAGACTTCAAACACAAAGCTAAAAGGCAAGCAATAAGATGTCAAGCATTTTCAGGCATTGTCACCCTAAAGTTAGATGTCATATAGCAGTGCTCAAAATTTCCACTCGCCTACTCGCATTTAACGAGGGGAAATTAAGTGAGGGCAATGCAGAAGCAGGCAGCAAAATTAATTAGTTTGTGCTGCGTATTCCGGCAGTGCCACCATGCAGCACCCCCTTCCCCAGGCTGCACGGTGGCAGGGATCAGCTGTCTAACCTGACCCAGCTTGTCTCTGTCACTAGCAGGGGGGTGGGAGGAGCTTCCTTGCCTCCTCACTCTGCTCACACTGTGGTCTGATGACTGGGTATACATGTATCTGGGGTCTGATGGCTGTGTATTAATTTTATTTTTTCAACTTTATTCTAAATAAACCATACGGCGCATCTAATTCAGTTAATAAGTTAATGAGTTAATGGACGTGTAAAATCCATAAAAGATATTAGTGTAAAATTCATAAACATTGTTAAGAAATATCTTTTAAAACATAATTTAAAGTGCATAGAATAAAGTCCAGGTCTAAAGTCGAATGTGCAGAAGAAAGTGCTCAAGTGTATAACAGTTCAGTACTCAAAAATGATGATGAGGGATGATGTGCTGATCTTCTCTAAAGTGCTGGTGTCGAATCCTTTTATTCGTCAGTGTCCCTCAAAGAAAACATATCACAGAAGAATAATAGTGCAGACGGTCATGGCAGAATTGGTCAAATTATTGAAGTCAAAGTCTAGACCACTCACATTTGTGGGAGCCTGCAAGATCCCGGCTCAAGGAAGAACAGCCTGCAGCCAAATATAGGGTGGCACTTCCCTTCTTTCTGTCCGTAGTAGATACTAGATAAAACAAAAAGAATCGGGAGACGGCACTCCCATAGCATAACACTGTGTGTATATAGAGATGTGAAAAAGGAAGAGTAGATCACAGTCACCGATTCTGGAGCCTCACAGTGTTAGGCTCAATGGATGTAGCCCTGGGCTCTCTTAAAGGTGGAAACCCAAACCTCTTTATCTCGGCGCAGTTGATCCATGTATCCAAGGAAAAAAGTCGGAGAAGGGTGGCGAATGTGGAATTGTAAATCAATATATTTATTGGTAACAAATAATAGAATCTAGGACAAGGTCTACCGAGACGCATTTCGGCTTAAAAAAGCCTTCCTCAGTCGGTATAAAAACTTGGTAATGTCCATAAAAATCAATATAGAGGTAGTTTTGTTTCTTAACAATTTTTATGAATTTTACACTAATATCTTTTATGGATTTTACACGTCCATTAACTTATTAACTGAATTAGATGCGCCGTATGGTTTTCTGTTTTTTACCTTGTCTTGACACATATTTTGGTTGTTTTCTATGTGTTTTACCATACTATAGGCAGCATTTGACTATTTATTAGCACCACGCTTAGCACTTTAACTGATCACCCAATAATAGGCGCCCACACTGTGTAGTGTATATATATATATATATATATATACACACTTTCTAGTTTATTCTAAATAAAACCTTTAACAGTGTAATTTCATAAGATAATTTAAGGTTGTGTGTGTGTTGTGGCGAGTAACTCTTATGGCCTGGTTAGTAGCTTGGGACTTGAAAATTTGAGCCCTGATATAGAGCACCTACAGTAACAAGAAACCACAGTATTTATGTTCTTTTATTACCGACCAACATCACATGAAAGGTAGGGTTGACGCCATTATTTATTTGTCAATATTGTCAGCTGTGGCCCAAATTGGCAACTCTATCCATATACGCTTTACTGTATTAATAAAAATGACTGAAAAAATTACATTGAGTTTATTTTGTGATTATGTGATTAAAAATACTAATGTCACAAGCTGCTGGTAAATACGTTGTGGATAGCTGTATTATAAAACATAATGGCAGTCTTACAAACTAAGACAGTATAAAACTTCTACAGGAAGTATGCTTGTGCCTCCAGTGAATATTTCACGTGAATAATAAAACTGTGAATGTCTCATATTTCATTTTTTTTTTTAGATCTATAACATTAGAGAAATGACTTTTTGTTGGAAAGTAAATGAATGGCTTCATAAGCTACAACCATCTTAATGTTTAATAGCTTTCCCTGCTGTGTAAGTTGAAGTCAGTTTGAGGTCAGTTGGGTTATTCAGTGCTCTTAAGCGCTGACAATTACTTGTTATTTTCACTGGGATATTGTTGTCCATCAACAAATTTTGCCATACCTTAGTACTCCCACTACTTCTACTGTACCTTAACTTTAAAACATCACAGGCAATATTCCCTAACTCGGGCTAACATGAGGACGCTAATGGGGAGAAACTGCGCCTGCATATTTCCCCATAGCATCCACATCTTAAGGCAATATTCTGGGGCTGGCGTTCCCTCAGCACCTCGCTCAGGGAATGCAGTACTAACTGCTGGGATACTCGGGGCATCTCTTCTGCGCCACCGCAAATATCACCTCCTGGAGTCCATGGAGGGATGTACTCCAGGGTCATGAGCCCTGCATGACCTCACTCTTGCATGATTGCACAATGCCGTGGAGTGACAGAAAGGGTGGCCAGTGCTGATTGCCAAGGACGTCATCCCTGCACGAGAGGTGCAGCAACCCCCAACGATCGTTTCGGCCTTATTGGGCCTCGTCAGGAGGGTATAGCTGACACCCCTCTAGGCACATCAAGCAAGGGGTCCACGTCTGGATGACCCTTTACAATTACAGTGAGAAACAAGGGGGGTGTTTGTGAGGGTCCTGAGAACGAGCAACAGCACAATGGCCTGCTCTACGGTGGGTGCCCACTCAGGTCTCACAAACAAGGTTTTAGCTTGATTGTGCCATTACTGGGATGAAACACCCCCCTTCTTTCTCACTGTAATTGTAAAGGGTCATCCAGACGTGGACCCCTTGCTTGATGTGCCTAGAGGGGTGTCAGCTATACCCTCCTGACGAGGCCCAATAAGGCCGAAACGATCGTCGGGGTTGCTGCACCTCTCATGCAGGGATGACGTCCTTGGCAATCAGCGCTGGCCACCCTTTCTGGGTGAGAGCAGGCTGATTTGCATATGGAAAATTCATCCCTGTAATGGCACAATCAAGCAAAAACCTTGTGTGTGAGACCTGAGCGGGCACCCACCGTAGAGCAGGCCATTGTGCTGTTGCTCGTTCTCAGGACCCTCACAAACACCCCCCTTGTTTCTCACTTCATTGTAAAATTCCCTGTTTCCCTGCTCAAAGAGCCATTTCTCAACACCTTTCAGCACTTGTCATTTTTGGCAATTTCGACCTACCATTAAATTCTAAATGAATCGCTAAAGCCGAAATTTCCTTTTAAGAGTGTAGACATAAATGCTGATATTGAGCCAAATTTTTACGGGGAATTGAAATGCCAGTATGCCCTCAATTAAATGTGCTAAATAACAGCCACAAATTCACTATGTTTCACCAACTGGGCTGAATTAAATCGAGCCCTAAGAGTGGGGACCAGCATTCATATACTCCCGCAATCGACTTTATCAAACATAAAAACTACTTTACATCCTTTCATACGTGTGTGTTTGTGTGTGTTGAGTACACATCTTAAAACTTCATTTAGTATCTCCTGTTAGTTATATTGGAGGGAGACAACAAACAAGCATCTGGCGCATATATATTTTGTTGTCAATTTGGGAATCAGAACATGAGCTATTAAGAAGGTTGTTTGCTTGGGCCTAATTAATGTGCATTTGTGTCTATTTCTTTTACCAGCTCTGCAGTATTAGCTTGGAAACTGTCTTCCCATTGCACTGTATAGCTATAAAAGTTAATTACTTTTCAGTCTGTCGAATAGGTTTTATGAAATATAATGAAATTAATAGAGGTGAACTAAAGGAAATCAGTGAAGATCAAGCAATTATTAAAGAAACTGAACACATTGAAAGTATGGTTTGCCGAAGTCAGCCGAGTATAATGATATGAAGGTTATTTTTAGTTTACCAGTCCTATATCTGAAAATCTGCTCTCATTTTATGTCTTACATTCGAACTACATATTGATAATTTAGTTGCTGCAATATAACTTTTAAAGTTAGATATAGATTCCTTATTTCAATCTTTATATAGATGCGTAAAAAACAGTTTATAGCCATAAAATAGTTAGTTGAGAGTTTTCCCAATAATATATATATATATAAGGAAAAGTCCTGACTGACTGACTCATCAATGCCCAGTTCAAACCGTTTAAGCTATTTTTGAAAATTCTGCCCCTAAGGGGGTGAAAAGGGGAGGTGAATATTTTAAACAGCATACCTATATCTCAAAAACCGAAGATGTAACAGAAGTGAAAATTAGTAATTAGCTTCGTCTTAAAGAAATTTTTTTTTTACCATTTTTTACAAAAATCCAGTTAAGGTGGAGTGAAAAAGGGGGGTGAATACTTTTATCAGTATACCTATATTTCAAAAACCAAAGCTGTTACAGGTGGGAAAATTGGTATTTAGATTCTTCTTGAAAATTTAAAAAATCTGTTTTGCCATTTTCCAAAAATCCAGTTAAGGGGGGGTGGGGTGCAAAAGGGGTGAATACTTTTTCAGTATACCTATATTTCAAAAAACCAAAGATGTTACAAGCGTGAAAATTGGTATTTACGATCTTTTTGGAAAATAAAAAAAGTGTTTATTTTTCTGAAAATCCTGTTGATACACTGGATCAGCAGATCAGAAGGATGCTGTTACTTCACACAGAATGGAGCCTCTATGCAGCTCCTCTCACAGCCAGGGATTGCACAGTCCTTCAGTGCTCCAGCATGTCTGCTTCCCTCTCACCGCCAGGCCTCACCCACTCCCTCACTGCTCCAGCATGTCTGCTTCCCTTTTACAGCCAGTGCTTGCACACTCCCTCACTGCTCCAGCATGCCTGCTTCCTTCTCACAGCCAAGCCTTGCACATTTCCTCTCTGCTCCAGCATGTCTACTTCCCTCTCACAACCAGGCCTCACACACACCCTCAATGCTCCAGCGTGGGAGAACCTGTGATATTATTGCGGAATCTCAACCCACCTAAGCTCAGTAATGGCTGGTGATGCACCGAAATGAAAATTTCAAGCCGTAACCAAAAATTCGGGATCAGCTCGGCCGAAAACCGAAACCGGTTCCCGGCTCAGGCAAGCCCCCGGCTTGGCCGGGCCTCCAGGCCCAGGTTTAGATGGACTGATTTTTTTGGGGGGATGAGATCTTGTTTCCTACACATACTCACCTACATCCACATACTTCGGCCCTGGGCTCCTCCAGCAGTCTCCATACATGTCCTCCTGCATCGGATGCACAGGTCCACTACTTCCAGTTCCTGCTCTCTGTGCACACACTGTCAGACAACGGTTGCAGTGGTGACCGTGCAGAGGCGGAAGCCTTTGACTGTAAACGGCAGGACGGTTTGCTGCTGGTTGTGGGCTTACTGCCTGGCTAGCCACTAATCACTAGCCTGGGGGAAGCCCAAGAGATGTTATAAGAAAGATGAGAAGGTGAAACCTTCATTAAGGCCCAGTGGGGACAGAGTTTTTAGTGTATAAATCCAATATGCCTCTCTCTGGAGGAGTTTCTTTTTTAAATCACCTCCAAGTTGAGGTAGAGAAACAAATTTCATCCCTGTGAACCTAAGGTCTTACGACCTGTTTGCGTGTTCCATTTCAAGTGTCTGGAGATGGGTGTCTCTTGTACCCAAAATAGGGGAAATAGACTATTTTTTTAATCAGAGGGATTTTCAATAGAGTTGATGTGTCTATTCTATTTCAAGTGCATATTTGTATTACTAAGGAAGATAGTGATCATTGAAGGCAATAATTTCCATGCCAGTTTTATCCATCAGTATTTCATTCTTTCAATATGTCTGTTGTCAACTGGATTGTGATCTTTCCATTTTCAAAAAAGATTGAGAGCCAAAAAATGACTATATAAGATGATTTGTAATTAAATTGTTTGGAGAAAAAAAAAGGTGTTTCATTTTCAAGTAAGCATGCTGGTGCTACTGCTGAGGGTGTACAGGCAGTTATGCAAACAGAATTATGCAGAGAAAGGGCATGGGAAGACTTACAGGTATAAACATAAGATACATAAGCTCATATCACTATATATTAGACTTTGGTTCTTCCAATTCATTTTGTTGGATTTTTTTAGCGATTCAGACAAATAATTTTGTTCTTACCACAATACATCGCTAGCATCCTGCAGACAAATAGTCACTGACATGAAGGAGGGTTAATTCCGTGGCACATACAGTGAGAGAAAAATTATTTGATCCCTTGCTGATTTTGTAAATTTTCCCACTGACAAAGAAATGATCAGTCCATAATTTTAATGGTAGGTTTATTCTAACAGTGAGAGACAGAATAACAACAAAAACATCCACAAAAACGCATTTCAAAAAGTTATGAGTGAAATAAGTATTTGATCCACTATCAGTCAGCAAGATTTTTGGCTCCCTGGTGTCTTTTATCCCAGTAACGAACTGAGGCTAGGAGCACTCTCTTAAAGGGAAAACAATTGGTAGCACACTACGCCGTGATGGACTGAAATCCTGCAGCACTTGCAAGGTCCCGCTGCTCAAGAAAGCACATGTACAGGCCCATCTGAATTTTGTCAATGAACGCCTGAATGATTCAGAGGAGGACTTTGTCAGGGGTCAGTCGACCCAGGAGTGCGAGGGCACGAGCCCAGGGATGCAGTGACACACTGGAGGCAACAGATAAGGTAATATGGAGGTTTATTATTGGTATCACAATACAGATGAAGGGCAAGGCTGGCATAGGGCTGACTAACAGATACTTGGGCGAACTGAGAGACAGGATAGGTAGGGGTTAACCAAAGAACATAAATAACTCAGGACAGAGAGGGGGTTATCTAGAGACACATGGACTCGACAAGAACAGGGCTGACAACAGATATAAGGAGAACACACAGTGAAACAGGTCAGGAAAGGGGTTAGCTACAAAGAGATGGATGGGGCAGGAAAGGGCTGAAAGCAAGATTACTTATAGGGAGGTGGAAATCCAGGGGTACTGAGAGTGGGAGTCAAAGGAACTGGAAATCTGGCAGCAGGGTAGGGAACATCACATGAGGATCTGAAATAAACAATGAGAGTCTCAGATAAACAATGAGGGTCTTTGATGACGAAGGAGGGTTTCCAATTATAACAGCGAGGGTCTCAGCAAGGCTCTCAGATAACGAAGGATGGTCTCTGATGATAACAGCGAGGGTGTCAACGAACAAACGAATAGGGTATCTAGGTGAATTGTCCAAATAAAGAGTAGTCCAGAAAAGTGGTTAAGGGCAATCCAAGAGTCGAGGGCTGGCAGAGAGAAGCAATCCGATAGACAAGGTAAAAGGGATCTGGTACACAGGTAAGCAGATAAGGCTTCTTGCTGAACAGGATTCAAACTGGTTACTGAACAATGCTGAAGCAAAGGCTCATAGGTGCTCCTCTCTTTTGTAGAGCAGCACCAGGCCAGGAGATTGCAACACTCAGGTGTGTTCAGAGCAGAAGGAGAAACCCAGTTCACAATGAGGCAGCACCATTCAAGTACTGCCCAGGTAGATTCATGGTGAGGCAACACCAGATTTGCTTTTTTTGTGCCGGCAGTGGTGAGGGCCTTGGCAAACTGGGTGAAAGTGTTGTGGTCAGATAAGACCAAAATCGAGCTCTTTGGCATGAACTGTACTCGCCGTCTATGTAGGAGGAGGAATGCTGCCTGACCCCAAGAACACCATCCTCACCGGCAAACATGGAGTTGGAAACTTTATGCTTTGGGGTGTTTTGCTGCTAATGGGACAGGACAACTTCACTGCATCAAGGGACGATGGACAGGGCCATGTACTGTCAAATCTTGGGTGAGAACCTCCTTCCCTCAGTCAGGGCATTGAAAATGGGTTGTGGATGGGTATTTCAGCATGACAATGTCCCAAAACACAAAGCCAAGGCAACAATGGAGTGGCACAAGAAGAAACATATTAAGGTTCCTGGAATGGCCTAGTTAGTCTCCAAATCTTAATCCCATAGAACAGTGGTCCCCAATCCTGGTACTCAGAGCCCACTAACAGGCCTGGTTTTAAGGATTACCTTGGGGAAATGCAAACTGAATCCTGCAATCATTGAGCAGCAAGTTGTATCATCTGTGCTGTGCTTCAGTTATCTGGCAAACCTGGCCTGTTAGCAGGCCCTGAGGACCAGGATTGGGGACCACTGCCATAGAAAATCTGTGGAGGGAGCTGAAAGTTTCAGTTGCCAAACGTCATCCTCGAAACCTTAATGATTTGGAGAGGATCTGCAAAGAGGAGTGGGAGAAAATCCCTGCTGAGATGTGTGCAAACCTGGAGGCCAACTACAAGAAACATCTCACCTTTGTGATTGCCAAAAAAGGTTTGCCACCAGGCACTAAGTCATGTTTTGCGAAGGGGCGAAATACTTGTCTCACTCATTAAATTGCAAATCAATTTATAACTTTTTTGAAAAGTGTTTTTCTGGTTGTTTTTGCTGTTATTCTGTTAGAATAAACCTACCATTAAAATTATAGACTGATCATTTCTTTGTCAGTGGGCAAGGGTACAAAGCAGCAGGGGATCAAATAACGTTCTCCCTCATTGTAGCTATCCAGCTCTTTCTAACCAGCTTCCCCTGTAGAAATGTAATGTAATGGTAATCACAAATACCAGTTGGGAGTGCCCTTATCCTAGTGCTACTGGAGTTAAGATACTAGTGACTGGACAGCTAGCGTTGTGGGGGCAGTAATAAACAAGAGAGACATGGCAACATCAATCCCCCACCACCACCCATTTACAGACAGAAATGGGAGAAGTTGTCCAAAGTCAACTCCCCCCCCCCCCCGATCCATTCATGTGCAGTGGGTGGGGGATAAACAATAGATACGGGAGGGGAGTGGACATGATAAAAGACTACCTACCACACTCATCACAATAATAGTGAGAGGGGCCCAAAAATCTAGTACTTGATAAAAAAATTAAAATGCCAATAAAAACCCTTGATAATAAAGTGATGTCGAAAAAAACATTGATGCTACAATAATCCAACTTGGCCAATGGAAGGCTCCACACTTAACGGCTCTTCAGTATACAGAAGCACTTTTAAAGGCCTTCCCACACATAGCATAGAGATTTTTCATATTTTTTTTTTTTTCTTAAAGCTCCATCCATGATATGTTGGGCGTGAGTATAGGGTGTTATTCTGACCCCCATATAGATAATGTTTTTTATTTTAGCTTTTTTTTTTTTTACTTCTTTCATAGAAACTAAAGAAACTGTACATTTACACTCACAGGGTTACTCAGAGAGCGTGAAAAGCAGGAGAATGACTGGAGAATGAAAAATTCTAGGTCAAAATAGCCGATTTGGAAAGTGAGATGAAAGGGAGAATTTTTCTGGTTTGGCTATTTTGACCTAGAATTTTTCATTCTCCAGTCATTCTCCTGCTTTTCACGCTCTCTGAATAACCCTGTCAGTGTAAAAACAGAAAATAAATAGAAAAGGGCAGCTTTAACTATCGCTAACACTAAATACTTGACATACTTGAAAACGAGAGAAATCTCAATGTATCCTTCCTGGTAAAATACTTTCTAAATAAATAAATCACGTTAAATAAATAACATGCTGTGTTCATCTGCATAGTCCATCTTAACGACAGTCAACCCAGTCATTCTATCCATAGACAGACTGTAGTTATAAGACAAATATTGCTTCCTATTAAATGTTGACTTCTCTGTAGACAGTGTCTGAGTAGGGGAAAGGAACTTAATAGGTCAGTATGTTCTTACCACTAACTGAGGAGCAGTAAGTTTAGTAAGTGGAAAAGCCATAAATAACTGACTTTTCCGTTTGACAAAATAACCCATAAACTATTTAAGCTGATACATTTTCACTTGCATTTTCATTTTATTTATATTTTTGTCTATTCAAATGATTTTATTCCCAGGGTTACACTAAATACAACTGTCTCGCTTGTTATGTGATACTGGCTTCACAGCCAAGGCACTTAGGGGGCAGATACTATTGCCTGCAGAAGATTAAGCAAGTCAACGGTAAGGTATCTAATGATACACGATACTAACCCAACATCCACTTTTAAGTTGAAAAACAAAACTAGATCCCTCCACGATTAAACAGCTAATAGGATCCTGTACTTGCTGGTATCATAGTGTCATACTCTGGAGACCGCACTAATTGCTTTACATCTACACAAAGATTTTCTGGTAATCTACTTCTCTGCCTTCATTTGTCTTCTTTTCATACTCAAAGAAAAGGCCCTAATTGGTGTTTTAGGTTTATTTTTCTGCTGTACCTAGAAAGCCGAATGAGTTACAGACATTGCCTTGGAGGAAGATGAAGGCGAAAGAATAAAAGAAAACATCAATACTTCGCCACTACCACTTTAATTAATGTGCTTTGAGCAAGTCATGGATTAGAAGAAATTTTAGCTAGCAGGGGATTTAAACACAGATCATACAAACTGAATTATGTGGCATTTTCTGGATTTTAAGATTGCCTCCTTCTCAAGGAACAATCATTAGCCTTGTAATTGTCTAACAATAAACTGCTGTCTTGGATTCCATTTTGGTCTCGGTAGAGGATCGACTTACCTTAAATCAATAGTCTGAAGGAGTTGGTAGATGCATGTGAAAGGAAGTGCCCTCTAATTTTTCCATTTGAAAAGCTACTAATTATTTAATAATACATTTTGTTGCTTATAATGTGGCACAACTTGCTTGTCAGCATAGCTGAATGGAACATCTAAAGAGAGGGATAATTGCCACTTCTGCAGATGTTTTATATTACAGCTTTTGAGTGCTTTATAGAAGAAGAGAAACTGCATTTTGGATATCATACCTGTATAGACAAATCCCTGTATTCTATAAGGAGGAGAGGCATTCAACTAGATTGTGATATAATATTACAGGGTCAATATTGACAAGTGAAGAGTGGTTCATTTTCCATCAAAATTTTTTTTTTAAGGTTTCGCCTTTAAAATAATGTAATACATATAATAACTATAAAATATTTATGGAAACTCATGCACTGCAAGTTTATATTCAAAACGCTTGTTTAGTTTAACTGTTCTATGGTTTATTTGTTTTAATTCGACTAGGTAAGTGAAGGCAGATCAAGAAAAAATGGCTGAACTGAAAATATTCTAAACTTCTATTTAATAAAATGTCGCTTGCCTGTCAATCCTTCACATTTTCACAATTTCCACATTTAATTCAAAAACCTCTATTTAGCCAGCGATATTTATTATTTATAACAATCGGCATACTAATTTGACCAAACCTACTTGTTCCTATGATAACCAACACCCTTCATGGTACTGAATTGTACATTTTACTAATCTTTCAGTATGGACATTGTTACATCTGAAATATGCTTTATGCTAATCTTATAAAGTGCCCTTTATATTCCTTCTATCCACATCTTTAGAAGTATTTGCTGATATATGGTTTAATGTTCAATACAGAATATCTCCTTTCATGATCCCTTAATATATAGGTATGCCTGTATATTAGTGTATTATGGGTTTATTCATTTTCATGTGCACTTAACAATCTTGGCCTCCAGATCTACAAGATAATTGTCATGCACACAAATGTAATCTTTAGGCTTTTAGGTGTTACTGTGTGGTTCTAAAATCGATGAGTGAGATTCTTCATGTTTTGGACATTGAGAATTTCCATACTTGTTGCTTGATGAAATTTCCAGTTCCAGTAAACACAACAGAGAGGCCTGGGCCACCCCAAAAGTTGGCACGTCGCCTTCAAAACAGAGTGCCTTCTACTGCATATTGCCTACTGTGCTGTTTGTTCCCTACATCCTGGGCTCCTCTCCACAACCTCGAACCAGGAGCGTTACAATAGTGCAGCTGAGCAATACTTGATCTGATAACCTGCACTGTACTGAAATGGAATCCCAGTTAAAATGGTAAACATGACATACTGCAAGGGTTTAAAGCCCAGCATTTAGACAAGATTAATGCATATCTTTTACCACGAGCCGTTCAGTGGTGCAATATGCTGAATATTTACTCCGGATGAAAATGTAATTAAAACCAGACTGAAAAGCAGCAAAGAGGCAGATGTGAATTCTGAATTTTTGAGACTTGAATGTTGGCCATGTTATAATTGCATGATCAGAATCAAATGAGTTTCAAAGGCCTCGTGCCATTTCAGCGCTCTGCGTGGAATTGTAAATCCACTTACTTCCCGTGATTACTTTAGAGACGTAAATGTCTTTAGTGTGGTCTTTGAAACAGGAGAAGTTAAAAATGTTGGATGCAATGCAAGCTATTCTTTTTCTAAGTGTTTTTAGATAGCAATAAAAATATTATGGGCTAGATTCCAAGTCAGGTGTAAACATAATCAGAGCTATTTTACCCAATTAACACCAGGGCAGCACTGGGAGGCAGGCAGCCTGAATGTCACAGGATGGCATAGCAAGCCCTGCCGCTCTCCGGCAGCTTCCTGCCTCCCTTCCCTGTGCCCGTTTGCCACAATTGGCTGCAGTTGGGACTGCCTGCACTCGGGCAGCCCACCTGCAGCCAATTACATTTATAGGCCGCAGGGAAGAGAGGTGGACCGCGGGAGTTTTCGGAGAGACATGGGGCGTGCTATGCTGTCTCTTGTTATAGTTATGTTATGGTTAATAATAGAGCTGCTAAGTATACCGTCTCCTGTCCAATTCCCCCGAGCTGTCATCTTTGCTTGTGGCTCAACTGTTGAGGCTGCTTATGTTAAATTAGCCGTTCTTATACTTTGGTGACTCCAAAATACTGGCTCCCTGAACCTGGTGTTAAGAGATTTTACATTTGCAAAATCCTTTAACACAAAAAATACATACATCAAAAAAATCAATATTCAGATCTAATGTCCTTCACACATGTTGCACCGCTGCCAGTTATTGTTAGTGACTCAAGTATATTAGTAATTTAACTGTTTACATAGCGACTCAATCATGATAGAACCAGTAATAGGGAGTTAATGCATCGGTCTGCATGTTCTCATTAGCGATTCCCTATTACCCTTGGAATCTAGCTCCATATCTCTAGATTTATGGGGATGCCACTCAGTACGATGCATGTGGGCAGTGTCAAGTGCTATTCATCTGCAATCACCAAGTTGTAGATGTCACCATTGGCTTCGCTAATTGCTTAGGAACATATCTTTAAATTCAGGAATGTTTTCATGGTGAATCAAATACACCTGATCAAATATACTGGACCTCTACATTATAGGGAAAAGAGTAATGCAGTCTTCATTGATAATCTCCCAATTAATTCATCAATGAGTAAATGTCATGAAGTCCTTGAAACATGCCAACATATTTTAATCATTAATTCCACATTTTTGGGGGAATTTAGTACATATTTTATTTATAAAGTATATAATATAATAACCGTTCTTTTTTTCCCACATTTTTGTATTGACAAAGACATACAGTACATCCTTTAAATGAAATAACCTTGACAAATTAAGTAATTTTCCTTCTTCTTGGACATCCAGATATCTGCAAATACAAGACAAATGGTTGAAAGTAAAATATAATAAAGTGCTTTACTTCACTGAGAACTGAACCTTACTGCAATCATTGTGTAGGTAAGAAGAACTAATTGCTCATACAGTAAGGTTCAGTTACTCTACCTGTGACCTTTTTGACTTCTAAAACCTATTAACAAGAATATAGCTTGCTGAAAGTGGATAACTTCAAAACCAGATGGCTTTTAACAGGATATTTCAATTGAAATTCATATTACTTGAGATTCTCCTTCCTTGAATCTCTCAGTAACCTTCTGACAATTCAATATGATGATTTTTCAAATCATTTATAATTTATGAATCTAGTTCCTCAAATGTGTTAAAGAAACAAGACATGTGGCTTATTATATTAACACACACAGAGCTATAAATATTTCGATTAGTGCATTTATTTTAATCTCATACAGCCATAAGATAAAAGCATTTTTTATTTTTAGAAAGTATTTTACCAGGAAGGATACATTGAGATTTCTCTCGTTTTCAAGTATGTCCTGGGTGGCGAGTATGTACCGTTAGGTGTCTTGCCCAACGACACTTACTGGAGAGGTGCTTGTCGGGATCGAACCCATGACTCCACAGGCTCTCTCCACGCAGCGCAGTGATGTTACCTCTACTCCACCCAGCTGGTATTTATTATTTGCTGGTGAATACTTTATAGCCCTACCTGGGACTCTATAACTTGCCCTTAGCTAAAATGGGGACGCTAAGGGGAAAAATGTGCGGTCGCAAATCTTTCCTTAGTGTCCCTGTTTTACAAGCACATTACAAGGCAGGTGCTGAGTCCAGCAGCCTGCCTTGTAGCAGCCACTACTCTCCAAGATGCTCGGGAAGTGCTGATGTGCCGTCATGAGCATTCCCACCATGGAGTCCATAGGACTCCATGGAGGCTCGTGCTGCTGGGTCACATGGCCAGCAGGATCTCACCTCTTGCAAGATTCTGCAGATCCGCGGAGGGAGACTGGGGACTTTTTTCCCCTGTCTCACTCTGCTCCTGCCGTTCTCGCCGCGGGATGAGTATTTGTTTTTTTATGGGGGGGTCCAGCTGCTGCTAACTGATTATGCAGAAACGGAATCGGTTATCATCAGCTCTAAGCTGTAGCAAACGTATTCAGTTAGCGGCAGCGGTTCATAATTAACTTTAGGTCTGTGTGATCCTACGTTAATTACTGATTACTTATTTTTTGCGTTCCCCATATTAAGCAAAGGGAGAGCAAAGTACAGTAAGCTTGCGCTAATACCGATGTGCTAACGGGTTTTTTAACCCATTAGCGATCGGAAGGTCATACGTGCGGCATGCTAACGCTCATTTATGTGTGCACTAGCACTAGTGTTAAGGAGGTGATAGAGCCCCTGGTGTCATCTTATGATATAATTGGACACAAAGAATGCTGTAATATCAATAGACAGCTGTTTTGCTGTAATGTTACATCTTGTCAAGGTTTTACAGGCTAAAACATAAAGGCCCCTATTACAATCCTTGTGCAAATGCGCTCACGCAGCGCAATTGTTTTTGCGCACGGAAAAAAAACGTTAGCGCGCGCAAATTAAGGCGGTATTATGATCCGAGCGCAGTTTTTCAGTCTTCATGGTTTTTTTTTTTCAAGCACAAATCCGACACGCAAAGCCTGGCGCAAATGACCATTGCGTGCAGGAATCGGTGGGCTCGCTGTTTTTTCACGGGATTCAGCCAATCAGAATTAAGAACCACCATTTGCTAGGTTTCGGTTGTTGCGGCTGTCAAAGTTAATCTGCGTATATGTGCTGCAACAAAAATAAAAAAATCAACAATTTATTAATTTTATTGTTTGGGTATGTGTAGAATGTGTAACTGTACTGTGCTGTATTTTTTGTTTTGTGCAGGTTCATTTTGTTTCGGCCAGAACGTTCAGATTGTAAATTAACACCAGGTTTTCAAAGACGTTACGATACTTTGCGCAAACGTCATTCGTACGACATTGCGCGAAGATCATAATACCATCCACTCAAACGCATTCGCGCTGACAATGGTATGTATGGGATGCGCGCACGCACTTGCACTCGCGCTGGGTTCGCGCAGGGTCATTCGCGGTAGACGCTAATGCGCATCGTTTGCGAAATACGACGTTCCGCACAAATGGTTTTGTCTTCGCGCAAAAGCGCATTTGCGCGCACGCAAATGCGCTGTGCGAGGATTGTAATAGGGACCAAAGTAATTCAGAATTTTATATGGAAAATAAGATATTGTAGGCCAGGGGCCTTGCACTCTATATTATCTTATTTTTGCCATTGTGCACACGCAGTAATTATAAACGGAGACCTAGAGAGTAAAAAAAGACTGAAAAAGGCTCCTGCCATCAAGAGCCAGTTCTTTTGGTACTGTTCCTTTAGTAGTGTAGAAAGCCATATTGACAGCACTAACTATTTACTTCTTAAAGCCAACATGTCAATATTATTTTCCTAGGGCCTCTATGCCACTGTTGCTTGTAACAGGGAGCTGTAAAGGAGAAAAAAAAAATCATTGTGAGCCGATAGCCCATACTGCTCTCCTTATTGGGTCTATTCAAAATCAGCTGTTGTATTAACACCTGGAGCTGGAATAATTGAGCTCTGCAAACACCTGCAGTGGCATCACGCAGCACCACTAGTATTGGCTCTTGGAGTCCATAGGATTCCAAGCAGTCAAGCACAATCCTACCATTAGCTTGCATGAGCCAGGTCGTGCAGTAGCCATGGAGGAACCATAGAAGGATAATGGGAAGTATTTATCTCTGTTCTTCTGCTGATCATAGGCAGTGGAAGCCTGGATCATGTTGCCCTCTGATTAAAGTAAGAGTTTTTGGGCAGGTTTATTTTTATGTGTCTAATGATTTTGTAGATGTGAAATCACTTAACACAAGTCTGTAGGAGCCTGTGTTCTTTGCAGAGTACTGGCCGGCTCGATGAAATAGCTAGCTGTCTTCAATTTGAGCTGTTATAAACACCTCCTGAACAAAGTATAATATAGTAACGCTAATTCTAAAATAAGCAGTAACACTAACCCCAACCCAAAACATAACCCTAACCTTAATACTAACCCTGACACCAACCCTTAAAGCAAACCTAACCCTAATTATAGCAAAAGCACAAATAGTAACCTTAAACCTAAAACATGGAAAAATACTAACCCTAAAAGTAACCCTAAGGTTAAAAGAAGCAGAAATAATAACCTTAACCATAAATGTATACTAACCCTAAAGCTAGTACTAACTCTAATACTTACCCTAATCCTAAAAGTAACTGTAACCGTAATCCTTTTACAAGTACAAATAGTAACCCTAGCTATCAGGGTTATTCAAAGAGTCCGAATGGCTGGAGAAAGGTAACCGAACGCTGAAAAGCAGCGTTCGGTTACCTTTCTTGGCCATTCGGCTATCCAGAGAGCATTCAATACGCCAAATCCTGGCGAATTGCCTGCACATTCGGTGCCTGTTCGAGGGCAGTGAAATCCCCATAAAAAAAGCACTGCTTCGGATATTCAGAGAACACAAACCAGCAGTGAAAGGTTCCCCTAATGCCCTGCCATTCAGTGGTTTCATGCGACAGGTTTATTCAGGAGAATCCCATAGGCTTCAATGTTAAAAATATTCCCGTTTTAATTCAATATCTAATAAACCGTTCAGTATAAAATTCTGCAGTAAAGAGTCTCTTTATTTATAGATTTTTTGGGATATTTTAAGCATTTTTCTGGATTTTTTTTACTTATTTTTTCTGTAACAGCCCTTTTTATTATCATTCATTGGACCTCATATGTAAATTTCAGACATTTTCGCTCAGTAGTTTCTTTGCAAACAGCGTTTCACTTTTCAAACATTCATGCAAACTGTTTTGCTAATTTATTCACTTCACTCGTCTGCGGTGTCGGCTTTTTCCGGCGGCTGCGCTGCGTGTGATCGGCTCCTGCTTGGGTTTTTCCGGCGGGTTCACTTGGGTTAATCCAGATGTTTTTGCGGGTTCGCCAGGTTTTTGCGGTGACTTTTTGTCGGGTTTGTGGCAGCTTTTCCCTGCACTTTGACGGCCCTGTGGTGCTTGCTGAATACACCGCAGGGTCGCCGAAATGGGATTGCTGAATTGGCCCGAATTGAAGAGAACGAAAAGCCACCGAACATGCGGTGACTTTTTGATTCTCTTTGAATAACCCTGCTAGTCTCAAAATTTCAGACTATTTTCAGTTCAGCCAAAACCGCAATTTTGAACATTTTCCAAAACTAAATAAATGGAATTGATGATTTTTCAAAAACGAACCACATTTTTCAGCTGTGCACATATCTACAATTCAATTTTTAAATGTCGCATCAGTATGTTCAACACAATTTGATTCTTAAACTACACTTTAGACTTGTATACGAACGTGGAAACCTATATTGTATAAAAAGCATAAAAGAGCCAACATTAAGGCTGGGGTCAGACGAACGCAGTGTTAACGTCTATGTAGCCGCACTTTAGTACGTCCATGGTAGCAGATAATCATGACCAATGAAGGCCCACACACGAAGTACGTCCGCACGGAAGTGCGGATGCACTACGGACGCGGCAAACGGACCCAGGTTAGCAAGAACGTCGAACCGCTAGGACGAACGTGCGGAGTCCGGGTTTAGTGGCTCTGCGATTCAGAATTTGAAAGTCAAATAAATATAAATGTTAGTTACAACTAGTGTAAGGCATATATAGAGAATATAGCATAAGTGATGTGAACCGGTGGTGTGGATTTTAGCTCTAGTATTAGGAGTCAGTTTTCTACCGCTCAGGTTTATTGCTGATTGGGTTTTGTTTTAATATCATACAGGTCTTGATCTGATCGTATTAGGTGAGAAACGGCAAATATTTTAGGCTAGAGATTCAAAATTATTGTGGACCTTTAGGCCCGTGTCAGACGAGCGTAGTGTTCACGTCTGTGTTGCCGCACATAAGTATGTCCGTGGCAGCATAGCATTCTGACCAATGGAGCCCCACACACGAAGTACGTCTGCACAGAAGTGCGGACGCATAACGGAAGCGGCAAACAGACGCAGGTTAGACAAGAACGTAATACTGCTAGAACGAACGTGCGGAGTGTGCCACGTCTGCAACGTCCGCATAGCTTTGTGTGTGAGTGATGGAAAATGGTCAGACGGACTGCATTTATACGTCCAGCATTTTTGACGTACAAAATGTAAGTAACGGACTGTGTGGCCACTACTGCGTCTTCCGCCAAAAAGTGCGTCCGTAATGCACGGGCGCACGGTCCGTAGAAAATGCGCTCGTCTGACCCTAGCCTAAAATTAAAGGGGTATTGTAGTGGATTTCTAAGATAGGTTTAATAAATCCAACCTGGTAAAAGAAGCATTTGAGCAGCTGAAACCCTTTACTTATTTACTGAATACAAGGAGTCGATCCTTATTATTTTGTAGCATTCTAAAGTCCACCATCCATGGCCCTTTGTTCCTTTTTTTGCTTGATCATACTAAGGCAAGTGAGTTTCGGTGTTCAGTACTGTGGCATCAAGGGAATGGAGACAGATGACAGAATTATAGACAATGTCAGAGTGATCAACTTCAAAACAGAAACCATTCAATGGCTGCACTTTATTCAATTAAAAAAGGTGAGAGATGTACAGGGTAATGCAAAGAGATTCGAAAAGTCACCGGACGTTCGGTGACTTTTCGTTCTCTTCAATTGGGTTCCTTTTGCCGATCCCATTTCGGTGACCCTGCGGTGTATTCAGCAAACACCACAGGGTCCCCGAATTGCAGGGAAAAGCTACCGCAAACCCGACGAAAACGAACTGCAAAACCCAGCGAATGCACGCCGAAAACCCGGAAAAACATCTGGATTAACCTGCCGAAAACCACGGAAAAACCCGAGCAG
This sequence comes from Leptobrachium leishanense, assembly GCA_009667805.1. Classification (NCBI taxonomy): domain Eukaryota; kingdom Metazoa; phylum Chordata; class Amphibia; order Anura; family Megophryidae; genus Leptobrachium; species Leptobrachium leishanense. Next base: position 257,803,533 of record CM019064.1, read on the forward strand.
GAGCCGATCACACGCAGCGAAGCCGCCGGAAAAAGCCGACACCGCAGACGAGTGAAGTGAATAATTCAGGAAAACAGTTTGCATCAATGTTTGAAAAGTGAAACACTGTTTGCAAAGAAACTACTGAGCGAAAATGTCTGAAATTTGCATATGAGGTCCAGGGAATGATAATAAAAAGGGCTGTTACAGAAAAAATAAGTAAACTTAAAAAAAAAAAAAAAATCTGACTTGGCTGCTGGTATGCGGAGGACGCGCTGAGCACGTCCTCTTTTTGGGGTCAGCGTTCGGCCGGGTTCCGGCCGATTGCTGGCCCCCCCGGTGCGGGCTGACATCCTCGATGTCAGCCCAGCATCCGGAACCGCAGCCGCTGAAATTAGGTGTCATCGCGGCAGCGCGATGACACCTAATTCAGGCGCCCCCGCATGTGCGGAGGAGGCGCCTGAAAGGGAGGGGGGAGGTCCTTCGGACCTCTCTCCCTCCCGATCGGCGGCGTTGCGGGGGTTAACCCAGGCACCATTTGAAAGGGCACAGCCTGCCCTTCCAAATGGTGCCTGGCATTAACCCCTGGGGAGCTGGATCGCGAATCGGCGCTGAAAAGCGCTGGTTCGTGATCCTTTCCCGGAGCTGGCCGACATCTTGGATGTCGGCCAAGCCTCTGGGAACTCCCCCTGAGGACTGGCGTCATCGTGCATAGCACGATGACGCCAGTCCTAGAGTTAACCCCTAACTGCCACCAACGGTGGAGATAGGGAGTTCATTGGAACTCCCTATCTCCCGATCCGTGGCAGCTAGGGGTTAAAGTTTGGTATGGTTGGATCGGCCAGAGCATGGCCGTTCCAACGATACCAAACTCGAATGTAAAAAAAGTTTTGAAAAAAAAATAAAAATTTAAAATAAAAATATATTTAAAAAAAAATTATATAAAAATAAACCTTTTTTTTTTTTTTTGGTTCGTTAGTGTAGCAATATTGTTCCCATTTCAATTATAATGTGAACAATGATGCTGCACTAACGATTTTTGTATGCGGTGCGTTTGTTAAAAATCGCGTAATTTTCCCCAAAAAAAAATGTAACGAGACCCCATCTCTAATTTTTTTAACAAGCGCACCCCATACAAAATATAACCGCAATTGCTCGCATGTTAAAATATGAAAAAAAACACTTTACACGTTGTAAATTATTGAAAATACATATTTTATTGCATTTTTTGTTATAATATACAGACATGACATAACGTATACATATAATAATGACATATTATGAATCTACCGAGTCTGACGGAAAGAACGATATAGAATATGTCTGGGTAATATACTAAAATAAGCCTTCAAAACACGTTTAAACATGATGAGCAAAAGCGGTAAAAATGACCTCAGCACAGAGGTGTGAAAAGCCTCAGCAGCGAAAGGGTTAAAAAAAAAAACCAAATTCAGAAAAATGCTTAAAATATCCTAACAAATCTATACATAAAGAGACTCTTTACTGCAGAATTTTATAATGAACGGTTTATTAGATATTTAATTAAAACGGGAATATTTTTAACATTGAACCCTATGGGATTCTCCTGAATAAACTTGCCGAATTAAACCACCGAATGGCAGGCCATTTCAGGAACCTTTCACTGCTGGTTTGTGTTCTCTGAATAGCCGAAGCAGTGCTTTTTCATGGGGTTTTCACTGCCCTCGAACAGGCACCGTATGTTCAGGCAATTCATCAGGATTTGGCGAATTGTCTTCTCTCTGGATAGCCGAATGGCCAAGAAGGGTAACCGAACGCTGATTTTCAGCGTTCGGTTACCTTTCTCAAGCAATTCGGATCTCTTTGGTAGTCATTTGCGCCACTCTTCAATGCAAAGAGAATGAGAATCATGGTGCAGTTACGGAGAACATAGACAATATATATGCTACAATTGAACAATACAAGAATATTATCACTATATTATTTTCATTTAATATATAGATTTTGCATGCAGACAGAGTATATAATACATTAGAAAACAAATACATTTGAACAACGCATAACTTGACAAAGATGATACAGGAGGATTGGAGGACCCTGTTCCTGAGGGAATTTACAATCTCTAACCCCTCGAGATGATGGGCATTACAGACCTTCAGCCCCTGAATGCCTGCAGTTTGCTTGTATGTCAACTGCTAAATTAACAGTTCAACGTCTTTGCACAAAATACCCTAAATCATTCCTGTGCATTAAATTAATTCCCGAAGGATTAATCATCTCTCAGTGGAGTACTGTGTCCTATTAGAGACTCAACATTTCCAACGAGGGGAAAAGAACATCATTGATGAAGGTAGCTGTCAAATTAGCAGCTCGGAAAGTCGTAGTGTATATTGTTAAGAGCTGCCCGAGTTCACACCACAACGACCCAACCCCATCCGTCTTTCTCAGTTTACATTTTAATTGGTTTGCAGTTATGTTTCTAAACACTGGCAAGACTGCTGACATACACTGTAATATTGTGTGAATAATTCATGGGAGTTACTCCAGAGATGATCTTTCTGTTGATTAGAGGGAAAGGATTTGGTACGAAAAAATATACAAGGAGGAGCAACAACAAGATGTGTTGTAACACAGCTGAGTAAGTGCTAAACTTGTGTTCTAAACACATGAACTTGATATCGGAGAGGAAGTCGTTTTTAATAAAAAAAAGGGTCTTCTTCTGAAATTAATCTATTGAAGAATTATTCGTTACATTTTCAAGGGTCTCAAGTATTTACAGTACATTTATTTTTTTATTCTCTTTTGTTTGAAAGTGTTGTTGTTCCAGAACCTTAAGATCTCTTTGCAGGCTTAAAACAAACATGACCTCTTTCAAATACAATAAACCACAAAGAGAATGACCACATTCCTATAAACCACTCGCCAAACGCTTTATTCAAATGTTGGCCCCTAAACTGGACGAGCTTAAAGCTTGGTGCCTCCATTACAAACCTAAAGTCATTTTGCTGACAGAATCATGGCTAACCCCTAAAGTACCAGACTCTGCCATATCAATACAAGGGCATTCATGTTATACAAAGGACAGAGCAAAGAGAGGAGGAGGAATTGTTATTTATGTTGACGAGTCCATAAAGTTCACCCCTCTGCAAAACTCTAGCTCCCCAGCCACTTTTGATTTCCTTTCTGGTATTATTGAGATCCCTTTCAGTAAACCAATTATTGTTGCTGGATTCTATCACCCATCGAGCTCCCCAGTGCACTCCCTTTCTGACATAACCCAAATCCTTAGTAATTTGGTAGCTCAACACCAAAAAAGTGAACTGGTGGTCCACGGCGATTTTAATGTTGACTGGCTGAATCCTAAAAACAATAAACACTGCTCCCAGTTTAAGGCTTTCCAGTTAACACAATTAATCTCCTCCCCCACTCGCATTAATATGAAAAGCCTTAACCATACCTTGCTGGACTGGATTCTCTCCTCATGTCCTGATAGAATACAAGAGGCAGGCATTCTCGCTAATTGCTTCAGTGATCACTGTCTATTGTAATGTGTGCAAAATAAAGGCCACAAAATCTCCCCCAAAGGTAATAATCACCAAGTCTTTCAAGAAATTTATCTTGAATTCTTCCTAAATGATCTCAAACGGCTCACATGGTACAGGCTAAACCTAATCCCAGACCTGGACTGTGCAATTGAATACTTTCAGTCAGAGCTCCTGCAAGTCTGGAATGCCCATTCCCCGCTGCGTAAAGTGCGAGTCAAATGGGCACATCTCCCCTGGGTTACAGCTGACCTCACACAAATATACCAGTTTAGAGATTCACTTTGGTCAAATTTCAAGAGTACTGGATCCATGAACGATCACTGTGAATACCGAAAATGGCGGAATGCATGCACAAAGCAAAAAAAATGGCCAAAGCCCAATACTTCAATGAAAATCTAAATAATAACATATCAAACCCGAGAAATTTTTGGAAAATCATAAGTAACATACAATCACCCCCTGTCCACTCCCAACCAGCTGCTGTCAAAGTAAACAACCAAACCCTGCAACACCCCCTAGATGTAGCAAATGCATTTAATAACTATTTTGTTGGATGCGCCAACACCCTGATTGCTAAGCTAGCATTTGAAACACATTCAGAAAGGCAGCACACAAGTCAGATACTTCCAACTGTGCAAAAACCCTGTATCAAAGAGAAATTCAGTTTTAGACCGGTGCCTGTCAGTGCCATTACTAAACTTCTCTGTAACCAAAAAATAAAACACCAGTCAGGACCTGACCAAATCCCAGCAATGCTGCTGAAAATCAGCACGCCAGCAATTGCAAAACCTGTCACAACCCTAATCAATGAATCACTGGCGACTGGATATATACCCAAACTCTGGAAGACTGCAAGGGTGGTACCTATCCATAAAAGTGGAGACAATACTTTGGTATCCAACTACCATCCAATATCATTGCTTCATGTAATGTCAAAAATTCTGGAAAAATGTGTTAACACTCAATTACGCGAATACTATCAGTATTGGAACTATTTAACTCCAGATCAATCAGGCTTCCATCCAAATCATTCAACCACAACTGCCCTTTTAAAAGTTTGCAATGATATCCAGGCTGGCATGGAACATGGAAACCTAACTGGAGCCATCTTCCTTGATTTTGCCAAGGCATTTGAAACAGTAGACCATGGCATCTTATTACAAAAACATAAAAACTCTGGTATTAGTGATCGCATGCTAACCTGGTTTCCAATCATATGTGTCTTATCGGTCGCAATATATGTCCATTTCTGACAGCACTTCCCTCCACCTCACAGTCACGTGCGGTGTACCCCAAGGCTCGATACTCGGCCCCCTGCTATTCACAATATTTATAAATGATCTGCCCAATGTCTGCAACCTCAGAGCCTCAACTGTACACATGTACACAGACGACACTGTAATCTACACCAGCAAACCAGATCTCCCACAGCTGGAGACCGTGCTGCAAGAACAATTCAGAGGTAGAAAAGTGGATGAAACACAACAAACTTTTTCTAAATACTGACAAAACTGTTACAATGCTCTTTGGAACAGCACGTAAACTACACAAATTGAAAACACCCCATCTATATGTTGGGACAAGATCAAATGGCACGCTGACCACAGTCAGTTCTCTCAAATATCTAGGTATGTGGTTAGACCCAAATCTATCCTTTGGCCCCCACATAGAAAAACTTTCATCTAAACTTTACCCCAAACTAGGTGCCCTGTACAGAAACAAATCCTGCCTGAGCCCGCTGTAAGAAAGCAGATTGTACAACAAATGCTTATGCCAGCCATTGCATACGGAGATGTAGTGTATGCAGCTGCCCCGCAAACACACCTCCAGAAACTTTCTACATTGTATAACTCATTCTGTCGCTTTGTGCTACAATGTAACTACATGACCCGCCATTGTGACATGTTAAAAGAACTAAACTGGCCATTGCTGGAATCTAGACGCATCCTTCACCCTTCCAGCCTGGTGTTTAAGAGCTTTTCTGGGAAGCTACCACCCTACCTGAATAGGCTGCTTCCCTCAGCAGTTCCCTCATCCTGTAACCTCCGATCCAGGACCTGCACCTTACTTGCAATACAAAAAGAAAGCGGCTCGATCCTCATTTTCCTACAGAGCACCACAATTATGGAATAACCTCCCAGACGCCGTCAAATCTTCCCCCAGTCTAAAGTCACTTAAGAGCTCCCTATTAACATACCTCAACACAGAATGCACCTGTAAACGTGTAACATAATGACTATTTCCTTTCCTACATATTTATTTTCTGTTAATCTGTATATTTGTTTTGTGGTAATATCTTGCATTTTACTACTTTGTATTTCTGTAACGACTGTAACAATTCAATGTTCTTGAACCCAGGACGTACTTGAAAACGAGAGAAATCTCAATGTATCCTTCCTGGTAAAATCCTTTATAAATAAATAAATAAAATTTAGCGATTTATAAAGGGATTATTCGATTAGAGAAAATAGAACGAATAACGATCTGATAGCTGTTTTTTTTTTAACCCCTTCACTACCAAGTTGCCTTCCATAAAACTACTGCAGGACCCAGTGTATATATGGAAAATAAATTTGCATTATACAAACATTGAAACTGTGGTTGAAAACATAAAAAGCTCGTTTTCAAACCATATGCAATATTTGACAGGCAGGTGGCACCATCTGCTGGCCAAATAACGCCAGTACGTTTCCATAATACAGCTGGGGATTTGTATTTTTCATGAAGATTAAAAAAAACCAGTCCAAGCTGCTAAATCTACTTTAGCACATTGGGTATCATGTCTGATATCCAATTTAATGTGCACTTTCTGTAGTCCAACTGCAAGCAAATTTTGTTGCAAACAAATAGAACTCTTTTGCATACCTCCATTTTAAGACCATCAGCTATTCTCGATATTAGGGCATTCAATGTTGGGAGTATAGGGTTATGAATCAATGAGTATGTTGCCAGTTGACCAGTTGTGCACATTGCCAGTTGACAATTCAGCATGCGTCCAGTTGACCAATTGAGCATTTGGCCAGTTGACCAATTGAGCATGTGGCCAGTTGACCAATTGAGCATGTGGCTGGCCAGTTGATGTTGTTAATGCTCCTATTTCTATTTTCTCTACATAACATGGCTTAACATTTGATTTTTTTCTCATATATTTGAATTCTGCTTCCTTTTTAATTCCACCATGCTCCAAACCACGTATCACTCTCCAAGGATATATTTATCACTCATCACATTTCATCTGAGTCAGGTAAAATGAGATTACAGAAAAGCTATAATGTAAACTCCAGGCATATTTTCTGTGCTATTCCTTGTAATTTCAGGTGTATGCAAATGACACTTGGTTGAAATGCAAAAGCTCAAAGATAACAAGATAAAATGGCTGCCGTATATATAAACAGCTCGCGCCTCTGGGTTGCTTAAATCTTGACATTTGCAAGATTTTGTTGTAATGCCTGGAGCCAAAAAAGCTTATGACATTCAAATACTTTACAGGTTACATTTATAACCTAAGGAAAATTGTTTGCTGCTGATATGCCTGGGGAAAAATGTTGACTGGCAAAAGATAAAGATTGAATTCGCTCTCGGATTTCACAAGACAAAAGACATTGCACATGATAGTGCTCATATGTTGTCAAATGCAAGGCTAAGCGTGTTAAATGTTTCAAAGGCCAGATTCTCCTCCTATGGATTGCCAGGGTACAGAGCCATGATATTATAATAGTGTTAACATGTGTATGTTTTATTTTAACGGATGGTCTTGCTTCGGAATTGCAATCCCAATGTAAAAGGAGGACCTCGAGCGATGAAATATAAAGAACTTGACTTGAAACTTTAATCCAGTTTTTAAGTAAATATTCTAATTTCTGTAAACATAATGTAAACTGTATATTTATAGGTAAATAAGATGAAGTGTATAAATAATGTGTTGCCTGCCAACATTGTTAGTGCCTTTATAGCTACACAGGAAATTATTTTAGCACTTACGTGGCTGCTATAAAGGTATGGTATGATATGCACACAGTATATGCCACCCAATACACAGACCTCGGGCTATATGAACTAACTGAACAGCAAATATAAATATGGATTCCCCATATCCACAGATAAGTATTTGCAAAATATACAAATCATTAGTGTCCTCTACTTTGCCACATGATGCCAGGGCTGAGGAATTCCTCAATTTGTTTTGGAGAACCTCTATTCCAAGACTGGCATATCTGTTAGTTGAGTTAGGCGCTTGATTAGGACAGAACCTTGACACCCCATATGTTTTTGAACTACATGTCCCATGGTGCTTAGTAACACAAATGCCTGGCAGAGCATCATGGGACAACATAGTTTGGAAACCTCTGGGGTGCCAATGTTTGCCATCATTGGTATCAGGAATAGTCCTGAAGGAGGCGTCAGCAGCTCATTTAGGCAGACAAAGCAGCTGCAGTTCTCCCTACCTGTTGACAGCTGTGTGCTTCCGCTGAGCCTGGGTAAAAATCAATGGAGGAGTAAATCAGTGGATGTGGCTCTGTCTTTTTTTGTTGTTGTCTGTGTCTGCCAGTGTCCTGCCTCTCTCTGATGGTATCTCGGCTTATTTGTCAGTTTCTGTCAATGTCTCTGTCATTCTCTCTACGTGACTTTCAGTGTTTCTGTCTTTCTATGAAGGTATGTTTCAGGCAGTGTCTCTGTGTTTCTCTATGTCTGGTTGTGTCTCTGTGTTTAAACAGTGTTACTGTGTGCCTGTCAATTTGTCTTGCTTTGTCTCTGTTGATGATAGAAGTTCTTTGTATATATATTTCTGGGTGTATCGTAACCCTCAGTGACTGTGTATCTATTCTATGGGCCTGTATATGTGTATTTTTTTTGTTATTGTGGGACTCTTGTGTGTGTGCATATATATATATAAATAAATCACAAATATAGCCGTAAGTAGTGATACCTTTTTTATTGGACTGACGTTACAGTTAAAGACAAGCTTTTGAGAGTATACCTCTCTTCTTCAGGTCTGGACGCTATACTGAGCAATATCCTAGAATTGAACATTAAGACATTAAGGGGCACACGGGTGGGGGGGTTAGATGTCGTAAATAGTGAGAGTCAAAAGGTATGGTCAAAATGGTTAAATAACCACATGAGAGATCTTAGGCAAATAAGATCTCTCATGGTCTCTCATGTGTTTATTTTCCCATTTTGACCATACCATTTGACTCTCACTATTTACGACAACTAACCCTCCACCCGTGCCATCGCACTCAGAAACAAGATCACGAGATAGAGGGCGGTTTGAGATGGTGAGAAAGACATTAAGGGGTTAGTGAAATAAATGAGAAAGTGAGGTACTATACGGTGAGGGAAAATTAAGCAATTATACTGTATTGTATATACATTATAGGTGGCATAGATGATGGAGGCAGGTGTTATTAATTGGGGACTGCCGCACAGAGACAATAGTCGTTAGGAGAGACATGGGGTAAAGAATGACAAAACTTTTTTTTCCAAGGGTGCCTGAAACCTTTGCATTAGCCCTATTTGTCCATTATCTATATAGTCCATTGAGCCTTTGTCCTTTCACTTTCACCATTTGATGAACGTTTATTCTGTGTATCCCACTTCCTATTGTGCCATTGTCCCATCCCCATATTGTTCCATTATCCTGTTCCTTTCTAGATTGTAGTATGTGGTGGCACGATCTTTAACCTTTTCTCATTTTGGAGCTCGATCATTGAGCCACAGCTCCGCAAGACCCAAGTAAGCCAATGCAGTCTCCAAACAATTATCCCAATACAATCAGATGTTATGATTTTCAACCTTTCCAACTGATTTTATTTTTGGAATCCACCTCCTGTGCCGATTTTTAAACGTTGACTTCCCATAAGCCAATGAGAAACTTGTGTTATTTCACGATGAAAAAAAAAACCAATATCAACTCATTTATGGGTGTTTTTTTTCCCTCTGCTGTCATTTTTGTAATGATTTATGTTGTGAACAGCCTGTGCTTGTTTTCAGAACACAAGCAAAAAAATATATATACAATTTTTGTGCTGCCAGTTAAATGAAGCGTGGCGTATATGTCCTCGGTTTCTCACTTGTCTTCTCCCTGCTTTGCTGTGCACATAGATTTAGCAGCTCCACCATTCACTCAGTGGGAGGAAGTTTTCTTAGCAGAATAGTACATGGCACTGCCTCAGGGACAGAGAACATACTGCATAGCAGGTGGGACCTACCCAGACGCTTTTACTGTTATTTCAACACTGACAACGATCATACATCATGCAGGCCCACAATGGCAGCACATTCCATGGTAACCTAATCAAAGGGCTGTAATCAGAAAACAAAGTGCTCTTAATATAATATTTTGACCATGTAATTGGGACGTAATTATGGTTGACAAACCACTTTTCCACGTCGAGAGCCTTGGAGCTGAAAGAAATTGTTAGTTCTTGCGAGCCGCAAAGCCTTTTACTTTGCATTTCTGCAAACATTACGCATGCACAAGGGCAAAAGTGTACCATAGGCATCAAACAGGGGCAGTAGGAGGGGGTGGCAGATAAACAATTAGTATTCACTAGGATTGCTTGTGTTTTTATTTTATGCAGCTCTTTCTCTCCATCCCCCATAATACTTTACTTTTTCTCATCTCGTAATTAGTGACTTAATCATAACATAACATTAATTAATCAGGTTACTGTGGTGGTAAATGTTAATTTGGTAATTAGATATTCTAAAAACAAAACATGGAGATTATATTTTGCACTTCAACATAAAAATGTAATCCATCTATGTTTTTCACCGAGAATTGCAACCTTTCACTTAAGGTATAATTAAATCACACACACTGGTGAATGACAAGTATTACTGCCCATTACTGGTAATCTTTAATTACTGACTGCGCATTTGAAAATGTGTTTCAAATATTTAAAGTCAAACTATTATTAAACATTATAATCCTATTAACCTTCAAAACAACCTTAATTAATATGGCGGTTTATTTCATTATTTTTGTTTGTTTGATACAGCCGCTGCTTTGCATCCGGTTCATTTTTTCCCTCGTTACGAATGCATTCGCATTTTGCCTAATTAACAATATAGGGCACTGAGTTTATTCGCTAAGTAGAGAGTTAGGATGAGTTGAGAGCTGAGGTGAGAGGTTTTTAGTCATATTGTAGAATAGCTGCATGGTCTGCAGGTGATTGTATTGGTGTACCATCCCCTGCTTTTTACTGTCACAATGTGAGCTTGTGCAACGTAGCATGGAGTGATGTTATGGGCTGGTTTATAAAGGATCATGGCATTCGAGATGTAGAGACCAACACACCATGAGACTGCTAAAGTTATTCAGAGGATGAATATCTCTGTGTGATCCCCATCTCTCCAATACACACTTTCCATTCTGTGAGCTACCAGTTATATTGTCACAACATTCTGAAAGTACAGCCTGCGTTTGGCAAGAGTTCTATCTAGGCAAGCTACATCTCTTGGTTTAATCAACACATGTACATACATATCTGTATTTACATTTTGTATGACACATGGGGCTCCTGGTAGTTCTGATTCTAGTTTACAGGAGATACAAACGACTATAAACAATATTAGTAAGGGCACTAAATTACCAATGTTCAGTCCAGGGTGTCTAGTTCATAATAAACAACATTTAGGCCCATGTCAGACGAACGCAGTGATCACGTCCGTGTCGCCGCACAGTTTAACGTCCGTCGTAGCATAGAATCATGATCAATAGAGACCCACACACGAAGTACATGCTCACCGAAGTGCGAACGCACCACGCAGATGACAATGGATGCAATTTGGGCAAGGACGTAAAACCTCTAGGACAGACGGGCAGAGTGCGCCACGTTCGCATAGCGTTCTGTGTGTGTGATGACACAAAGTCAGACGGAGCGCATTTGCGATGTCCAGCACCTTGACACACAAAATGGCTTTTCATATCATTTTCCAATTTGTATCATTTTTCATATTAATTTTGTTTCCCATAATTCCCTTTTCTTTCTACATCCGTCAACAAAAACAGACCGTGTGGTGTCTACAGTATCTTCCGTCAGTACGTCCGGCCGTTGTGCACGCACGCAGAGTGCGCTCAGACTGCGTTCATCTGACATTAGCCTTATAAGTGTCCAGTTGATAGAATTACAATCTACATCTTACTCTGGCCATACATTTTTTTCAAAACTATTGCCATACTGCATGCCCTGATAATGGTATAATTCTACACTGGCTGCTCATACTAAGGATTCTTTCAAGTCAATTCAGTTGAGTCAGCTTTTCATCACGCAGCACACAAATAACTCATGTAGAATGGAGCCATATATACAATTACAGCAAGAATAAAAAGTATGTAATCCTGAACACTTGATTTCAGAGGTTTCAAATAATTAATTTTTTCGTATTTTTTTTTTGTCTTCAAATTTTTTATATATCATGACGTTGCCCAAATACATTTTATTGATAGAGAAACAACAAACGCTAATTTAAAATTCTTTAACATGCGTGTAAAGAATTTTTTGTCACAAACAACATGTGCGACAGGGAAATAAACATGATCAAGCAGTCTACATATACAGTAGGTATTTTTATAGAAACTGACGGCATTCTAGGTATGCAGCTTTTTCAAAAAGGATAAAAGGCAAACAGGATTTTAAAAATTCTGCTTTTATGTTTGAAAGTAATGTCTATAGTGAATATGTACAGTTGCACCGTGTAACTATACTGAATAGGGCTTTGCATGCACAAGCAAGTTCCTGTTCTATATTATTGGCTCATTGAAATACAATGAAAAATAGAAATGCAATATTAGTAGGGGAAAATAATGAAATTATCTGTGAGATCTCACTCCTGTCAACCTATATTACTGTAACGAAGCCACAAGGAGCAGAAGACAACCTCCCTGTAACAAACGTTCAACAAACTTTACATTTGCAGTACACAAATAGTTCAATAAATTCACATAAAATTCATTAAACACCTGTGGCATGCCCTGACATTCCGCAGACGTACACTCCTGCACACACTGCTGTAATGCACACCTTGCCCAAAGCCTCACTAACACTAGCGTTACTTTATCTTTATTACTATGTAAATTCTAAATACAACACGTATAATAATTTAAATACTGATGTCTTAATAATATGCTATGCTAAGTATATGATGATGCAAAAAAGTGGGAAATTGGAGACTTTATTTGCATGTCTTACGCAGAGTTCCTTGCTGCATGTGGGGGATGTAGCACACAAGCTCTGTAAAGCAGTTCTCTGAAATGCTGGGATGTGTAAATGTCTTCTACAATTTTAGGGCTCTATTACATTCTTTGCGCAAAAACGCTTGCGCAGCGCGTTACTTTGTGCGCAAAGCATTAAACGTTAACGCGTGTAAATTAACGCTGGTATTACAATCCGAGCACATTTTTTCATCCGTCAAAAAATAACGCACGGAAAAAAGACGCGCAAAAACGCGCGCGCATTAACGTTGCGTGCACAAATCGGTGTGTGGACTGTTTTTTCCCACGATTCAGCCAATCAGAATTATGAACCACAATTGTCTCCCGTTAAGATTTTGTACCTGCCAAAGTCAACCTGCGCATATATGTTGCAGCAATAATAAAAACACTCACAACTTCTCAATTTTATTGTTTGGGTATGCGTAGAATGTGTAACTATACTTTGCTGTATATTTATTTTCGGGCTGGTGTATTTGGGTTCAGCCAGGACGTTCAGATTTGCCGTTACCACCAGCTTTTCAAAGACGTTAAAATTATGCGCGCAAACGCTGTGCGTTAAATTTTGCGCATAGATTGTAATACCATCGGCATACCAGCGCACAAACGCATTTGCGCTCACAATGTTAAGTATAGGACGCGCGCAGTACAGGAACGCTCGCAAAGGGTTCGCGCAGGTCCACCCGCTTTAGACGATAGCGTGCATTTTTTTTGCGCGGACGTTGTAATACGATGTTCAGCGCAAAGGGTTTTGCCCGTAGCGTTAATGCATTTTTGCGCACGCCTTAAAATTTGCGTTAAGAATGTAATAGAGCCCTTCAACTTTATTATTTGCTATGTTGAGGCTTTTAATCTCACCTTTTGCCCACCACCATAACTTAAGTGTGTATTGAATTTGCCCTCGGGGTAAAGTATCAAACAGCAACGAGTCATGGCCTATCTCCTGCTGATGAGGGCATAATAAGCCTGAAACAGCTGTCAAGTTGTGGCTGTGACTGGTTGCTTAACCTCACATTTGTTAAAAAGCCATCTAGTAGGGCATTAGCAAGGAAAGTTCTGTTTTAAAATAGACCCAGGATGCAAAAAAATGGGACGTTCAAGACTTCATTTGCATGTCCTACCCAGAGTTCCTTGCTGCAAATGTGGAAAGCAGCATATGAGCTTTGTGAAGCAGTTCTCTGAATTGCTGTGATGTGTAAATATCTTCTAAGGTCATAAACTTTAATATATATTTATTTATTTATTTAAGATTGTAGTAAGTATTTTATTTCATGGTTAAAGTACATATTCATTTTTTCCCTTAAAATCCTGTATGTGTTACAAAGGGACCCTCACCACACACCCATTAAAATCATTCTCCTTCCATTATTTTTAAATGTCGAAAACGCTTTAAAAATCCAAGCATTTTGCAGTATTGCTGCTACCCTAGTAAAGCCACCCTTTGGGAGAAGATGCCATCTCTGTCTTCATAGACTTTTAGAAGGCCTGACATGTTTCATGGCTTTCATACGTAAAAGTCTGTGAAATGGAAATGAAAACAGCTTTTTCTGTCAACCTGTCACTGATATAAGCTTTTACATTCTATCAGAATGACTAAACCTTAAAGCAGTGGCTTCAGTGCTGTGTGTATCAGAGAACTCCCCAGTGCTATCAGATTTATCAAGTCTCCGAGTCTGATAGAAAACCAAAGGGGTTTGCACCACAGTGTTAAAATTTTATTCACATATCTAATAATCTGCCACTGACTTCAGTTTAGCAGGACATGAAAAGAGAGAGTGGGATATCAGATAATTTATCAGTTCATCCCTTTTCTGTATATTAACATATTTTCGCATATGTACAGCACCTGTAGTAAGGTTAAAAAAGTGTGCAAGGTGTGAAATCTGATACTTACAAGACAAAATGTCAGTTTAGAAGTTATATATATATGTGCATCTCAATAAATTAGAATGTCGTGGAAAAGTTCATTTATTTCATTAATTCATCTCAAATTGTGAAACTTGTATTAAATAAATTCAATGCACACAGACTGAAGTAGTTTAAGTCTTTGGTTCTTTTAATTGTGATGATTTGGCTCACATTCAACAAAAACCCACCAAGTCACTATCTCAAAAAATTAGAATACTTCATAAGACCAAGAAAATATTTTTTTTAGTGAATTGTTGGCCTTCTGGAAAGTATGTTCATTTACTGTAAATGTACTCAGTACTTGGTAGGGGCTTCTTTTGCTTTAATAACTGCCTCAATTCAGCGTGGCATGAAGGTGATCAGTCTGTGGCACTGCTGAGGTCCTATGGAAGCCCAGGTTTCTTTGACCGTGGCCTTCAGCTCAGCTGCATTTTTTTGGTCTCTTGTTTCTCATTTTCATCTTGACAATACCCCATAGATTCTCTATGGGGTTCAGGTCTGGTGAGTTTGCTGGCCAGTCAAGCACACCAACACCATGGTCATTTAACCAACCTTTGGTGCTTTTGGCAGTGTGGGCAGGTGCCAAATCCTGCTGGAAAATGAAATCAGCATCTTTAAAAAGCTGGTCAGCAGAAAGAAGCATGAAGTGCTCTAAAATTTCTTGGTAATCGGATGAAGTGACGTTGGTGCGTTGCATTTTTTGAAAACCAACACCAGCAGATGACATTGCACCCCAAATCATCACAGACTGTGGAAACTTAACACTGGACTTCAAGCAACTTGGGCTATGAGCTTCTCCACCCTTTCTCCAGACTCTAGGACCTTGGTTTCCAAATGCAATACAAAACTTGCTCTCATCTGAAAAGAGGACTTTGGACCATTGGGCAACAATCCAGTTCGTCTTCTCCTTAGCCCAGGTAAGATGCCTCTGATGTTGTCTGTGGTTCAGAAGTGGCTTAAGAAAAGGAATACGACAACTGTAGCCAAATTCTTTGACACGTCTGTGCGTGGGGGCTATTGATGCCTTGACCCCAGCCTCAGTCCATTCCTTGTGAGGTTCACCCAAATTCTTGAATCTATTTTGTTTGACAAGTCTCTTTCCTTCCACTCGCCTTTCTGTTAACATGCTTGGATACAGCACTCTGAACAGCCAGCTTCTTTGGCAATGCATGTTTGTGGCTTACCCGCGTTGTGAAGGAGTCAATGAATGTCTTCTGGACAACTGTCAGATCAGCAGTTTTACCCATGATTGAGTAGCCTAGTGAACTAAACTGAGAGACCATTTTGAAGGCTCAGGAAACCTTTGCAGGTGTTTTGAGTTGATTAGCTGATTGGCATGTCAACATATTCTAATTTGTTGAGATAGTGAATTGGTGGGTTTTTGTTAAATATGAGCCAAATCATCACAATTAAAAGAACCAAAGAATTCAACTACTTCAGTCTGTGTGCATTGAATTTATTTAATACACAAGTTTCACAATTTGAGTTGAATTAATGAAGTAAATGAACTTTTCCACGACATTCTAATTTATTGAGATGCACTTGTATATTAGATATAGAATAATTATATTAAAAAAATTGTAAAGAAAAAAAAAATATAGCATTTTGACCATATTATTTTCAAACCTATATTGGAAAGTAAAATCTACAACATACTGGCTGGGTGGAGTAGAGGTAACATCACTGCTCTACAACCGCGGAGACACAGGTTCCAATCCAGACAAGAGCACCTCTTCAGTAAGTGTCCTTGGGCAAGGCACCTAACCGTACATACTTACCACCCAGGACATACTTGAAAACGAGAGAAATCTCAATGTATCCTTCATGGTAAAATCCTTTCTAAAAAAAAAATCTATATACAGTATATATAACATACAGGGTTCCATTCCATTGGAAACATAAACATAATGCTTAACCTTTTGAGTATCATTATTGTGCATACTTGATCATCAAAGGCACCTACAGGTCTGCTTTCTCTTCATGTAACCATGAAGCCCAATCTATAATGTAAATGAATTGGCATATTTTGGCCAGCAGAGGGAGCCCTCTGGCTGTCAAACAGGGCTTACCTACAGTGAACACATACAGCACAGCGTACCACCACTACGCTGATGACACTCAGATCTACCTCTCTACCCCTGATCTCTCTCCCCCTGTCCTTTCAAAAGTCAGTGACTGTTTATCTGGCATCTCCTCCTGGATGGCCTCCCACCACCTAAAGATCAACATGTCAAAGACTGAGCTCCTACTTATTCCTCCCTCCAATGCCTCCCCACCTCCTGACTTCTCTATCATGGTGGAGGGTATCACCATCTCCCCATCAAACCAAGTTCGCTGTCTTGGAGTTACACTTGACTCTGCTCTTTCCTTCATCCTCCACATCAAGTCTCTTTCCTCCTCCTGCCAATACCAACTGCGTAATATTTCCAGAATTCGGCCATTTCTTACCGCTGTCACCACAAAACAACTCATACACGCCCTGGTAATCTCCCGACTCGACTATTGCAATAATCTCTTATCTGGCCTCCCTCTGTCCCGCCTCTCCCCCCTACAATCCATCCTGAACACCTCCGCCAGGCTAATTCACCTCACCCGCCGCTCTGTCTCTGCCGCTCCCCTCTGCGAGTCCCTTCACTGGCTCCCCATCCACTGCAGAATTAAGTTCAAAATCCTTATCCTTACCTACAAAACCCTCACTCAGCTCCCCACTACCTGTCCTCACTAATCACCAAATACACCCCAGCCCGCTCCCTAAGGTCAAACAGTGACCTCTGCCTAGCTTCTCCCCGCATCACCTCTTCCCATGATAGACTGCAGGATTTCTCACGCGCAGCCCCCACTCTCTGGAATGCTCTCCCTCGTACAGTCAGACTTTCCCCTAACTTCTCTTCCTTCAAACGCTCCCTTAAAATGTTCCTATTTAGGGAAGCCTACCACCCAACTCACTGACGCAACCATCAATCACTCTCACCTTACAGTCCTCTCCTCCTGTTTCCAACCCCAACCCTCCTAGATTGTGAGTTCCTACGGGAATAGGGCCCTCATCTTCTCCTGTACTGTTTGTCAAATGTTGTTCAATGTATTGTAACCCTGTCTATACTTTGCCTATTGTATAGCGCTGCGGAATATGCTGGCGCTTTATAAATAAAGAATAATAATAATAATAATAATATATTTGCTGTGTAGGTAATGGAAAGTTATTCTCCATTAAGCCACCGGGTCCTGCCAGTGGTTTTGTGGAAGTTCACTTGGTATTGAAGGCGTTAACAGCACTGCTCACTAAAAAAACCTCAGTTTGTAATCTTTATTTTGTTGTCTGTCACTATACCGAGCTTGGTCTCCGTGAGTATGTGTAAAAAGTTATTTATTATTTTTCCATGTATTCGTCAGTAGACTGCATTAGGTAAGACAGAGAAGTTGTTACAAGCTTTCACATTCAAACGGCGATAAGTGGCACACCGAGTTAAAAGACACAAAGTGGATTCATAATAATGCATTGCATTTTGATGAGGTTAGTGATGTTTCTCAGTGGAAAACAGGATAAGAATGCATTTATTTTCTCTGTATTTTCTTGCTCATTCCCTCAAGGTTTAATACCATTAAGCTCTATTTGCTCTATAACCGTTCTTTAATGTTCGAAAAGAAAATATGGAAGAAAAAAAAAAAGAAGCCCTTCACAAAAAAAGAAGAGCCTGCCATATTGTGCTGTCTAAAAGACAAGAATGATCGCTCAGAGCAATTTTTTTCTATTCTTTCTCCCCCCCCTCTGTTTAAAATCATAGGGCAGAATGCCTCATTGGCTTCATATATTAACTTCTGTGCTGAAAGCCCTGTTGGAGTTGCTGTGACAAATGGGTTTTACCTGCTACTAGAAAATAATCCCCAATCTCTCCTTGCACCTCCCTCTATCCTTTCCTTGCCGTAACCCCCCCAAGGAGCCTTGCAACAGAAATGTGCCCTACAGCACCATCTGTTTCTGCCAGAATCCACATTAGGCGTCTGCGGAAAGCAGCTTACTCACTGAGCAATTCTAAGCAAATGTTCCCATTCTGATTTTTCCGTCTAATGCTTGCTCCCTGTGTGACCAGGGCTGGCAAGCAATACCCAAATGACAAAGAAAAGAATGGGTAAATTATTCATTCTAATTCCACCTTACACTGTATCCAAGGGCTAGCTGAGTTTTCCAAATACAATTCACTATCTAGCATTTATAAATAATTCATTCCCAGATTGTAAACTATATAGCTATATAATTTTATAACTACAACCTAGGGTCTCATTACATGCTTTTCTGAGATTAAACCGGTCATCTGCTTTTGATGTACATTTGACATATGAACTGTTTTATTATTATCATCATCAATTAGAATTAGCGGCAGTATTACAGCTTGCAAACATAAGGCACTATTAGAATCCTAACGCTAACACGTGCACCTGCAGATTTTCCTGTAGCATCCCCTTGTTAGTGTGGTATTCCATGGCAGGTGCTAGCTCAGTACGTCGCCATAAAACACAACGCTATCCACTGGGTAACTCGCAGTAGCGTTTACCATTAGCAATGAAGGCCTGAAGCACCTAAGGCGTAGGGCCCTTAAGTTGCCTCTGATGCCAGGACGCGTGGAGGATTTTTCTAGAAGGTTTTGCAGCACGTGAGGAGATTGAGCGGGAGTGGTGTGGGAGGAGTCGCCAGGAGGGTATTTAAGGCGCGTGAGGAGAGGCTCTGCGTGCCTTTTTTCTCCTGAGGTAGAGCGGTTAAAATCCCCACACTCCCTCCCTGTTTTATTTAATTCTAGGTTGGGTTGTTTTTTTTGTTAAGTATATTATTTTTGGGCTCCTTTGTCACGGCGGGGGCTTGTAGGCAGTGCTGGCTAGGAGTTCCTTTTTAGTTAGGATTACTTTGGTCAGATGGTTGGGAGTTGGGAAGTTTTTTGGTGGTTGGTTGGTTTGGAGGTGTGTGGTGGTTGTGGGGAGTCCTCTTTCAGCACTGGGTTATTGTTTTAATTTTGTTATGGGAATGGTTATGTCATGGTAGTGGGTTATTGTGTGGAGTTTTTAGCTGTGGCCTATATATAATAAATATATATATTATTCCACAGTTATGTGTGTGCGTATTTTTTGTGTATTTTTGTCTCCCTGCGTCCGAACCGGTCATCAGTAGGCGACTTATTCTTTAATTGTTCAACGTACTATAGAAAATAAAGTATTGTCAAAGATATTCTATGAACAAGAAGGAAAGGATGACATTACAGCTAGACTTAAAAGTAAGAAGATACAAAGATATAAGCGTCGAGTTAAGAAGTGGGTTTGAGAAATGTATAAGCAAGCACAAAAATATTGAAGAATGAAGGGGTTAGTAGAAAGCCCTGTATGGTTTCCCATGGTTGCTATTCAACAGGGGGGTTCATCTGATCCATATTCATGTTTTGGGGATTGGTTCTGATGCCGAACTCATTCTGGCTACACCATCTATTTATTATTGGATGAACGTTCACCATTTGAAATTTCTGATTTGTGATTATGAGCACAAATTAATGTGCATGAATAAAGCAAGCATCTCAAATGCTAGATGACATTTAAACCACTCAAGACTCAGTGATGCTTAATGATTCTAATAGCCATTGACAGGTCGTTCAGTATGAATAGCCATGTAGCACAAGCTGGTGGTCCACCCTATGTATTATTTTTGAGAATCAAAGATTCAACATTTATTTTTAATCTTTTTTGTTTTCGGCATCATTTCAATATAAGGGTACATTTGACATCATATTAAATTATAATGATAACAATGTATCCCTTTATGCAGAGGCAAAGTAAAATATTTGCCAACTTAAGGTCATTTAGAACAGACTTTAGTCGACCACTTTAACAAATGTTGGAGAATAAATTCTGTCTGCTTTGCAAAACATGAGCAATTGTACATGTGGCGTGTTCTCATGCAGTTGAGAGCCTTCCCCATTAATCAGCCAGTGGCTGATATCGTGTAACTCTTTGCTAGCATAGCAAAACTGTATAAGTCGAACTTCCACATCTCTGTGTGTTAAAACAAATAAATTAATCATGCATCCCGTCCAATAAGGTAAGCAGCTGGTGCAATTCCATTCTATCCATAAGTAGCCAAGAGCTACTAATTTGTTAAGTTATCTCCGTGTCTTGACAACGTAAGAACTAACTTGGAGGAGGCCGCTGAAACTAAAATGGTCAATGGCTGGTGCCCTTGAAAATAATACAGTGTTAGAAGGGTAATTTAATCTTAATCAATGACTATATTAATGTGTATCACCAAAAATGTTAAAACGAGTGGGGATCTATATAGCGAACAGAGCCTACAAAAAAAGATTTTGCGATAAAAGATGTATCGGAGGTAGGCGCTAGGATTGAGCACTTGAATTCACAAGCATTTGCAGCAAGCCTAAGGATCATAACACTGAGAGCACCATGGCATATGTCTGGAGACCAGTCTTGAATATGTTTGTAGTACTTTCCTACATTAGTGTTCAGGGGTAGTAAAATTTAGAACACAGTTAATGATACTCAGAACAGCCGTAGAGTCATTACATTCTCTAGCCTCAGAGTGTGAGCTCTGTATCCCTTAACGCCGCAGGACGTACATTTACACCCTGCATTAGGCGGGCTTTGATGCCGCAGGACGTAAATGTACGTCCTCGGCATTTACAGCCCCTCTCCGTTAATACTCACCTCCTCCGGTCGCTCCCACGCTGCTCTGACTCCTGCGGAGTCAGATCAGTTGAATCCCTCCTCCGGCGCAGTGACGTCATCGCGCCGGTGGCGCGATGACGTCAGTTTCAGGCGTCCGTCCCCCCGCCGGAGCAGGGGAAGCGCCTGAAGGGGAGGGGGGGATCCTTTGGATCCCTCTATCTCCCCATCGCCGGGGACCAGGCGGCTGTAGCCAGCATCGCTGGAAGGGTCACAGCCTGACCTATCCAGCGATGTATGGGGGGTTAACCCCTTAGTTGCCAGGTCGCGACCAGGCACTAATTTGTGCCCGATCACGGCCTATTTCCGGTGGGGGCCGCCATCTTGGATGGCAGCGCCCACCTCTGGGTCCCCCCCCAGTCAACTGACTCATCGCGCCATGCGCGATGATGTCCGTTAACCGGGGAACCCCCTAGCTGAAAAGGGATTTCCTATGTATTTCCTTTGAACCCCTTTATCTCCTGATCGGTGGCAGCTAGGGAGTCATGTATGATATTTCTGGAAAGGCCAGAGCATGGCCTTTCCAATGATATCACACATGACCATGTTATAAGTAAAATAAAAGTTTAGAAAAAGTAAAAATAAAAACAATAAAAAAATAATAAATTAAATAATAAAAAAATAAATACGTGTTTTTTTTTTAATGCAGCACTATTGTTCACATTTCAATTATAATTTGAACAATGATGCTTCACTAATGATTTTTTTTTTGGGGGGGTTTAGCTAGAATCACGCAATTTCTCCCCAAAAAAAAAAATGGGTTCCCCGTTCTAATTTTTTAAACAAATCTACCCCATAGAATATGACCGCAGAGCCTCGGATAATAAAATTTAAAAAAAAAACACTTTACACACTGTGGAAGATTGAAATTTTATTGAAAATTCAAATTCTTTTACTTTTTTTTACATTTTTTGTTATAGCATTTTGGCAGGGCATGACATATACATATAATAATGATATATTATTAATCTGCCGAGTCTGCCGGAAAGAACGATATATAATTTGTCTGGGTGTTCTAATAATACGTGACTTAAAAATGGTCAAAATGAGCTCAGCAAACTTCTACTTCCGAAACAGCGCCGAAGTTGTAAAATTACTCCAGTCCTTAAGGGGTTAATTCCTAAAGCAAAATCATGTTGCTATGGAGAATGTCAATAAGAGTTCTTCAACCTTGGCCCTCCAGATGATTTGAAATTACATCTCCTTTGATTCTCAGCCACTCTTTGACAGAGCCTTAGGGGAAATGTAGTTCCAAAACATCTGAAGAGCCAAGGTTGAGCACCCCTGGTTTAACGTAAAACAATTAAAATAATAAATAATAACAGGGGGAAATAAAAAAGCAGTCATTCCTTTAAGAGTAACTAGTAGTACATTGAGCCTTGTAAAATAAACAAATTAGCAGCTGAGGCTCTTTCGTACTTTATACCTATATCGTCTTCAGCAGTATTTAGAAACCGTTTTGGGATCGTTATCGCCCTCGTTCACTGCAAGAGGTGGGAATTCATACTGTTTTATCCATTAATGACTAGAGAAGACCAACTTACAAAGATAGTAGTCATGTGAAAGAAGAAGCTGCAGGATATTCAACTGAAAAGGTATTAAAAGACAGTTTTTGGCAAAGATTTACACAGAAATTATGCCATTAGTAATGGATTATATTCAGGATGCAATTGAATGATGCTTCAATATCCTTTAGCATACATAATGTTGACTGGTATTGCATGAGGAAATGTTATCACATCATTTTATTTCTGCTGTTTATATACTTATATACATCTTATGCAATTGCGTTTTGACGATTCATGACCTTGTCGGTGTGGAAATATACATGCAGAATCCACGTGATCTTTTTATGCAAAGTAACAGTGATTCCAAAGAAGTTCCATTGTAAACTAACTGACTTCAGTCTCGAACAAGACAAATGTCACATGCTATCTGGAAAATCTTTTAACTTCCTCCCTGAGGAGGCTGCTCTTGCATTGTCTAAAGTCACCCTATGGTGTGGACGTCATGAGTGTCTCGTCACCACGGTTACTCACCTCATGCGTGTGACGTCTCAATGTCAAGGAAACCTCCTTAACTCCAGCAAAGCTGGAGAAGATTTAGCAATGGAGACAGGGTTTTTTGGATTCTTATTTGTCTACTTCTGCAGTACCTAGAAGGTCAAATGTGTTATTGGAAAGGCCCAGGTCTGACCATATAATGTGTAAAAATTAAAAATTGTATAAAATTATTTTTTGGTCCATCAAGCAGTGGTGTTGTCTGTTTTTCATTAGTACAGCAAACAATGCCACTGCAGTAACTAAACTTCTAATTTTGCTCGCTCATACAGGGTTATTCAAAGAGATCCGAATTGTGCCCGAAAGGGAACCGAAGACGGAAATTCCAAGTACGATTACCTTTCCTGGCCATTCGGCTATTCAGAGAGCAGGCAGTTCGCCAAATCCTGGCTAATTGCCTGCACATATGGCGCCTGTTCGTTGCCTGTTCGAGGGCAATAGAGAAGCAATGCTTCGTCTATTCACAGAACAAAAACCAGCAGTGAAAAGTTGCCGAATTGCCCTGCTGTTCGGTGGTTTCATGCGGCAGATTTATTCAGGCGAATCTCATAGGCTTCAATGTTAAAAATATTCCTGTTTTAATCCAATATCTAATAAACCATTGATTATAATATTCTGTAGTAAAAAGTCTCTTTATTTATCGATTTTTAGGATCTTTTAGGCATTTTTCGGCGAAGATTTGTTTTCCATTTTTTTAAAAAAAAAAATCTTTTTTTGTAACAGCCCTTTTTATTATCATTCATTGGATCTTATATGTAAATTTCAGACATTTTCGTTCTGTAGTTTCTTTGCAAACAGCGTTTCACTTTTCAAACATTCAAGCGTACTGGTTTTTTTTTTCACTCCATTCATCTTCGTGTCGGTTTTTTTTCCGGCGGCTGCTCCGCGCTGTGATCGGCGGCTGCTCGGGTTTCTCCGGCATGTTCGGCGGGGTTAATCCAGATGTTTTTGCGGGTTTCAGTGTTCGTTCGCCGGGTTTTACGGTGAGTGTTCGGCGGGTTTGCGGCGGCTTTTCCCTGCACTACGACGGCCATGTGGTGCTTGCTGAATATACCGCAGGGCCGCCGAAATGGGATCGCCAAATCGCACCGAATTGAAGAGAACAAAAAGTCACCGAACGTGCAGTGACTTTTCGATTCTCTTTGAATAACCCTGATAGTCATTATTCACGAAATGCAACGTACCAGAATAAAAATGAAAATGTTATTTTTTTAGCTTTGGATAAAATTGCGTATTTTGTTAGAAAAATGCAGTAACAGGTTCTCAATTTCAATTTTTAATGAGTAGTTCATATAACCTATAACCACAAAGGTTTGGATGATAAAATGTGAAAAATAAATTTTTTAAAAGCATTTTGACTTCACTTGCCATATACACATAGTAAAGATATATATTTGAATCTGCTGAGTATGCTGGAAAAAAATGAAATATAATTTGTCTGGGTCCTACCATAAGGCTGGGGTCAGACGAGCGTAGTGTTCACGTCCGTGATTGCGCCTAAAAGTACGTCCGTGATAGCATGAAAGAAAGCCCATTGGAGCCTGACACATGAAGTACGTCCGCACTGAACTGCGGACGCACAACGGCCGCGGCCCACGGACGCAAGGCAGGCAAGAACGTACATCCCCTAGAACGGCCGCACAAAGTGCGCTGTGTCTGCAACGTCCGCATAGCTTTGTGTGAGAGTGATGGAATGTGGTCATACGGACTGCATTTATACGTCCAGCATTTTTCACGGACAAAATGGTTTTGCTTTTTAATTTATTTTCCCTCCTACATCCGTCAAAATATATACGTCAGTGAAAAAAACGGACTGTCTGGCCACTACTGCGTCTTCCGTACTAACGTACGTCCGTGTGCACGGACGTACAGTCCGTAGAAATCACGCTCGTCTGACCCTAGCCTAAAACATGACTTCAGATAGCGTTTAAACCTGATGAGCAAAAATGGTGAAAATGAACTCAGCACACGGGGGGATGCAATCCCTCCCACCCAAAATTGACTAATTGCAAAGTTAATTACTATGTTCGAAATATAATAAATTTAGTAACTAGTAAACAAAAATACTGGGCTTGCTGTGAGGAGATAAAGGCTTGCATTATTTATTTATCTAGTTTTTGTTTTCTTCTTACCTCCCATAGTCATGCTTTATTCCGTGTTCTAAATCTAAGAAGGTCCTCCGATACTCCTTTTTAATACCTAGAAACTTAATTGTTTGATTAAAAGGCATTCTTTCCTTTTCTTATTTTTGGAACAAAAGCGACAACATTTGGATTGTTTGTTTCAGTCTCCAGGCAAATTAAACCTTAAATAACGACATTTTATCATTGCTAAACACATTGAAGCATGATATTCCCTGTTCAAGATGGGCGCAGCAATAGAACCCTGCTTTAAATTACTAACGTAGGTATTTAAATTGGGCCAAATGTTTCTAATTCAAAATGTCAATTTGGTAGCATTTCAGATTTATGGTAATTATTTTAATTTGTTCTACATCAGATCCCCTGTAGTGTGGTGAGGGTTAAGAGAGCATTTACCTCAGCTGAAGGTGAAATGCAAGATTTTTACAAGGTCATTGATGTTTAATGGTGATTGGTTTAAAGTATGATATGATTCACATCTGAGTCAAATTAAACAGCACCTTGCAACTCAGATTTCCAGTCAGATATTCTTTTTCTTGTCTTCATTATCCAAATCAGATCCTTCTGAGGGTTCTCTGGCTACAGTTACTCCGGGGACCAATGAAGTTTCTATAGAAACAACAGAATTATCCAAAGAGATTCAATAAAAAAGATCAGATTCAGATTCTGGCAACTATTAAAGACTAAAGAGACATCTCAGATGATCATTTTACAAATCACAACACAAGAGCAGCCTATCCACAATGAAAAAGACCATTATTCTTCACAAGCATCTCTACGCGACGCAGAAACCTCTGACACATAATGGAGCTGATCTTTCTGGTTTCTGTGCAAGATTCCTTTTTCAAAAACGTTCAAATTTTTATATGTTGAAATTAAAATAAAAAAGCGTTCATATCCTCTAAATCAATACAAAAAACTAAAATTCAAGCGTTCAAACATTCAAGCGTACTGATTATTTTTTCACTCCATTCATCTGCGGTGTCGGCTTTTTCCGGTGGCTGCTCTGCGCTGTGATCGGCGGCTGCTAGGGTTTCTCCGGTGTGTTCGGTGGGGCTAATCCAGATGTTTTTGCGGGTTTCGGTGTGCGTTTGCTGGGTTTTGCGGTGAGTGTTCAGCGGGTTTGCGGCGGCTTTTCCCTGCACTACGACGGCACTGTGGTGCTTGCTGAATACACCGCAGGGTCGCCGAAATAGGATCGCACTGAATTGAAGAGAACGAAAAGTCACCGAACATGCGGTGAGTTTTCAATTCTCTTTGAATAACCCTGTTAGTCAACATTTTTATTAATAACTAGTTTTTAAAAAGCTGAGAGTTTTCCTAACCCCTGCAATAAATGATTGTATACTAGGTGGGTGTAGGAGGGAGTATCAGGCTGTTTCCTTAGATATTCCTGATCAGGACTGGACAGGGGTGTGCCTCATGGGGCAGGTCGGGTCTTGAGGAAGGATCTCACACTCAGGGGTATGTTGGTCAACCAGTAAAACCATATCTTGATGTAAGAGAGTAAAAAATCATGGTAATAAGCTCCTCAATGGCATGGGTTTGCTCTACTTCTGCAAGTCGCACAGGGATTGGGGGTGACCGTCCTGAGCCAGAATCTTGGGATGGTCACTTTGCTGCGTTGGTCAAGCATAGTTCTATGAACCATTTGTATGTAATGATACCATTAGGTGCATAGTGTAGGAGGTACTCTTTTTTCATACCTATACTCCTTTTACTAAGTGATGTACATATTTATGTTTTCACCACCTTAATATGTTAAAACGTGATAAGAAATAGTGTCTAGATCTATAAAAATCCACATTTTACAAAGGATTATCAAGGTTTTTTTTTATACAAATATAAATATTCATGGAACTGTTTTTTTGCCAATGATCTTATCCTATCTGCTAACATACTGGCCATATTTTTCACATTTGTATTGTTTGGTATATGGGTATAAGGTTTGTATATGCATATATAAGGGTAAATATAGTTTTTTCATGTGTTGTTTGACTTTTAATATTCTAAGATTAGAGAAATCTGGCAAAACTGTCAATTTTACATAATCTCATTATGTAAACATTAGTTTTTTCTTCTTAGAAAAATCATTTGTGTATTTACATATACCAAAAAAGAGTAACGGCACAAACAATACAGAATGCACAACCTTTACTGACATTATTTACACAACCCCTAATCTCATCATTCCACGGATCTCTGAGAAGGATGGCAAAATCAATTTTATATTGGAAATCCAATCACAATGCATTATTTTTCTCTTCTAGTGGCTTAATATAGCTTGACTTAATGTGTAATTTTAAGAATTACAACCATCCGCCTTTTTAACGAGCATCTGATA
The DNA here is from genome assembly GCA_009667805.1 of Leptobrachium leishanense. NCBI lineage: Eukaryota > Metazoa > Chordata > Amphibia > Anura > Megophryidae > Leptobrachium > Leptobrachium leishanense. The sequence continues at coordinate 257,831,420 of CM019064.1, forward strand.
GACCTACACCTATACCATGTTTCATTCTTTCCTTTTATTTCTACTAAAATCAACAAATCCTCCTGTTGTCAATCTTGTAAATGCCTAGGGCACACTTAAAGTGTCCCTGTCATCTGGGGGAAATGTCTGCAGATTAATCAATACACAATTAATGTGTCAAAAGACATTTAATGTGTCTTCAGAAGGATCATACAATTCAGATCTTTAGCTTCCATTAAAATATATATATATATATGTCATTAAAGTTTTAGGATGCATTAATGCCCCAGATACATTTTTTAAACCAGGTAGTGGTTGAGAACATTGGTCTTCCTACTGCCTTCTATGGGAGAGTTGTAATCGAGAACTGATTGAAACTTGATTAAATAAGGTGAACGCCAAATATCTGTTTTACATTGAGGTACAAGCTTTTTAACACTCAAGTGAGTCCCACTTCTATAAAAAAGTTCCCAATATTAAAGCAGCCAATATCAAATTTTGCTGATCTCACCTTCTGTCCCAGAGTAAAACCCCTGGTGAGGGAATACAGGTACACTGACCACACAATCCATCTAACTTGAGTGGTCATGATGCCTAGACTAGCAATGAATTGTGAAATAAGCTATTTTTTTTCAAATACAAGCTATTTTCAATCAAAAACATTAAAGATCTTACAATACCGGCCAGTGACCTCACCACACCTCAATGGTGTACATCAGGCAAAGACCTCTTGACTTCCAACAGCTTCTTACCGACACTCTAGAAATGGGATGCCAAATTTCAAGAGGATTTGGACCTCACAATTCCTTTTTTACCTAGGAAACCAGAACGCTGATGGGTGGCCATGCACCCCATAAAGGTTCCATTAACTGAAATTGAGTCTTAGGTAGACTTTAGATTTCTGAGGAAGAAATGCATCCAGAATAGCTCTCAAAGGAAAACGAAAGATGACCTCATTGTCTGAATATAAAAAGGCCGAAGGCAACCATGTCTACCAAAACAAACTTCCTCTATATGACACATAAATAATCAATGTTTACAGTAGTAACTATTACACCTGGATGCAACTTAAACCTTCACATATCTCTGGAGAACTGGAACACAGAGACCGTAATGGCAGTACTAGAACATATGACATTGGACAAGCACATGTTCCAGATGAGTGACAACAACCAGGTTATAGTGTGGTTTTCTTTGACTTGGTATTTGGGTTATTGGTGCTTTAAGCACATCCTGATGCCCATTTGTTTTTTGTGGTTATTTTTCCTCCTTTAACATTCACAGAGATGCGAACTAGTACCATACGGCGTCGGGAATATTAGCCCTCCAGGGTTGTGCACACTACTGTTTTCAAATCTGTTCTCTCATCAGATGTGCCAGTCGCAATTACTTCTGCAACATGGTCAGAACCAACCTGGACAGATTTATGATGCATAGGAGAGCTGTGGGCATATTTTTCTGAATCACCTGGAGAGCGGCAGGGAATTCTCTCAAGATTATAAAATCTACCGATTCTCATGCATGTCATGATTCCTCCAACTGGCCTGTATAAACTAGGGACCAGAGAATATGTTGCATGTCATAAACATACCGCTGATCTGATTTCAAGGAACTGCACCATATTGTCCAAATTTTTCACTTCGTTCGGTGGACATATGCAGCATTGTTTTGTAGTCTGAAGGCTTTCCATCATACACCATTCTGTCATTTATCATACAAGCCTACTGCTATATGTATTTTTTCAAATTGTACATACACTATATCTTCAAAAATCAGCGCATCAGCAAGCGATGTAAATGTAGATATCCCAGTGGCATGTTCATATTTTAATATATTTGTGATTGAATATGATTTTGGACATTCAAATCACACCCTCCATAAATAGCATATATTAAGTATAGTTTCTTTAAGTACTTTTACATCACCAAAACACCATGGTCAGACTGCCTAGGAGTGATTCCTGCTGCAGCCAAGACTCCCAACAGAGATAGCTTCTGTGAAGCCCACATCATCATTTAAGAGGTTATTCAGAGAGCACATTCACCGCCGGATCCCCGATGTGCAGTAAACGGATTCGAAAATCGCAAAAAACTGTGCCAATAAGACGCCGAGACGATCCGAAACATTGGATCGATCCGAAACTCTGCAGAAAACCTGCCGCAAACTCTCTGAACACATCTGAAAAAAGCCGGTGAACCCCCGAACACAGTGGCGGAAAAGGCCGACAAACCAACGAACGGGTAAAAAAAAAAAAAGATTGAGTGTCAAAATTTTAAATGCTGTTTCCAAAAAAACAATTGGTCGAAAATGCCTGGAATTAACATATAAGGTCCTATGAATAATGATAAAAAGTTATGTTACAGAAAATAGAAAAAAACGCTATTTAAAAAAAATTAAAAATAAAAGAAATCAGAAAAAATATTTTTCGCATGGTGGATTTGTTTCTGGGAGGGCATAAATAAAAGCCCACCAGTCTTCCTCATGACTGAAAAGCAGCATGAGAGTATATGATCCACTACATAGCAGCCTGTGGTTCATTGGTTAGGACTCACCTTCACTAGAGGTGCCTTGACGCTCGGCAGGTGAGCTTACACTCTAACGGCCATTCAAGTAAACCAAAGCCTCTAATTATGTTTTGTTTCACATGGTGTTATAGGAATAAGCGCAGATGACACCTTTTTTTTCTTGTTATGTTTTATACATGTTGCTGGGCTGGATACATTTGGTGGTTGCAGCCACCCCATTGGGGAATAGGTGTGACCCCGCTCCTCCTGTACTATGGAAAAAATATTTTGCCCAAAAAAATCCTAAAAGGAAAAAAAATTGACTTTTTGCTGCACATTAAAAGAATAAATGGTTTATTCGATTATGAATAAACACAGGAATATTTTTAACATTGAAACCTATGGGATTCGCTTGATTAAACCTGCTGAATGAAACCACCGAACATCAGGGCATTTCTCTGACATTTCTCTGCAGTTCCTTGTTCTCTGAATAGATTAACCAATGCTTCTCTATGGGGACTTTCACTACCTTCAAACAGGCACCTATTATGCTAGCAATTCGCCAAAATTTGTCAAACTGCCTGCTTTCTGAATAGCCGAATCGCTCCAAAATTGCACCTTACAGGGAAAATCATTGTTTGGTGCAATTTCGGGGCCAGCTCGGCTCCTTCTGAATAACCCTGTTTGTGTTATAATAGCACTTTCTCCACCCTGGTCCCATCCCCACTTACATTCTTCATTAACCTGTCCTTCGGGAAAACACCCACTAGAAAATCTCAATGGGTTGAACTAGCAGGGAAATCATCTTTTTCCTAAAATGAAGGAAAAAAAAATCTTTCTGCTTCATAGGCACATTCGTCATTATCTCTTAATGATTCTTTTAGACGTTACATAAAATATGGCATCCCCACCTGTTGATAAAAGCCTTTGTTCATGTCGTGCCCAAGCTGTGTATGACTGGCACTGGTATGAATTGCTTTTCACAAATGCTTCCTCCCTATCCCATCTTAATGCCCTCAGAACGTGATGTATTTGTACTGTATGCAAAAGTGCTACAAGCCCACAAGTTAAACCAGCGTACTAAATATATAGTTAAAAGCTCCAAGCGGTTCTGATGCCCGGGGATTTGAGAATGAGCAGATCTCACACAGCGCTGATTTGCAACAAGCCTTGTGGCTTTTTAATAATGTGCCAAAGCAGTCTCTGTGGTGAGCCAGCAGGCACCATATTCTGTCTTGTATGAAAGGAGAAAGCCCAGCAGGTCTTAGCTAATGCAGACAGCCCCTTCACTCTGCTGGAAGAGGCAGACTCGGAGATGGCAATCAAGGCTTGATTTGCCAACACATTTCCAATGATTAAAATGTAATTAGCACAACTGAGTACCTCCTCCCCAGCTAATTTTAATACATGCTGTGACAGGCAGGGAACCGGCTGTGCCACGGCCCAGCAGCAGATGGAAGTAGAGGCAGGGGGAGAGGAAACCCATTTTACAATGAGATTTTTTGCATCACAAAACCATCAGGGTGTTCAGCTTTTAAAAGGCCCTTGATGGCAGCACATCAAATTGTCGCTGTTGTTTTTTGACCGTGGAAATGGCTGCCATCCTTCATACTGTCTTATGGTGCTGGGACCTTAATTGGTTAAATATAACATATGCCGAGAAGCATCTCTTTCCCAGTATTTTGTATTTATGCTGTTGACAGGTTGGCTGCATACACAATTTACTTATTTATTTTTTGCTCGGGTTCTTTAACGTGTTTAGGGTGAAAACATTGAGAAATACAACCTTGGTTGTTCAATAATATTTTATTTTTGGGGGGAAAGGGGGCAATTCAACAATACATTCATACTAAGTATTCTATGAGTGTCACCCCTAAGGCTAGGGTCAGACGAGCACGTTTTCTATGGACTGGGCGCCAGTGCAGTACGGACGCACTTTTTGACAGAAGACGCAGTAGTGGCCGCACAGTCCGTTTTTGTGACTGACGTTATTTTTGACGGATGTAGGAGTGAAAATAAATTAAAATGAAAAAACATTTTGTCCATCAAAAATGCTGGACGTATAAATGCAGTCCGTCTGACCACGTTCCATCACTCACACACAAAACTATGTCGACGTTGCGGACGTGGTGCACTCTGCACGTCCGTTCTAGCGGTATTACATTCTTGCCTAACCTGCGTCCGCTTGCCACATCCGTAATCTGTCTGCACTTCTGTGTGTGGGGCTCCATTTAACACAATTGTATGCTATTATGGATGTACTTATGTGCAGTAACACGGTTGTGAACACTACGCTCGTCTGACACGAGCCTAAGAAGTTATGAATCCACCTGAACCAGCTCATCAATCCACCTGATCATGACTCTTTTAGGTCATCTTATATTTTGTAAATCCAAGGATTTAATTGTTTTGGCGTATTGTAAAAATATACGGAATTTGTCCAAACATCCCTGCAAAAATTAAATAAACACATTCACAGATTTTTACATTGATATGTTGCATACTGGATTAAATTTGGAATGGAAAAACCCAAAATACTGGCATTACTACAACAATAATTGCATGTTTAGCATTACTCATGTAGTCCACTGCCTGCCATGGCCCATCCTTCATGAATATTTACAATAAAATACAAATTAAAGTGATCCCAGATTCAATGTTTCTAAAGCAGTGGTTCATGCTGGCTGAGTACTTGTCCAACCAGTGGACTGCTCCTTAATTACACCAATACACAATAGTGCACTGACATAAATTTGGCTCATCCGGCAAGGTTTGCAAACTGCCACTGCTGATTGGCAGCAGTTTTGCAATTGAGGTTCATATTGCCTTTATACAGCCAAATTGTGCTTTTATTGGCTAAGAGCCTGTGATGGGGCAAGTTCATATGATCAGAACAGAAGTAATACACTGATGACCAAGTGCTTTCCTTCAGAGAGCGACCCCCAAACATACATTCCAGTAGAGCTTTGATTTCCATAATATCTTGTATCCTCTATAAATTTATTCATTCCACAGTAATAAAGATTGCATGAGATTATACTATTAGTGCATGAGAGGCAGAACTGGAACAAGCCCTATAGGCTGAAGACTTTGTACATTTGAGAGGCATTTATATGATCTTTCAAGTAGAAACATAGAAACATAGAAAAATGTCGGCAGATAAGAACCTTTCGACCTATCTAGTCTGCCCAATTACATGGATACTTTACCTGGATTTATCTTTTGTTTAGGATAGCCTTATGCCTATCCCATGCCTGCTTAAATTCAATTACTGTTTTGGCCTCTACCACTTCAACTGGAAGGCTTTCCATGTATCCACCACCCTCTCAGTAAAATAATGCTTCCTCATGTTACTTTTAAACCTTTGCCCCTCTAATCTAAGACTATGTCCTCTTGTTTTGCTACTTTGTTTCCTTTTGAATATACTCCCTTCCTCTACTTTGTGGATTCCCTTTACGTATTTAAATGTTTCTATCATATCTCCTCTGTCTCGTCTTTTTTCCAAGCTGTACATGTTAAGATCATTAAGCCTTTCCTGGTAACTTTTCTCCTTCAAGCCGTACACCATTTTAGTAGCCCTTCTCTGAACTCTCTCTAAGATGTCTATATCCTTCTGGAGATACGGTCTCCAGTACTGCACATAGTACTCCAAGTGAGGTCTCACCAGTGCTCTGTACAGTGGCATGAGCACTTCCCTTTTCCTACTGCTAATACCTCTCCCTACACAACCAAGCATTCTGCTAGCATTTCCTGCTGCTCTATTACATTGACTACTTACACTTAGATCCTCTGAAATAATAACCCCTAAATCCCTTTCCTCAGATGTTGAGGTTAGGACTGTATCAAATATTCTATATTCAGCCCTTGGGTTTTTACGTCCCAGGTGCATTATCTTGCACTTATCCACATTAAAACTCAATTGCCACAGCTCTGACCATTTTTTTAGTTTACCTAAATCATTTGACATTTGGCTGATCCCTCCAGGAACGTCAACCCTGTTGCAAATCTTTGTGTCATTAGCAAAAAGACATACCTTTCCATTAATACCTTCTGCAATATCACTAATAAAAATATTAAAGAGAATAAACTCCATTTACCACAACCCTCTGTTGCCTGTCACTCAGCCACTGCCTAATCCATTCAACAATATTGGAATCCAAGCTCAAAGATTGCAATTTATTGATAAGCCTTCTATGCGGAACAGTATCAAAAGCCTTACTGAAATCTAAATAAGCAATGTCTACTGCACCACCTGTGTCTATTATTTTTGTTACCCAATCAAAAAAATCAATAAGATTAGTTTGGCATGATCTCCCTGAGGTAAACCCATGTTGTTTCTGATCTTGTAATCTATGTGTTTTTAGATGTTCAACAATCCTTTCCTTTAACATGGTTTCCATTAATTTCCCCACTACTGACGTAAGACTAACTGGCCTATAGTTCCCCGATTCCTGCCTACTACCCTTCTTGTAAATGGGCACAACATTTGCTAATTTCCAGTCTTCTGGGACGACTCCCGTTAACAAGGATTGGTTAAATAAATCTGTTAACGGTTTTGCTATTACATCACTGAGCTCTTTTAATAATTTAGGGTGCATCCCATCAGGCCCCATTGACTTATTTGTCTTTTCTTTAGACAGCTGCTGTAGAACCTCCTCCTCTGTAAACTAATATGTAATTGTCTCGTTAGTGTTTCCTCCTAACTGAGGTCCCTTTCCTTCCTTTTCTTCTGCAAAGACTGAACAAAAATATTCATTGAGGCAGTCAGCGAGACTTTTATCCTCTTCTACATACCTTCCTTCCTTTGTTTTTAATCTAACTAATCCTTGTTTTACTTTTCTTTTCTCGTTTATGTATCTAAAAATTGTTTTGTCCCCCTTTTTTACTGACCAAGCTATTTTCTCTTCTGCGTGTGCTTTGGAAGCTCTTTTAAATTGCTTTGCCTCTTTCTGCCTAATCTTATAGGTTTGCCTATCTTCTTCACGCTGAGTTTTTTTTATAGTTATTGAATGCTATCTTTTTGTTCTTCACTATTTTGGCCACTTCTGCAGAGTACCACAGTGGTTTCTTCCCTTTTTTGTTTTTGCTAACAAGCCGAATGCAATTGCCTGTGGCCTTCAATAATGCTTCCTTTAAATAATCCCATTTCTCCTGGACTCCCTTTAAAGTAAACACCATGCACATTTAAAATTCACCCAAGTAAATACCGTATTTTTCGCTCCATAAGACGCACTTTTCTCCCCCCAAAAAGTGGGGGGAAAAGTGGCTGCGTCTTATGGAGCGAATGCCCCATGATATGCCTCAGCTCACCTGTAGCCGCTGCGTTAGGCTCCCTCTGAGCGTGCGTCCGGCGGCAGGAAGCTTGGGCACTCGCCTGGGGGAGCCACGTGACCGCGATCTCGCGAGATCGCGGTCACGTGGCTCCCCCAGGCAAGTGCCCAAGCTTCCTGCCGCCGGACGCACGCTCAGAGGGAGCCTAACGCGGCGGCGACAGGTGAGCGGAGGCATATCCATGAGCTGCTGGGGCACATCCATGAGCGAGCTGGGGCACATCCATGAGCGAGCTGGGGCACATCCATGAGCGAGCTGGGGCAAATCCATGTGCTGGGGCAATATCCATGAGCTGGGGCATTATCCATGAGCTGGGGGACAGTATCCATGAGCTGGGGCATATCCATGTGCTGGGGCATATCCATAAGCTGGGGGGCATATCCATGAGCTGGGGGACAGTATCCATGTGCTGGGGCATATCCATGTGCTGGGGCATATCCATAAACTGGGGGGCATATCCATAAGCTGGGGGGCATATCCATGAGCTGGGGGACAGTATCCATGTGCTGGGGCATATCCATGAGCTGGGGGACAGTATCCATGTGCTGGGGCATATCCATGAGCTGGGGGACAGTATCCATGAGCTGGGGGACAGTATCCATGAGCTGGGGGACAGTATCCATGAGCTGAGGGACAGTATCCATGAGCTGGGGGACAGTATCCATGAGCTGGGGGCAGTATCCATGAGCTGGGGCAGTATATCCATTATTACACTATTTGATTTCAGAATATTTATTTTCCTGTTTTCCTCCTCTAAAAACTAGGTGCGTCTTATGGTCAGGTGCGTCTTATGGAGCGAAAAATACGGTACGTTCCATATGGATAAATGCTGTAGAGTCTACCTACGCTTACTGCAGTTGTGCCTTCACTGACCTCCTTTTGATTGTGACTTCATAACTCTAAGATGTACTGAGTAAAATGTAGTTGCATTAGTTCCATCAATCACTTGGAGAGGTTATTAGCGGGTTTAGCCAGCAGAAGTGTTGAACAGAGAAACATTTATTATCAAAGATGATATCATGTGAAGTCCACCACTGCATAAAAGTACCCTGTTTTGGTGGGTTCTATGCCCAACATTGGAAACCAAAGTGCAATATTGTATTTCTCAGGTTCTTCACAGCAAAGGTATATTCTTCCATTTATATTAACATGAGGCCACTCTTTGCCGATAGAATGGGTGCTTTTTCTAAAGGAGCCTGGTTAGTCACAGTTGCAGTCACTTATATAGCGCCAACAGATTCCACAGCACTTTACCATGGGGAAGCAACAAAGTGAGACAATCAGGTCTATTCAAAGAAAGGTGAAACTCAGGAGAATGACTGGAGAAGTGGAAATTCTAGGTAAAAAAACCCAACTAGAAAAATTCTCCATTTTATATCACTTTACAAATCAGCTTTTTGGTCTAGATTGTTCTCTTCTCCTGCCAGTTCTCCTGGCTTTCACCTTTCTCTGAATAACCCTGATAATAAATAAGAATACATTAAGAACAGATGGTGCTGTCCGTAGGATAATTGCCCTGCTAAGGCCGGGGTCAGACCAGCGCACTTTTAACGTGCGTTCTGGCGCACATAATTACGACCGCACTAGCAGCAGATGACGGGCAATGACGGCCAATATACGAAGTACGGCCGCACAAAAGTCCGGCCGTGCAATGCAAGTGGAATTTGAACGCATTTTTCTGAGAACGCTGAACCGCTAGTACTGACGTACTGAGTGCGCAGCTGCGGCATAGCGGCGTGTTTGCATGATTAGGAGATGTCAGACGCTGCTAATGTCCAGCCTACATAACGTCCAGACGCAAAAAGAGTTTTATTGACGATCCGTACAAAATCACGCCCGAAAATGCGCGTCGTCTGACTGTTTTTGCGCATTCCGTGAAAAAATACGTCAATGCGTTCGGACGCACTTTTTCACGTTCGCGGGGAAAAATGTTTTCGTCTGACCCTAGCCTAATACAGCACTTTTACAAGTGCTCGGACACACATCATGTGCGCTTACAATCATATATAGTTACATGAAACAAAAGGGAGCAGGAGGTTGTGTGGAGCTGATGGTCAGAAATAAAAAAGCAGGGGTTATATGGGAAAGACCAGAAGCTTGGGCTTGAAAAGGATAATTAGAAAGAAAAGTGGAAGCAGCTGGAAGAGAGAGCTATATATTTAGGCCCGGGACTGGGTGGGACTGCAGAGTGAAAATGCAGGAGCTGGTAAGGGCGATGCCTTTGGATGGTAAGCTGTATGAAGAAGAGACGCAGAATTAAGGAGAGTGAGCTGTGTATGAGAGGTATTTACGACATGGGGAGTGGATTGAGAAGCAAACTGACAGTGAGAGTTTAACAAAAACAAGGGAAAAATGCAAAAAGAAAACTAGTCAGCCAGAAATTAATACATAAATGCAAGCATAAAATATAAACAGTAGTATTAGAGCGGAAGTTGTGGAGTGGCGGACGACATGTTGATAGCAGGACTCCTGGTTTTCAGAGTGAAAATACAGGAGCTGGAAAGGCTTTAGGTTTTTGAGCTCTATGGAGAATGTATGTTAGGGTTCCAAAACAGAGACAGCCAGAGAAATATAATTTGAGGAAGCACAACCCACAGCGTGCATTGACTAGAGGTGGTGCTGCTGAAATTGCTAATAGTTGCAGAAAATACACAAGAACGGCTCACTAGTCACTACAAAGACAAAATTTACATTTCCAAGGACAAAACCACCTAACTACAGAGCAAGATTTGGGGATTTGGCAGAAACAATAATGCCATGTTGTGTTATATTCACAATTATATCAAATAATTTTGGTGAGTCCTATGTAGTACTCACTGTGGGAGTTATGTTTGCATGACTTCCTTCATAGCAAAAGGTGCTCTGCTCTGTTTATATTATTCTGAGGCCACTCTTATTCAGGCAGAAGATATGGGGTGGAAAAGTTTGGTCTCTAGGACCTATATCTATCTGCTCTCAACAATACAATATATATATATGGTGGCTCTCTACACTCTTATTAAGTATTCCCTGGGGATACTGTACAAATACAAACAAAACAAATCGGTCGAGTGCACACGAGTTGTCATGCACACTATGACAGTGACAGAGTCGTGCAGTATTATGTGGTATAATTATATTCACAATACACAGGGTGGAAGGACTCACACTTCAATAAACAACAGGGTTGATAGTAGCTGACTTTACGGGATTTCAGTATAACCAAGAGGGATTCCGTGATTCCTTAAAGGGCACCCTCAAAAAAATAAATACTAACACATAATGGTGTAGTATGTCACAAAATTTAGAAGCTGGATGTATGGATCCAGTATGGATGAGTGTATACTATTCATACATCCAGCTTCTAAATTTTGTGACCTACTACACCGTTATGTGTTTGTATTTATTTATTTGAGTGTGCCCTGTATGGTATCACGGAATCCCTCTTGGCTTTACACAGCTATTGAAGTGTAAGCTCTTCCACCCTATGTATTGTGAATATAATTATTCCACATAATACTCACTGTCATAGTGTGCATGACAACACGTGTGTGCTCCACTCCATCAATTTGTTTTGTTTTTAGGAGATAAGGGGTGCCAAGAGCAAAAGCATCTTGTCATTTGCAGTTTGTTTTTAAGAATTGTGTCTAAAGAAACAATAGTTCACATTGAAAAGAATTATTAATTACCCGACTTTTATTCTATTGGTCAGTCTTTACATTGTTAAATTATTTAAAAATAATTTATTTTTATTTCGTTAGAAATGTAACTGTGTTATACTCCATAAAATCCTGCACAAAGTCATCCTTCTGACACAAATCAATATTGGCATGTATGCCATGTACATAGTCTTAAATTGGTTTTCTGTTGCACTTTAAATCCTGGGTTCCTGATTGTATTTGGAAGGTTATACATACAAAGGTGAATAATTAGATATTGTAGCGTTTATGGGCACAGATGGCTTCTTTGTGTATATGCCAACTAAGCAAACTATTGTTCTTTTGGATTTTGAAAGAAATGATTAAGTCTAGAATTCTCTTTCATTTATGGAACAGTCTCTTTTATTCAACCTTGTAGTCTGGAGAGACATGTTTTGTATGGGAAGCTGTATGTTTTTTTGATTAACTCCATATGCAATTCCTGTACATGAAAGCCTGAACTATTATTGAAGGTGAGTCATTTGTTCATAAAACCTCCTAGTTAAGGCTAGGGACAGATGAGCGCATTTTCTGCGGCCACCGTCAAAATGTACGTCGATGCGTGCGCACGCATTTTTTCACGGAATACGCTTAAGTGGTCAGACGATGCGCAATTCTGGACGTATTTCATGACGTAAAAAGAAGTCTAGGGAAATCCGGCTGTTTGAACGTTATGTTGGCCGCACACTAGCAGCGTCTGACGTCTCCTAATCACGCACACACGCTGCTATGCGGCCGCAGCGCACTCTGTACGTCAGTACCAGCGGTTTAACGTTCTCGAAAAAATGCGTTCATTTTCCACTTGCGTTGCGCGGCCGGACTTTTGTGCGACCGTACTTCGTATATTGGCCGTCATTGCCTGGCATCTGCTGCTAGTGCGGCCGTGATTATGTGCGCCAGAACGCGCGTTCGCACTGCCTCAGTCTGACCCTAGCCTTAGTGTAGAGTCATATGGCCTTGTTATTGCATGTGTTTACTTTTCTGTTTTTTTTAAATCTGATTTAAAGATTTTTTTATCTAAAAAAATATATATATTTTTGTCACTTCATAAAATCAGCAAATTTTGTATTAAGATTTATTTGAAAGCTTCACAGATCTGACAGATGTTTATAAACACAAGAAATAATTAGTGAGAGCATAACGTGCATATTACATATACCTAATATAATCTATCCTTGTATCTCTGCATGTGCAAAATATAGATAATAGATCTCTCTCCTTCTGTACAGCCCAACTCCTCTACTAAACAAATAAAATAGATTGTCTGCACGTCTTTTTACCACTCTATACCTGTGTTCTACATGGTATAGATATACAGTTGTCTTTTTGACACTCTCCTATGTATCATGATACACTGATTTTCCAGGCACTAACAATGCAGCAATGAGTACAGGTGTCAGGTCACCAGAAAGTGTGGGACACCGGGAATCTCACTAAGTAGTACTTGTGAGGCAGATTGTGGCACAGTAGGGGCTAAGTTGAAATCAGAGTCTGGTAAGCATAGCCAAAAGATCAGAGCAGGCAACACATGTTCATAATTGAGAAACAAGCAGAAGTGGTGTGGGAAGGCAGAGTAGATACAAGAGTGAGAGTGCAAGCCAAAGGTCAACTGAGCAAAATGAGTGTTTGTTAGAAAGGAATACATAAATATCAGACCAAATTGAGACTAGAGAAGTAGCCACACCTACCTACTCCAGACGGTTAGTGCTGGCATCATCTGGGCATGCCTGTGCTGAACCTTTAATTAGTTTGAATGCTAATATACTTAGAAACGTGCTGTGTTGCCGCATGCAAACTGATGGTGGAAGGTCATCCTTGCTACAGGTGGTGGGCAGGCATACATGTGCTGGGTTTCCTCTAACAGCATGTGGGAGATCTCAGGAGATGCCGGCCATGGAGTCCACTGGATTGGAAAAGGAGGTTAACACAGAGTCTTGACAACAGGAGTGTATTCGTGCAAAGGTTAACTAGGCCCATGCCTAGAGCAGCCGAATGGAGGGGTACAGTATTTTTTATTACATGATGTAAGAACGTGTTCTAGAGATTCCTAACAGATGCACAACAGCAAAACCAAAGGTAACCGAAAACCATTAAAATAAACCCCCACAACACAAAAGAAATCCCTCCGTTATTGAGGCGGGTCGGAATAGCAGACCGGAAAATATACCAGTTGTAAATGGGAAGCACCAAGCATAAATACATTTGAACTGAGCAAGTAAACCTCAGATCAACTTCATCCAAGTCAGCTATGCATATTAAGTACTTCAAGTAGTTAAAGTCTTCCATTTGTACAATATACAAATGTATATTCTATGTTCTTGTGTATTTACTGCGGTAAGCTTAAGCATTGTCTATAATACTTTTGGACAGAAAATGTTATTCAGATTCTGTTTTCTCCAGAAGCACTTGTGTGAAGTGATAGGAAATTATATTTGTAATCACCTTTTCCTAACGGATGTACAGAAAGTATTTTGAGTAGTCAATATTATCTAACCTCAATCCAATCATTATCTAGTTTACCTCTAAAAGGCTCGGTTTTGTCATTTCTTCATGTCTGCGTGTGCACACATATATCTGATTACTTCTATATCAATCTGAAAATCAAATTTTTTACTGGCCTTGCAATGAACTTATGGATATCACATATCCTATTATAGGAACACATTGGTTATTTTGCAACTGAGGAGAGACGGTTACTGTAAAGCCTAGCTAAGAAACATATCCTGCTGGGGGAGATGGGTGAACAGATTTGTACATGCCTTCGTTTCATATAGATTTGTATTGCAAGCCTGGAGATTTGTTTCAGAAATTGTAAGACATTTCATAACAATAGGGGCTTAGAAAAAATAGGCCAAAAAGGCACAAAAAAATTTAATAGGATAGCTTGAGAGCCTTTCTGTCTGTAGTTCCATAACATATTATTTCCTTTCCAAGAATTCCTTGTCTCTTGTTTAGTCTAACTTGATAATTGTACATATCTTGCATCCGTTGGACTCAATTTAGGGTTGTTTAATATTCAAGTTAAACCCATAGGTGCCAATACAATAATGTCTCTGATTGTAAAAGCCTTTGGAGGCCTCTTTACTCTCATTGTCTAAAGGTAAACTCCATTATTAGATTAATAAATGAAGTGGGTGGGATATGGACTATTCACATTTCTTAAGGGGTTCTTCATTAACTACCGTTCTTTTTTGCTTGAACTTTGAACTACCCTGGAGCAAATACATCCAAACTACAGTCAATTCACTATTTAAGGAACTAGTGCCACCATAGTTTGCTGTACCTTTCACAGTTCTTTCCACTGTAGTTATTGAAAAAGTCCTTCAATGTAGTCAGGGTCAGATTTATAATTAGGCAGAGTAGGCATGTGCCTACAGGCGTCTTACACAAGGGGGCACCTTGCTCTGTACAAAAAAAATACAATAATTTATCCCCCTGCATCTCTGGAGCCTTACAGGCTAGAGCGACATATGAGGTATCATTGGAAAGGCCAGATAATCGCCTTTCCAAAGATACCAATAATGATCTGGTTTAATTAAAAATATCTTAACAAATGAATACAATAAGATACAATAAAATATTTTGTCTCTTTCTTTTCTAATGCAGCACTATGTTAATTTTATAATTGTAATGTAAACAAATGATGCTGCACTAACTCCTCTTCAAATCCCTCCCCTCTGCCAGCAAGTGTGGAGGTGATGGTACACTGTTTCATCGACAACTTAGACCGTGGTCCTGCAGTTAGGAGAGGCAGGGAGACTTTGGAAATCTACACATCTGATTTTCACACCACACAAGATCAAGTGAGGTGTCATTGGAAAGGGCAGAGTTTGGCATTTCCAATGATACCAAACATGGACATAAAAATATCAAAAATATATATATATATAAATTAAATGCAAAATTACCTATTTTCTGTGTTCTAAGGCAGGGGCATTATGTGCTTTTACAAATAAAGCAAACAAGGCCACTGCACAAGCTCATATCTCATTTCCCACACCAGGAGCAAATGTGGAGGTGATGGTGCATTGTAAATATTACACATTGGTTTATCTAAAACACAATCTCTGCTGCACAATCTCTGCTTTCAACCCATAAATTCAAATTAGGTGTCATTGGAAAAGGCAGAGTCTTGAAAAAGACCTTTGGCCGTAGCCATATTTTGATGCCCAGAATTTTGGTTGCTCTGAGCTGAAAGCATCGTTTTCCATACCTTAGGTTAGAAATGCTCTTTGGAACACTCCCTAAACTACATAAATTGCAAACTCCCCATCTATGTGTCAGGACAAAATCAAATGGCACACTGACCACAGTCACTTCTCTCAAATATCTAGGTATGTGGTTAGAACCAAATCTATCCTTTGGCCCCACATCAAAAAACTCTCATCTAAACGTTACCCCAAACTATGTACCCTGTACAGAAACAAATCCTGCCTGAGCCCCGCGGTAAGAAAGCAGATTGGACAACAAATGCTTGTGCCAGCTATTGAATATGGAGATGTAGTGTATGCAGCTGCCCCGCAAACGCACCCTCATAAGCTTACTACATTGTATAACTCATTCTGCCGCGTTGTGCTACAATTTAAATACATGACCCACCATTGTGACATGTTAAAAGAGCTAAACTGTCCGTCACTGGAATCTAGACGCACTCTTCACCTTTCCAACCTGGTGTTTAAGAGTTTTTCTGGGAAGCTACCACCCTACCTTAATAGACTGCTTCCCCTAGCAGTTAACTCATCCTATAACCTTCGATCCAGGACCAGCACCTTACTTGCAATACCACAATAAAAAAAGAAAGTGTCTCAATCCTCATTTTCCTACAGAGCACCACAGTTATGGAATAATCTCCCAGACACAATCAAATCTTGCCCCAGTCTTAAATCCCTCAAGAGCTTCCTATTAAAATACCTGGATAGAGAATGCACCTGTAAACATGTAACATAATGACTTTATCACAGAAATAAATATGTAGGAAATAATCTGTATATTTGTGTTGTTTTTTTACTATCTTGCATTTTATTACTTTGTATTTCTGTAACAACTGTAAATATTTCAATGCTCTTGAACCCAGGACATACTTGAAAACGAGATAAATCTCAATGTATCCTTCCTGGTAAAATACTTTGAAAATAAATAAATAAAGGATAGAATACTATTTGTCCTTGTTTAACTGGAGCCCTAACATTGTGCTCGATTTTTAGGCCCTTTCTTTTGACATGATTGCAGGCATGTACTGGGCATAGGGACTACAGGGAGATTCCCGGTGGGCCGATGGCTCAGTGGGACAATGTGAATGCTGTTTCACTGCACAGATTGCACTGCGCTTAATGGCTGAGGTGAGAACTTTCTCAACACCTGTAAAAAAGATGCAGTCTGAAGTAGTCTTGTATTGGGAGTGGACCACCGTGTCGATGAGACCTGCTGAGCATATGCTTCAACATTAAGACGTGATGTGCACTCGACCTCAGTGCCGCTGCGCTGCTTTACACATTCGCACTGCAGCAACTCAGGTATCTGTAGAACGATTGGTTGAGTGATCCGGTTGATTTATATACTATTTTTGTGCGTGTTTGCATAATTAAAATGGGCTGGTCTGGATGAAGTCCAGGGCTGATTTCTTGTCCCAGTCCAGCCCTGCATGAGTGCAGCGAGTGCAATCACAAAATAATGGTCCATCAACGAGAAATAGTTTTTCAGTTTTGTTAAAAAAAGTTTCCCCCAAAACAAAAATTAAAAAAGTAGTTTTATGATTTTTTTGGGGGGGAAAGAGAAATCCAGATTTCTCTGCCTACAGGCCCCTGAGATTTAAATCTGGCATTGAACATAGTTCTCAAAGTAGTTTTCAATGGGGTTTTCACCGTAGTTTCTGACGAACTAGTTTAGAATAGATTTTACTGTAGTTTCCGTTATTCCAGTCAGATTTGTCCAACATTGTTTTGCTTTCACCATAATTTGTATAAGAGTCCTATGGTGATTGGCACTTTAAAATCAATGAAGTATATTCATCAATACAGCAGCAACTACTCTCAGTGTACATCGTTTCAAGGTTGTTTGTTTATGCATTTTGCGTAAGAACAATGAGGCTACCGTTTACCACTTTTTCAGCAAATTTTATCTGCTGTTGTTAGACTTTCCCTCTATGGATTGTTGAAGTTCGCTGTGGTTGCAACAAAAGTGACACTCTAGTCACCATAATCATTTAGTTTAAATAGTCAAGTTGAGCTGAATATCCCCTCCTCTTGGGTGTCCCTGGAGTTTGTGATATTCTTCCAAAAAATAAATGTTCCCATCCTCCTGGAAGGTTCTCAATCAGCTCACACTGGGACAGTCTTCTTGGGATTTCGACTGGCACTCCACAGCATGTCAGCGAGTGTCTCTCAGTTTCTTTACTTTTAGAGGCATTGGATTGACTGAGCTCTTAGCTCATATATTTTCATATTTAGAAAATACAACAATGCTCGCATTATTTAGAATGACACTTTGCTTGGAAAACACAAAATGTATGTTGGAGCTAGATTTCATAAGTACCTGTCCATGTATCCTTTATACATTAAACTATTATAGCTATGGCAATTTAAATTCATCACACGCTTTCTAAGGGTGTTGCTCCCCTCTGAAAATGTGGCCTCTTTCTATCTTGCTTATTGGGCAAAGCATTCGTAAATAGGGAACGTTTGCTTCAGTCTAAGGACATACAAATGACTTGGCCTTACCTGTCAAGCACGATTGTTGTATCTTAGTGGGCCAATTATGAACACAATCTCTCTGTCGCCTATTTGCATACCATCTTTCTTGAAAACTAATGACAGCAATTTCTTACCTCTCGCTCACTTTCTGAGTGTCTCATTTAAAAGCACCTGTGAAACCGACAGGCACGCGGATGAGAAGTGAAAGAGAGCAGTTGATTAAATCATCATCAAGTCGGGCCTCAGAAAGTCAATTCTGCTTGCCGTCTGCAATGATATCCTTTTATCTTAAGGTAATGAGCTATGGCACTTGTGCATCGGATAACGCAATGAGTTCTATTAGCATGTTCCATTTGCCTCACAAGCAAGGGCAAGTCATTTCAGAATGCTTGTATCCCTGCAATCAAAGCAATTGGCTTCACAGGCATAGAAGAAAAGAGAAAAGAATCAGGGTGATTTCTATGGATCACTGAGAGAAAAAAAGATAGTGGCTTGTTTTACTTTAACCCGTTGGTGAATAAAAGGAAGTGAAATCACTCGATTCTATTGTTCCCCATTGACATTCAGACATAATTTGGCTATAAATTTTTTCAGTTTCGTTATCTAAATCTTTGTATCAATCTGTATACCAAGCAACAGAATGCAATGCAATTCCATGATTTAAAAATACTGATGACCTTAGGGGTTATTCAAAGAGCACTGAAATTCAAAATTTAGTTCCTCGCACTTTGAGGAATAAAATTCCCCAACTCTGCAGTGAATTCAGCTTTCACCGCAGACCACATCCAAAACACCACCACAAAACCACCGATTCTAATGCAAAAATGCGGTCATCTGTTAAACCGCCGGAAAAAAGCCGACTATCTGATACAAAACCGCCGAACGCATCCGAAAAAAGCTGACCATCCGCCCATCTATCAAACAGAGCGCCGACCAGCTGCCGAAAAGAGCCACCAAGCTGAGGACCGGGGTAAGAAAAACAACAAAACGCGCAACTTTTAAAAGCTGTTTGCAAAAAAACTACTGGATGAATATGTCTGGAATTAATATATAAGGTCCTATGAATAATCCTCAAAAGGTCTGTTACAGGAAAAAAAAAACTATTTAAAAAAAAATCAGGGGGAAAAATAATTCGTCCAAAAATCCTAAAAAATAAACTTTTTGCTGCAGATTAGAAGAATAAACGGTTTAATAAATATTTAATAAAAACAAAATCAAATACGTTGAAACCTGTGGGATTCGCCTGATTGAAACCACCCAAAATCAGCATTTCACTGCTGTTCTGTCGTGGTCCACCCGGGGTACCTACTGAGGTACCTATATTGCACAGCCTGGTCCTAACAGCCTTTGTCCTGGAATGCTTTTGTATTGGGTTCCAATCCGGGGTTTACCTCAGTCCAGTGCCATGTCCATGCTCCTGGAGATCCAGCCTGGGTTTTCCCGTCCAGCCTAGGAGTTCCAGCTAAGGCCCATCTATGATTTAACCTCCTTAAAAGGCAGATAGACTGAACCAGCAGTGGTTCTGCATTGTACTCCCTGACTGAGGTAATTTGGATGTGTGCAAACCTGCTCCAGCTTATCCTGTGTATCCATCTGTCTACCCTGTTGTTCCTGGATACATCTTTGCCTGTGCAAGGGACTCTCAGCGATCTCCACCTGTGCATTACAGTTCATCTCTGTCTCTGACCTTTTGATCCAGGTACCACTGTCCTCTGTCCACACTTCTTCTTAGTGGGCCCTGTCTGCAGTCTAGGACTGCATTACCCACAATCCACTGACTCTCCAAGAACTCTCCCTGGACTTTATTGCAATTCCCTTTGTTCTTTCAAGTGCCTGCAGTCAGGGCCGGATTAATGTAGGGGCGGATGGAGCGGCCGCTCCAGGCCCCCTTCTGAAAATAGGCCCACAGTACTGGCAGCAGCCAAGATGAGCCGCTGGCCAGCAGGCAGACCATCACCTACCACAAGAGCCAGCTCGTAGCGTGCAATGAGTGCGCTGCACCCGGCCCCGCGCTGTCACACTTGCAGGCACACTGTGCCGAGTGCTGGCTCCGCCCCCTTCCCTCTCTGCAGCACTGGCACTCTCCGTCCCTGGAATTAACACATACAGTGTGATGCCCACTGGTTTGAATGGTGTTGCCTCTATTTTACTGATACAGGCAAGGCAAATGCATGTTAATCTTATCCAGGGTGAAGCAGGCATTATCCGGGCAGCCATCTCTCCTGTGTGCTGGGTCCTCTTGGAGGAGGAACAAAAGGAGGGAGGTTCCCACGTGTTCCCCAGGCAGCACACTGCTCTGCACATGCTCTGCACGTTAATGGCCCCTTGTGACAGGTAAAAAGACTATCCATTTACATTGGGTAAGATGGCAGAATGGGGTTGATGGTGGGAGGGAGGGAGGGAGGGAAGTGGTGGGGATTTGGAGGTATTGAATTGATCTGAGGAATGGAGAAAATACTGTTTGGGAGGGTGAGTGCAAAGCAAAGGGATTGGTGGGGTGGAAGGGGGTGACTTGGTATAAATTGACAAATATTTTTGTGTATCAGGGATAAGAGTTTCAGAGAGCTGTTTTTTTTTGTTTAAAAAGCAAACCATAGATAAATCCTTACAAATGAAAGCAATACATTCAAAAAATATTTTTAATAAATGTGTGTATGTGCTATATATATATATATTAGCACTGGGTATTATACACGCAGGGTACAGTATCAGTATTTATCACATACAGGCCCCAGAAATTTAAAGGGCCAGACCCCTGTGTTTTCCTCCTTTTCACAGAAATGTCTCCTACAGAGCTGCATTCTCCCTCTGTGCTTTGACCCATCCCCTATATCAGTGATGGTGAACCTCGGCAGCCCAGATGTTTTAGAACTACATGTGCCATGATGCCTAGTGAGCCTTAAAGCTGCCAGAGCATCATGGAACATGTAGTTTCAAAACATCTGGGGTGCCAAGGTTCGCCATTGTTGCCCTATATGAACTGCTCCGGCTCCTGTCAGAGTGTGAGTCTGTGCAGGCTCCAGCGACCGGTGTTTGCAGTGGTAATGTTTTCCTTTAAAAAAGCGGAATAATGCTAGAAATACCCTGAATGCGAGGCACCTGTAAGCGGCGCTGCGCTTCGAGACGCACTCAGTATATACAGAGGTCCGTTCAGTTCCTCAGCAGCTGCTGAATTGCTTCAGTGCAGCAGTGCAGTTTGCTGCAGCAGTCTCACTGAATGCTTTGGCTGTGAATATGGAAGTGAAAGGGTGTTGGATCGCTTAATGAAAGGAGCGGTTTCTGCAAAATCCACTGTTGTCCATTTTATTACCACTTTAGTGTTAATTTTTACCATGTTCCAATAAATATTTGGGGCACCATTACAGTCTTATCACTAACTTTAGCGCTCACCTGAGTGAGCGCTAATGTTAGCCCTTGTGGGCCCTGGCACGGGCCACCCATATTACAATCCAAACACTAAGGGGTTAAAAAAAACGTTAGCGATTGGAATCTTGTGCTTTTCAGCGCGAGGTTACTGTACTTTGTGCTTCCTATGCTTAACACAGGGAGCTCAAAGAGTTAATTAGCGTTAGGATTAGAATATACTAACGCTAATTACCGTCCGGCTGTGGTTACACAAAAGTTAACCACAGCCTGGACTTGGTGCTAAGAGATTCCACTGCTGCAGAATCCGTCAGCACCAGCATTCTAGGGCTTCGCGCCTGATAACGATGCAGGCTGCTTTTCTAGTGCCTGCATCATAATATCGCACTAAAACGGGGAAGCAAAGGAGAACACTGCGGGCGCAGGTTTTTCTCCCTAGCATCCCCGATTTAGCGCGGTGACTGTAATGGTGCCCCTGGTGTTTTCCTCCACTAAAACCTCAAGCTGAACATTTCCTTATTGGAATATTTGCTCCGTGGAGACGGCCATCTTTCCTATGTCACACTCAGCTACTCTGCAGCACCTCTGGACTTGGCTGCAAGTGCTAAATTAGCAGTGCTGAGTGCTGAATTGCAGCACAGCGTCCAGTGACAAGATGCTAACTTAGCACTTGAAGCAGCTGAGGAACTGGACGGACCTCAGGTCTGCATGGCTGAGGGCCCAGAGTTGGAAATGGCCAGCTTCGGCTGTGATGGGGCGCAAAGCAACCCGCTTCGCGCCGGGGTATCTCCAGCGTAATAGTGGCCCCACAAAAAGTAGAACCGGCCCTGCCTGCCACACACTCTGCGATTTGTTTAATAAATTTTAATATATGGTTGCTTCATATAGTGATCCGGTCCATCCTTACTAGCTTGTCTGGTTGAGTTGTAGTGATTGACTAATATATGGGCCACACATGCTAATCCATCAGGAGGCTTGTGATCCAGCGCACTGTAAGTCACACTATGTATCATAGCACACGTGACATACGCACAGCGCACCGACAAACTCTCTAAACGAGAAAGCAGTGCGGGCCGATTGCTATTTCAGTATCTCTAAAAAGGCCCATCGAAATACTCAGCACCAGGCCCATGATACTCTTAATCTGGCCCTGCCTGCAGTAAAGGACCATTTATGTTTCATTAAAGAATCTTCATTGCGTGATTCCTGTCTGGCCTCCCCTCTGTGTCGCCGCCTGCTGGGCTCATACCAGAACCGCACACGCCACGTGACATGTTCGTGGTTCTCTGAATAGATTAACCATTACTTTTCTATGGGGAGTTCACTGCCGTTGAACAGCACCATATATCGCTGGCAATTCGCCAATATTTGGCGAACTGCCTGCTATTTGAATAGCTGAATGGCTCCAAAATTGCATCATACACTGAAATTCACTATTGGCTGCAATTTCTGAGCCAATTCAGCTCTCTTCGAATAACCCTGCATATGTTTTTTCTTTCCCATAGATGTATATATTTAATTTTAACCCTTTCACTACCAATCTCAGAGTAAGATTAGAGGGTGCTGTGTTTCTTCAAGAAGGTGCAGAAGCTCTCACTAACTCTGCTCCCCATTACCTGTCCTCACTAATCACCAAATACACCTCAGCCCAATCCCTAAGGTCAAACAGTGACCTGCGCCTAGCTTCTCCCCACATCACCTCTTCCCATGATAGACTACAGAATTTCTCACGCGCAGCCCCCATCCTCTGGAACGCTCTCCATCGTACGGTCAGACTTTCCCCTAGTTTCTCTTCCTTCAAATGCTCCCTAAAGACTTTCCTATTTAGGGAAGCCTACCACCCGACCCACTGACGCAACCAGTCCATCACTCCCACCTTGCAGCCCACCTCCCACCTTGCAGTCCTCTCCTCCTGTTTCACCCCAACCCTTCTAGATTGTGAGTTCCCACGGGAATAGGGCCCTTGTTTCCTTCTGTACTGGTTTGTCAAATGTCGTTCAATGTATTGTTACCTTGTCTGTATTGTGCCCATTGTACAGCGCTGCGGAATATGCTGGCGCTTTATAAATAAAGAATAATAATAATATCACCTGTGTTTAATGCATAGGATGAGCATCAAATACAAACATGTTGAGTATGAAACCCTTCTTAAGTGTAAAGCACATACAGATTGAAACAATTGAACACAATATATACAAGTGTAAACCCACAAAACCCAAACTAACCCCTCTCATATCCATAAAAATGTGGAGCATCCTGTGATCTATAATCATCATCACGGCAGCATGTGTATAGTCCAAAAGATGGCTGCCAGAGTACTTCCTGTTTCTAGTAACTAGTGGCAAGGAAGGGTGCGTGTACACCAGGTCAATGAAGTCCTAAGGACATATTCTGCAAAGGGACAGTATAGCATGCAGTGAAATAAAGATGGCCATTGAAGTGCTACCAGTTTTGGTAACCGGCACCTTAATGAAGTCCCAAAGACAAGTTCCCATTCAGCTGTATATGGGTGTAGTAAAGATGGCCTCCAAAGGACTTCCGGTGAAATAAAGATGGCCTCCGGACACCTTCCTGTTTAGGTAAACAGTGACACAGTCAAGATGGCCACTGGAGGACTTCCAATTAAGTAAAGATCGCTACCGGAGGACTTACTTTTATAGTTACCAATGGCAGAGTCTCCATAAACCTAGTTAACATTATAAACATATCATTAATAAACATAATGCAAATCGTTAATCAGTGCCATACTTTAACTATACAAGATCATGATTCAGATGAAGAAACATAACTTTTTTTTTAAATTTCAACATTTTATTTTGCAAAAATGTCATTGATACATAACCATTCTGTCAAAGAACGCATCGCATGAGAACAATATACATTCGATAATAAGGGGGGAAAGGGGGAACATGGATATGACGCATAGTGATAATGAACGACGCGGTGATGCAAGACGGGGAACGCAACGTAATTCTACATTATTAAAAAGAAAAAAAAGTCCACAGTAACCTATACGTTTGCTAACTGCTAAAATCAGAGAGTGGGAGAGAGCAAGAGGTAACAAGGGGGGGGGACGTGTCGCGGTTCACTTTGAGGGGGAGTAGATGTCTCCAGCATCCGGAAGAAAAGAACAAAACAAGAAGGGGGAAAAAAAAAAAAAAAAAACACCCCACCACATGAAAGGGAAGCTGGAGGGGGCGAAGGAAGTGGCAAAGGCCATATCTGTGACTCTCCTGGCACGCTCCCGGAAGAGGCCATGGAGGGATACTGTCACGAGGCCCGGAGGCACGAGGGCCAGGCATGGCTTGTATACCATGATGGCGCGCCTCGTGATCTCCCGGAGATTGCCACATTATAAAAAAAAAAAAAAAAAGGGGGGGATGGGAGAACATCACCCTTCAGGGGACGCTTATCCAAGGTAGGACAAAAACAGGATAGAGGGAGACAGGCAGCACTTCAGAACGGGTCGGGTTAGTAGCCGCAGCTGGATGAAAACCCCCAGCCTCACTCCAAATTGCCTGAGGGTAGGGGGGGACCCGTAGGTGAGTGCACAGCCGCTTGACACGAGAAAGCAGGAAGTAGGCCAAGGGAGTGCAAATGACCCTCCGCTTCGACCGTTGAGGCGGCCACCATCGCTTGTCCACCGTCCGGGGTTATAATGAGGGAGCCAGAGGCGCCCCACTTGTAGCCTATGTCGTGCGCACGTAATAAGGTGGTAACAGGCCGAAATTGTCGACGGGCGGCAAGTAACATGAAAGGCAGGTCCCGGAATATGGCGATTGAAGCTCCTTCAAAAAGGACTGTAGGCACATTCCGCACTGCGCGAAAGACAGCGGAATGCAAGGCCGTATCGCGGAGTGTGACGATCACATCTCGCGACGCTTTTGCTGGGGCCAAGGCTGCTTTCCGCACACGAAGTGCAGTGAGGACAGAGTCCCGCAAGTGTTCTGTGGAGTGGAGAACCGTCTCCAAAAATCGCGCAGTGTAGGGCAACACATCCGAGTCCGGTACCGTCTCTGGGACCCCCCGGAGCTTCAGGTTTCGGCGCCTGTGCCTCGTTTCTAACGCCAACACAGCAGATTGTAGGCCGCTGACCTGATGCTGTAGGGTGCGAATGGAAGAGGAGGAGGCGGCCTGTGAGCTCTCAACTGCTTGGGTGCGATGCTGGAGGTCCCCCATTTGGATCTGAGTCTCTGTGACCACCGCTTCAAGAGCTTGAAAATCCGCTTGCCAGGATTTCCTGGCATCATCCAGGAGGGCTCGGATATCACCCTTAGTGGCGGGAAGAGCGTCGTCCCCTGGGGTCGATTTTGCAGCGTGGGAAGCATGTGGGGCATCTGCTGTCTCCAGACGCGGCATGTCTTCCACTTCTGGCAGTGCAGGACGCTGAAGCCGTCGCACAGGCCCTCCTGCCATCGAGAGACGGATATCAGGGGTGCGGGTGCCCTCCGCCGCTCCGTCCGTCTTGGTCTTTTTCCCCATCCGGGGACAGGACAGTACCTCTTAGTGCAGGAAAACTCAGTCACCTCAGGCCTCCAAAATGGCCGCCGTGAGACCGGGGATGCGACCTCACAACTGCCCCTGACTCGAGCGCAGGTCCGGAGGGAGGGAGTAAACAGTCTCCGGAGGTCCACTCACTGATGGCCGACAGCTGTGCCACCTCGGTGGAGATTCTTCCGAGCCGAAAGTCCAGTTTTTTGCCGCTGGACATAGACTCTGGGTCGGAGCTCCACTGCTGCACGTCTGCCTCTTTCTGCTGCCGGCCACGCCCCCCCGAAGAAACATAACTTAATCAAGACATAATCATGGAAAGCAATGTGTACAAAATGTACCAACATGTAGATCCTCAGTATGACAGAAAAGATACATCTATATGGTTTCTAGTGTGCACATGTTCAAATAAGTACTTCATATTATACGAATAGGCAGTCAATCTAGAAACAGAGGAATAGCAGGAAGGCTTTTATATCTCATTATAGATCACAAATAGGTTACACCCACCTGTTTATTTCTCTATAAAGTGAGAGTAATCTAAAAGTAAACATACATAAAAACAGGGAAAAAACAAACTACAGAACCAAACAATAAGGTCCATATTACATACGTGGTGCTAACCTAACCAGAGCTGTTGTAAACTTAAAACCTCCATAGGCTATAATGGCTCTGGGAAGTTTACAACAGCTCTGGTTAAGTTAGCACCAACTATGTAATATGGCCCTAAGTTTACAGCATACATAACATAAAAGCCTAAAAATGACAGCATTGTGTACTTACCCATCTATAAGTAGCCCGTAATGGGTAAATGAGATCTTAAAGAAACCATTGCCATTCGATTCTCTCATTTAATAAATGTAGATGTACTGTAAAAACAGGATGTACTGTAAGATAGGAAGTGTTCTTGTAGCCATCTTTTGGACTATACACATGGTGCCATGAGGTGATTATATATCATAGGATGCTTCACATTATTAAGGTGAGGGGAGGAGTTACTTTGAGCTTTGTGGGATTGACACGTGTGTGTGTGTGTGTGTGTGTGTGTAAATAAATATATATATATATATATATTGTGATCACTTGTTTTAGTATGTATGTGAATTACACTGAAGCAGGATTCCATTCTTGAAACTAGGGATGTTGATGACTTGTTTTTTCGTTTCGTTTTGGGTGGGTTTTTTTGGGTGTTTTTTTTTTCGTTTTGGATCATTTTGAACAGTTTTTCTTTCGTTTCAGATCAATTCGATTCGGCGATTCGGATCATTTCGGGTGATTCGGATCATTTGTTTTTTCACTTTTTTATGAGTTTTTTTTTCTTATTTTAGAATGGGAAATAGATTACTACCAATAGAATGAAAGTTTCTTTACTTTTTTATTCTTTTAGGATTCTTTAGACATTTTTTGGGTGAAATTTTAGGTTTCCTATAATTTTTTTTTAAAGAAACAAGGCTTTTTAACCCATAGGTTTCAATGCAGAATTTGAATCCACACACTGCTGGGAAGTGCCTCTCTGCATTATAATTAATGCAGCGTATGAATCCGCACACTGCCGGGTAGCACCTCTCTGGAGATTGATTCGGATCAATTAATTTTTTGAGCAGTTCTTTTTCGTTGTTTTTTTTTTAGTTATGATTAATGCAGCATATGAATCCACACACTGCTGGGAAGTTCCCAGGGTGTTGGTTGTGAGATTTTGCAGCGTGTTTGTGAATATCAATATCCTGTAGTGGGACTTTATTTGATTCCCCCCCCACACACAACTATTCTGTATGCTATTGGCCTTTACTACCAAGCTCGAGTATATTTGATCTTCAAAAGCACATGTAAGTGTCCCAATATCAAGTATATTTAACCTGGTCTAATTCTGGAGCAATAAAAATTAACTTCCTTTTGGCATATGGAATTAGTTTGCAAATGGGCTCCCGAACCACTAAGATTTGCACCATGCTACCTGTCTTTCTTGGTTTTGGGGGATAATTTGGGGAATCCTCATGTGTTGGATAGCAAGGGATCTACCATAGCCATTTTGTAATATTAACGTTTCACTACATGGCTAATATGTAAAAGTGAAGTATCTATATCTGTTGTGAAGTACTTTGAATTGTGTCATCATTCAGGGGTTAAACCTTAAAGTACATCAATGAATTAAATCTAAAGATGGTGAGACTGGATGATGAAATCTGGGGAATTCGCTAAACCCCTTAGTGACCAGGCGATATTACCATTGTCAGCCTGAAAGTACCCGCTGCTGTTTTTACATTTCTGTGCTGTTTGTGTTTAGGTCTAATTTTCCTCTTATGCGTTTATGGAACCAACATATATTATATACCGTTTTCCTCACCATTAAATTGACTTTCTAAAGATACCATTACTTCCATCGTATCACATAATTTACTATAAAAAATGTATGAAATATGATGAAAAAATAATGAAAGCACACTTAATAGCACACTTTAATCCCCCAAATATACCCTGGCTAAATAATTTTGAAATTTTGTCCCGAAATTAGAAATACCCAATTTTTTACATGTTTTTGCTTTTTAACCACTTCACTGCTGAGCCATTTTACCTCTGTGTGCTGAGTTATTTTGACCGTTTTATGCTCATCATGTTTAAACGTTACTTGAAGTCCTATTCTATTATACCCCCAGACAAAAAAAAATTATAAAAAAAAACCACTTTTTAATTTTTTTAATTTTTACACTAAAGATGGTCTCTTCCAATTCACTGTTCACAATATCTGCAAGCTTATCAAAGAAAAGAATCCAAAACTTTGCATCATTGCTGCTTTTCCAACCTCTAGGATCTAGTTTAAACTAGTTATCCCTGCCCCCCTTGCTTTGTTTCGTCATGGTGTGTGTATGGGGGAGAGGGGGGCTATTTGGAGGCTATGGAAATGCTGGGGCATGATTTCCATTGTTTTTTGTGCATCCCCCTGTGTTTGCTTTTACAACTGTGAACCCTGAATACAAGTAATTCTGTTTTTTGTATTCACCCTGCAACGAGCTCCGGCTATTGGCTGAGTGAGTTTGGGTCAAAATTAGTACTCATTCGGTTAATGATGGCGAGGGGAGCTTTATGCACGTGGATACCCATCCTGGATATGGATACCCACGTTAAAAGCACATTGTACTACTCGGTCACATCACATAGCAAACATCACATTATTGGTAACCAAGGTAACAGCACAGAAATTAGAAAGAATACATTCTTTGGGAGAAAATCTAAAGCAACGGGGGGTAAAATAAAAATCCATAGGATGCTATTTTCATATTCAACGTGTGTTTTATTGCGACCAAAAAAAAATGTTTCTGCAAAATGATTTTGCCTAAATGCAAAGAAACATCACATAATATTTATACTCATTTTCAATAGGTTAATATATTTTTCAATAAGGATGGAGATAGTGTTTTGTTACCTATAACATTTAGTGGTAAATGTAGTAACTGCAATGTATAAACCCAAGCACTTAGAATATTTTGCATTTAGATGGTTTAGCTGACTCTTTGTCTGTTTTGAAGAATGATTACAGACGTTTATGGATACGTGTGTTATGCAATTCAATGTTCTTGACCCAATACCTCAGTAGATTTTCATTTTTCTTCTTTAAAATGCCATATTTTAACCCAGATGTAAATTGGTTCCATTTTTAAAGTGTCTTGCCCAAAATACTGTGTCACGAACAATAATTGTGATTTACAGTTTTCATATGATATGAAGCAGGTGTGTGCAGTATATGTTACAAAGTATCAAAGTGCACGTTTTTCTTCTCTGAACATGTACTCCAACATCCATTAGTCTTGCATAAACACCTAAAGTTGCAGCTGCAAATCTGTAAAAATAACGATCTTAGACTACACTCTGCACAAAATTGTAGAAAATTTTCTCTTTCATATGTTTCTGCACAGTAGGTCAAACATCCCAATTACAAAAGCATAATAAACGTACTAAATATGGTTCTGGGTATGTAACGCATATCAAAGTGCTCTGACATTGCACACAGATTTACCAATATTATGGTTTTAATAAGGAGCATTGCTGTTTCAATCCAAAACAAACATTCCCTTCAGCATCATGGGACAGTTATGTATAGTGTCATTTTAAAGAGAGACATGGGATAAAATGCTAGGCATACTCATTATAAGTGCCACTATGCTCTATCCACATTTTGTATTGTAGGATCTAGGTCAATGGTTCCCAACCCTGTCCTCGGGGAACACTAACAGGCCAGGTTTTAAGGATTACTTAAAACTGCAATCACCGAGCAGCAATCCATATCACCGGTGCTGTGCTTCAGATATCTTGCAAACCTGACCTGCTAGAGCTAGAATCTGATCTAGACTACATTTAGTAAATTTAGAAACGCATTTGCAATAAACAATATGCCTTTACATTGCTCCAGAATTAGACCAGATCAATTATATTCATCTATTCTTTCAGCAGGTGCTTTTGAAGATCGAGTATACTTGATCTTGATAGTAAATGAGTTAGAATAGATTTTAGGAAAAAACAGACAAAATGGCAAATGGGAACAGCATCATGTATAAATATATAGTTTGGTACTTGGATGCAGATTCCAAACTTGCTACCTTTTGATTACAGGTACCACGTTCTCCACCAGAGCCCAACCATGAGAGTCAATGCAGCGAGTGCTTTTTTAATTGTCTTACTGCTTAACTCTGATTACAAATGTATTTATGCACACTAAGAACTTCAGCTTAAAGATCAAAATAATATTTCTTGCCTTATGCTCCTGGCTCAGATAGACAAATTAGAATTAAGGTGCTTATCACGGTGCGAAGATTGATTTCAGTCTTAAATCTTGCCTGGTTAATGATGCATGAAAATGTTATCTGGATTATTTTCTAAACTTGGAGATGTAGTGAGATGACAAGGACATATTTTGGAACAACAAAACAACAAAGCTTATTGTTGGTAAACTGCATGAATGTTAATTATGAAATGTAAAAAAATGATATTTGTACTATATTTCAGAGGATGTGCAGGAACAGGAATGTTTCAATTAAAATACTGCTACAGTCCATTAGTTGGTTATGAAAAACACTTCCACTCATTTATCCTCAAATAAATACAAATAACACTTAACCTTCTGATTTTAACATCTTGTCAATAAGCTAGTAAAATTGTAGAATAAGATCCATTACGGGTTTCAGATGTACTGTGTAAATGTGTGATGGAAATAGAAAATTTCCATCAGAATAGTTGAAATACAGATATGAAATACTTTGAAAATTAACCCCTACCCTGCTGAGCCATTTGACCCACTATATTCGGGGGCAGGTGCTGTCTCAGCACCTCTCCCCGGAACACAGCACTTACTCCAGGGATACTCACGGTAGCACTTCTGTGCCACTGCCATTATCAGCTCCTGGAGTCCATAGGATTGCACTTCCGGGCCACGAGCACTGCCTAATCTCGCTCTCAGGAAATCGCACAGCGCCGTGGAGTGACCGCAAAGGGAGGTTGAGAACTATTTCTTCCCAGTCTCACTCTGCGCTCGACGGCCAAAAGTGGCATATTGATCCACTGTTTTTGCCACAGTATGATAGGTATCAGATTTATTGAGGGGTTTTTAGGGGTGCTAAATGATTTTGTAAAAGTGGAATTGTCACGACAAATACGCGTGCACTACGAAAGGCGCAGGGTTAAGCAACTCACTATCCATCTATCCTAGACCCAAATAATGACTACGCAGACAACAATCCCCACGTGCACGTGCCTAACTATCCCAACAACGCCTCCGCTCGCGACACGCACGTAGAGCGTGAGGAAGTGGTCCCAAGATTGCAATGCCGTACCCAACTTCTCTCTACCTGGGGTAGCGACTAGGTTTCCCACAATCCTTACACCCACTTTCTTACTCTATTCGTTATGCTGCCACTAGTTCTCTATGCGTGCCGCACCGAAAGATGCAGAGTTAAGCAATCCACTATCTGTCTGTCCTAGACCCAATTAGTGACTACGCGGACAACAATCCCTGCTCGCTTACCCCACCGTCTCAGCAACCGCAACTCACAATTTAGTAGATACCCGAGCTTAAAACCAAAAGCAATAATCCAGTCCCTTCAGTTAACGTGGATTGAATCAGTCAGAGCAGAGCTTAATAAGTTGTATTTATTATGATAACAAAAATGATGTATATCACACAGGGGCGGACTGACAACTAATGGGGCCCCCGGGCAATAGGAGGTCATGGGGCCCCCCTTGTTCTGCACCCAAAGGAGGCCACACCCATAAAAAACCTCACCCCCTACAATGCAACACCCACATGTACATTATTGTGCTAAAGAATTCATTTCTGAACTCCTAAAAATAACCTTTTTGAAAATCCACTTGGACCCAGCAGTGATTTGTGCCCCCTCCATACTTACAGATGGCCACTGCACTGCTACAGCAGCCATCACCCACTCATTGCAGCTAAGGCTGTGCCACGGCACAGAAAGTCCCTGTGGAAAATTTGGAAAACTGCCTATCACTTTAACAGATACTGTACAATCCTGACACACATTACAGAGCTCCACAGCAATAAAACTCCCAGTAATATGCAGAATGCATGAGCGTATTACAGAGCTGCACAGCAAAAAACCTCACAGTAATGTGCAGTGTGTATGAGCGTATCACAGAGCTCAACAGCAATAAAACCCACAGTAATGTGCAGCTCACACATGGATATATATCTCCCCCAGCAGCTCACACATGGATATATATTGCCCCAGCAGCTCACACATGGATATATTTTTCCCCAGCAGCTCAAACATGGATATATATTGCCCCCCAGTAGCTCACACATGGATGTATATTGCCCCAGTAGCTCACACATTGATATATATTGCCCCCAGTAGCTCACACATTGATATATAGTGCCACAGCTCACACATGGATGTATAGTGCCCCAGCTCACACATGGATGTATATTGCCCCTGCTCACACATGGATGTATAGTGCCCATCTCACACATGGATGTATATTGCCCATCTCACACATGGATGTATACTGCTCCAGCTCACACATGGATGTATAGTGCCCAGCTCACACATGGATGTATAGTGCCCAGCTCACACATGGATGTATAGTGCCCAGCTCACACATGGATGTATAATGCCCAGCTCACACATGGATGTATAGTGCCCAGCTCACACATGGATGTATAGTGCCCAGCTCACACATGGATGTATAGTGCCCAGCTCACGAATGGATGTATAATGCCCAGCTCACACATGGATGTATAATGCCCAGCCCTCCCATGGATGTATAGTGCCCAGCTCACATGGATATATACTGACCACAGCAGCTCGGCGGCGGCGCTCCAGCGTGCCTTCCAGGGCCCACGTGCACCCTGCATTTACGCCGCCCCCCACATGATGCACGCGCTTCACGTGAGGGGGCGGCATCAATGCAAGGTGCACGGGGGGCCCAGGAAGGCACACTGGAGCGCCGCCGCCGTGGTCCCTTACCCAATGGGTCAGTCTGCCCCTTATATCACAGTGCATTTAGGGTTACAGAAAAAATATGGATATAATATTCATTAATTACACACAAACAGCAAATAAACGAAACAGGATTAAAACCACAGACCCTTACTCATGTCAGTAAGCTAACAGGAGCATCCATGTACCCCTGCGGCTGGAGATTTGAAGACTGGCACAGTTTCTCACATTCTTAGGTGACCCCACAGAAACAAGCCCTGAGCCCATGCTTGGCTCAGGTATATATAGGCTGCCTTGTCCCTCTGGGGGACAGCCCCTATTTTCTACCCCCGTGCACTACATTTCCCAGACTTCCATTTTCCTGGGCATGCTCATTGCGCTTCGTCATTAACTTAATTCCCAAAGTTTGTCTCTAGTGATCAAAGGAGATGATTGGTTCTTTGAAATGTATGACCATTTACAAGTGCTGCCGCTAGGTCTGGGCTGAGCCTTTTCCACTTGCCCAAGGTGTGAAATGCTTGCACTAGACCAAGGAAATTCCATTAGACCAACTGGGGTAATTTCCCCTCCTTATCATGCAGATCAAAGAAGACTCATTCACCTGGAATATTCTTTCACC
This sequence comes from Leptobrachium leishanense, assembly GCA_009667805.1. Classification (NCBI taxonomy): domain Eukaryota; kingdom Metazoa; phylum Chordata; class Amphibia; order Anura; family Megophryidae; genus Leptobrachium; species Leptobrachium leishanense. The sequence continues at coordinate 257,865,524 of CM019064.1, forward strand.
TGGAGTTCAGTGATAAACATCTTAATTACTTTATTGGAAACTCAAGCATTTACTATCAGCTGCGCAAAATAGCCACTGGCATCTATAGATATATAGGTATATATATATATTTCTCAAATCGTCCTGCCCACCTTCCAGTATTCTTTACATACACGATGGTGCTACGCCAAAAATATATATATAAAGAGAAGTAGATAGTGGCGGCACTCAAATTTAAAAAAAATAAATAAATAAATATATATATATATTGATACAAATCTGTCTATATCTAATCTGCCACAGGAATCATTTAGCAGCAGCTTTTAGGTGTAGCTAAATTTTTGCCATGCGCATCCTGAAGAAATTATCGCTAGCACTTTGCAATACCTTACTTATCTTAACCATAATTAATGATTGTGCTCCCCATGTGAAGCATAGGATGGGCAAAGTACAGTGAGCTCGCGGAAGCTAGTGCAATCACCAATGCACTAAGTGATTTCTTACAGGTTTAACGTCATGAAAGTTATATTGGGGGGACATACGTTAAAGTCACTAATCCTGGCATTAACGCCTACACATCTGAATGCTAACCTTAACATTCACTAGGGAATAGAGCGATGTATATGTTTACGTCCATTAATCAAGGGTATAGATGAAACTAAAGCCTGATCATAAGCTATATTACAATATTTAAGAGACACATTTATTTTGCATATTAAAATACAGAACTTAATTATCTGTGGTCTAAATGACTTTACGACTGATATGATTTTATATTGTGTTTGTTCACAGTGCAGGGACAAATAGTTCAATATGGGAATATGGGAGATTTAGAAATCTGGCTAAAACATGCACTTTTCACACACAATTTCACCAATAAATGGGCAAGTAGTCATTCTCATATGTTCAAGGGCATAACCAGATTGTAAGTACCACAGAGGCAGCCAGATCAAGAGATTGTGGACTATACTTGGATTGAGTGAATAAAATGGGGTTGTAGTATATCTTATAATAAAAACATATGATAACACTTAAGACATTAGAAGGAGAATGGAGAAAAAAATATAATCAAATACCAAGATTTTATGGACAGAAATTTGTTTCCGCACGTAACATTATATACAATATGTCTCCAAATGTTAATGATAAAACAGCAATGGAAATTAAACAAGTGCACAGGCAAAAATTTAGGTTTCAGAATAAATCGGAATCCAAAAATTTCAGTTTCTGAAATATTCTGAATCAGCAGATTCTGATTACCAGAAAACGTCTTTTATTTTAGGATCAGAATGATACAGAATATCGGAATAGGCAGATATATGTTACTCTTTGCGATATTTGGAAGTGTGATGTATGAAAATATAAAGACAAATAAAATGTAAAACGTTTTTTAAAATGATGCAAGAATAGCTCAGAAATGATGCAGAAATAACACATATATGTAGGCTCAGAAACAATGCACAGAATGATGAAAGAATACCTTGGACATTATGCACAGAATGAGTCAGAATTACTATTTCTTTCAATTACTGTCCAATATTAATCCAAACAGATTTGATTATATTCAGATCTGGTTAATTATAATCAGATTGGATTGGACCTATCTGGATGTTTTTATTTGGAGAGTGATTTGGAATTTGGATTGGTCCGAAATTGCGAATTGCAAATATTTTGTGCTTATATCATTTTGGACCGGACTTAATCCCACATCTTTAATGATTATGAAAGCACTGGCAATAGCATATAATATATACATTTGTTTTCTCACCCTTCTGAGTGGTATACTTTTGTGTATTCCTGTCATGTCCCACGCCGTCATCCAGCACCCCGCAGCTCACGGCTTTCTTGCTGGCCGGGCGCGACTAATATGAGGATCCCCGCGGTCACGGGTCAGGCGCGCCAGCAGGGCGTGGCGCCAGCAGGGCGTGGCGCCATGACGCTGCACCCTTCGAGTTTAAAACCAGGCGCCTGACACTAACTCATTGACCTAATGTTGTTTTATCCTCTCTCAGTGCTCGTTTATCTTTCAGATTGATTTACCGTTATTGACCCTTGATTGTCTGACTACCCTTCTGACTATTAACCCCTTGGCTTCTTTTCTGACTACTCTCTCTTGCAAATAACTCTGGCATACATCTGACACTCTACCCTGGCGATTAGACCCTCTGGTTTACGGCTGACACACTACTCTGGCGATCCTTGACATTTCTGGTAATTTACCTCTGCAGGTCTTTGTGATATTTACCCCGTTTTTCTGACTCAAGAGCATCCTGGCCTCGGGGGGGTGTGTGTGTGTGTGTGTGTGTGTGTGTGTGTGTGTGTGTGTGTGTGTGTTCGTGTTCCTTTGGTGCCTGGTAATAGGTAGCTGTGCCGACCACCGGAAGAGTGGCATAGATATCCTGCATACAGGGACTAGTATATCAGTTATCCAGGGGGAACGTGACAATTCCCAATTGTCAGGCTCTCTAACTCTTTGCACTTTTCTGGACAGAGGTGTTATATGCCCTTTCAGGTTTCTGTTGAAGACATATTGCTTGTAGCACAACTGAGACTACTATTACCTTCATTTTCCATTTTTAACTTCTTTTTCAGACCGTAGTACTATTTTTCCACCTTCTCATGTTTCTTCTCCCTGATGTTGTAGTCACTGGGTATTGACTACATCCACCACCACTGCGGTCTTGCTTTCCTTGCATATGAGTACAATTTGGGTTGGTTGTTCAGTACCTGCTTGTCTTGAAACAAAATAAAAATGACATTCTCTTAAAGAATTGGGAAAATGCATGCTACAGGTGTGTGACTCACTTTCAGCGGATCCAAACAAAACAAACAGCAACACAGCTTACCACTTGGAAAACGTCTTTATTGTTCATCTCAGATTTTGCAGCAATTTCTGTGGGGCTAAAATCTTGCTGTAATATCTGACATTAAGGATGCATTCCAGACAGTATATTGTGTTGTTGTTTCCTTTTTTGTTTAGTACCTGCTTGTGTGTCTGGATCTGAAAGACCTACAGCATCTTAGCCTTATTATTCTCGTCTGCCTTACATGGCATTTCCCATCTTGGTTTAAGTAGATCCATCTCCTGTGCAGATATTTCAGTACACAATTCAAACAACTTGGTCGAGTCTCTCAATGCATGCTTAGTACAATAGGGGTGGGGTCACGCCTATTCCCCGATGGGGCGGCTGCAACCACCAAATGTATCCAGCCCAACAACATGTGTGAAACATAACAAAGAAAGAGTTGTCATCTGCGCTTATTCCCATTATACCGTGTGAAACTAAACACAATTAGAGGTTTGGTTTCTTATTATTGGCCATTATAAGACTAAGCTCGCCCGCCAGCGTCAAGGCACCTCTAATGAGGGCGAGTCCTATCCAGAAATGAAGCCACAGGCTGCTGTATAGCAAACCATACCTGCTCAAGCTGCTTGTCAGACATGAGGTAGACTGGTGGGCCTTTATTTATGCTCCCCCAGAAACAAAATCCACTTTGGGATCAAAAACAAAGACACAGAGCGGGATCTTGCTGCAGGGATGACCTGGCTGGAAGTACATTAAAACAGACATAGTACAAGAGGGGTGGGGTCACGCCTATTCCCCGATGGGGCGGCTGCAACCACCAAATGTATCCAGCCCAACAACATGTGTGAAACATAACAAAGAAAAAGATGTCATCTGTGCTTATTCCCATTATACCGTGTGAAACTAAACACAATTAGAGGTTTGGTTTCTTATTAGTGGCCATTATAAGACTAAGCTCACCCGCCAGCATCAAGGCACCTCTAATGAGGGCGAGTCCTATCCAAAAATGAAGCCACAGGCTGCTGTATAGCAAACCATACCTGCTCATGCTGCTTGTCAAATATGGTTTGCTATACAGCAGCCTGTGGCTTCATTTTTGGATAGGACTCACCCTCATTAAGGTGCCTTGACGCTGGCAGGCGAGCTTAGTCTTATAATGGCCATTAATAAGAAACCAAACCTCTAATTGTGTTTAGTTTCACACGGTATAATGGGAATAAGCGCAGATGACATCTTTTTCTTTGTTATGTTTCACACATGTTGTTGGGCTGGATACATTTGGTGGTTGCAGCCGCCCCATCAGGGAATAGGCGTGACCCCACCCCCTCTTGTACTATGTATGTTTTAATGTACTTCCAGCCAGGTCATCCCTGCAGCAAGATCCCGCTCTGTGTCTTTGTTTTTGATCCCAAAGTGGATTTTGTTTCTGGGGGAGCATAAATAAAGGCCCACCAGTCTACCTCATGTCTGACAAGCAGCATGAGCAAGTATGGTTTGCTATACAGCAGCCTGTGGCTTCATTTTTGGATAGGACTCGCCCTCATTAGAGGTGCCTTGACGCTGGCGGGCGAGCTTAGTCTTATAATGGCCATTAATAAGAAACCAAACCTCTCAATGCATGCTGTCTCAAATAACATCTTGCAGCCAGTTTCTATGTGCTAAGATGTCTCTGGGGCCTCTTTGCACAGCCTGCACCTTGGATGCTATCTGTTGTGGTAGACCTACATTTCTAACGATCTGGTGTAGAGTGCCCTTTCCCTGGACTGCTAGTGTTCGTGCCCCAGTGTTCTCTTTCCATCCTATATTTTTCAACCATTGGTGAGATTTTGTAATGTGAGCCACATACACTAACACTCAACGATATGTACGTTAGGGTTTTTTTTTGTGCCATGTAACCTCCTTATATGCACCCTCTATCTGTTGTTACCTAAAGCATTCTTTTTGCATCTTTGGGTTCCATCTTTTGCGATCCTTCCTCCCAACTGGTGTACAGTTTCTAAGTACTAGATTCCAGGTGGAATCATCTATTCATCATAGAGTGATAGTTTTTAGGTGTTGTTGATATCCATGGTGACCAGCTCCTTTCTTGATCAGGTTATTATCCCAGCTGAGTATCTGATGCCTGGTAGGACAAACGTGTTGATTGCTTGGATCTTATTATTAACATTAAGCAGGGACTTTAGAACCTGTCTGGCTGTGTGGTGGTACTTCGATGTTGCTGTCTTCTTTGCTTTTCCTTACAGTTGTGTTTTAGAATATATATACTTTATACTCAGGACATATTTGAAAACGAGAGAAATCTCAATGTATCCTTACTGCTAAAATACTTTAGTGATATATATTTTATTTATAAAGTATAGCACCGCGTAGTGATACCTCTTTTATTGGACTAACATTTCATTTGAAAGAGTAGTTTTCAAGAGTTTAACTCTCTTCTTCAGGTCTGGAAGTTTACTGTGCAAAATCATAGAAGGGCTGCTACATTGGGGAAACTGGCCTTAAACTGGATCTCAGGATGAACCTGCACATACACTCCATCAAGAACCATCAGGAAAATAAATATTGTACCCCAGTGGGACATCACTTTAATCTGACAGGCCACTCCATCCACAACCTCAGGATTAAAATCCTCAAAGGAAATTTTAAAGCCTCTCGTAAACGTAGGACATTCAAAATGAAAATGATCACATACTTTAAACACCATAAAGGAGGGACTCAATGTAGATTCTGGCTTTTCAACTTACTGCCAAAATGTCATGTAACATTCAGCATTGTACCTGGTTTATGGTTTTTTTTGTAGTTGTTTCATTGACTTCTTCCTCTTTAGGCTTTGCCATCAGATGCACATCATGATGTTTATCTCTGTTGTTTTATGGGCCTATGATCTCCTCTGTTAGTATACCTTTCTTGGCCATGTTATTCAATTATTCAGCATTTACAACACCCCTCCTAACCCCCTACCACTCTGCTCTGCTCTTTATTGTTCAATTCTATGATTTTGCTTAGTAAAGCTTCCAGAAGCTTCCTGAAGAAAAGAGTTATACTCTGGAAAGCTTGTCTTTTAAATGTAGCGTTAGTCCAACAAAAAAGGTATTATCATGCACTGTTATAGTCTGATTGTAGCATCTGGACTAATATGGCCCAGATATATATATATATATATATATATATTTTTTTTTTTTTTACTGAATGTCTTGATCTGTAAAGCACAAAATGCAGTATGAAGCTTTATCTCATGGGGAGGTCATTCATCCTTGTGACAACTGATAGTGGTGAATCTTGTATTGATTGCCATAGTAAAAGATCTTTATTTATCATATTCAAGAACACATCATATAGCTTTTGAAGCTTTGTCATAATTTTCCATCACTTTTCAATCACTTAGGAATAAGACAAATCAGTAACTATAGTATCACCATCTGGTGTGTATTCTTTTAAAAGTGAAGTGGAAACAATATACAGTTTTTATTCAATAAATGCACATTCTATAACAATAAAGAATAGGGATTAGAAGAGCAGCTAACAAAGCAGAGCTTTAAAAGAGCAAAAAACAAAGAGGAAGAAAGAGTAAAGTACCAACATATGAACGAAGGAAAAATGTTTAAACTCAAGGATTTTGAATTTTAACTCTGCTTATTTGCAAAATACTTGAATACTATTCCTGTGGTAAATATCAAATTCCAGTACAATTAATGATATTAATACAGTCAAAAGTGACATAAATGCTAAAATAATTAGAGCTCATTAAATTAGATTTTCAAAACTGAATGTAATGTGATGACAAAAAAAGGATCCTGTGGCTTTTCTGTAGATAGATCATGAAAAACATGTTAATCATCATTCTAATGAAGTTTCTTAAATTCTACTCATAATGGTTTGTGAAACATGTCTTTTTATCAATTTCCTGAACATCGTGAAGAGGCAATATATTTTCTGGACCATTATAGAGCAAAAGACACGTGTTTAACACTTTCACTACCATAAGGGCTATACTCTTTTCCATTAAAGGATATAGAGGGTTGGGTCCTTAGAAAAAGCATGGGAATGTTATCCCTGAACTACTTTGACAAAATAAATGGTATTTATGTTGTGTTAACACATACTTGCAAAATGTCTGCTGATAAGACCAAGACATTTTGTCTGACGGAACACGCTGGCATACGAAGGATGCCTCCGGCACATCATCGAAGTTCCACAGCTTGGCACTTATTGCAGACTTCTTCAGTAGGGGGCTGACATCTTGGAGGTGAAATAAAACAGAGGTTTTGGTTTACTTGAATGGCCATTAATGTGTAAGCCCACCCGCCACATCACGGCACCTCTGGTCAGGTGGGTCCTAACCTAATGAAACCAAAAGCTGCTTTCCAAGCAACTACATGTCCTCATGCTGCTTCTCAGCTAAGAGACAGACTGGTGGGTTTATATTTATACCCTCACCACAAACATTTCCACTTCCAGGGATTGAAAAAGAAAACATGGAAAAGAGCACTTCAAAAATGACCTGGCTAGAGATACAACAAATTATACATATATGCAGTAAAAACAGTATCGTGCCTATTCCCTACCACAGTGGCTGCGTCAACCAGAAGTATTCAGCCCACTTCATGCATAAAACACAACCTTTTTTCTTGGTTACATTTTCCAATCATTAACCAATCTTTAAAGTAAACCTACATTGACTATTTAAAAATTACTTCCATGCTAGATGCATGAACTGTACAGATATTTAATTTAAGAATTTTTATGGCTGATATTTAAATCAGTGAGACAGAGTAAAGATACAATGTGACGCAGTCCCGCAAGGGTGGTAAAGTGGTAGCAGATATGATTTTCGTTATATCAGTGAAGCAATTATTTAATGCATGATCAGGCCACAATGTTCAACCGCAATAACACATCAAGTTTTTTTGTTGTTAAAGTATAAACTAGCTTAAACTAAAAGGTTAAAGAGCAATATTTAAAACCAGTATCCAGTAAAACACAATATTTGTATCTATATTTAGACATTTATACAAATATGTTGTAAGAAATATGGAAAATGTTGTAAATGTAACTAAAAGTATTGTATATCTGAGCATTGTACACTATTTGCTATTTTGATATTCTTTTTTAAATGTTTCTCACTAGTTTTGATTGTTTATCAACCATTTGTCAACCAACTTTATTCAACTAGGAATTACTACCACAAAAACATTTGGAATGGCCCAGCAATGGAGACAGGTTTTGCACTCAAACCAGACAAATGTTTTGTGGTCCTAGTATTGTAAGGGGATTGTGATCCAGTAGTAAGTACATTGATAACATCTATGTAATCTATTTGGCCAGCGAAGGAAAAATTTTACAGTTTTGATTTTACAACTGAAAGTGTAATGTTTTTCACCGTTGTAATGTCCCAATGAATACAGTACACATTAAAAATCATCACTTGTTACCTTCTACTTCAATAGTACGTACAAATCCCTATCACCGGTCCTGTATTTTTGCAATTCCTTCAAATGTACAGATAAATTTAAGGTGCTTCTTAAAGAAAAGAGCATTTTTAGAATGTAGGTTTTAAATGAAATAGTCCACCTGGTATTCATTAATAATATATTTTTTTCATAATTAATAAACCTCTTTTTATAAATTAAATGTACCTTCTCTTTTGCTTCAAATTGTTTAATTTTATCCAGAGACACTGTGTGCTAAGCTGCAGTTTTATTATTTGTCTGATAATGCCGGCTGTTCATAACTACTTTTGAAGAGCTGTATTTACAGACATTAGTTTCAATTGAGTCTTCACATTAAGGAAAAGTCTTAATTTATGTGTGAAAATTGCTGTATCCATAGATTGTGTAGTAGATTTAGGATTTTAACTCTTTTCCTGCGGAGGACGTGTAGGGAATGTCATAATTGACTCCCGCTATATGCGGGGGACATTACCCACACGTCCTCCGCAAGCAGGAGCCCCCACGGAGATACTCACCACTCTGTCCGGGGTCCCATGGCGTTCAGACTTCAGCATTCTCAGGCGCTGAAGTTAAGCGCCTCCCGACACTTGCACGATGATGTCATTTCCAGGCGACCCCCCCCCGTTCGGATCCCTCTGCTTGCCGTTCGGGAAGGAGCAGTGCCACAAGCCAGGCACCACTTAAAACTAGGTCGCGATTCGGCGGCATGTGGCGTCAAAACGCGGCCTAGCTCCGGTGGGGACTGCCATCTTGGATGGCGGCTCCACCTCTGGGTCCCCCCTCGCCGGATGTCATTGCACATAGCGTGATGATGTCAGTGAGCCGGGGAACCCCTAGCTGCCCGGGAATTTCCCAAGGAAATCCCCTGGTGGAGATAGGGGGTTCTTTTGAACCCCGATATCTCCAGAACCATGGTAGCTAGGGGGTCATAGAGGGTGTCATTCGAAGGGTCTGAGGTCCAATGATACCCAACATGACCATGTTCAAAGTAAAAACAAAAATAATAATAATTAAAAAAATATATAAAAACATGTTTTTTTGTGTGTTGTTTTTATTAATGCAGCAATATTTTCCCCATTTCAATTATAATGTGAACAATGATGCTGCACTAATGATTTATTTCTATGGGGTGCGTTTGCTAAAAATCACGTAAATCCCCCCCCAAAAATGTAACGAGTTCCCATTTCTCATTTTTGTACAAGCGCACCCCAAAGAAAATATAACCGCAAATGCTCATGTGATGAAATGTGAAAAAAAATACTTTAAACGCTGTAGATGATTAAAAATTCTAATTTTATTGCATTTTTTGTTATAATACACAGGCAGGACATGACGTATACATATAAAAATGATATATTATGAATCTGCTGAGTCTGCTGAAAAAAGAAACAGTAAAAATTAGCTCAGCACACAGGCGTGAAATGGCTCAGCAGGGAATAGGTTACAATAAAGCATCCAGGACTCCTATTATGAAGTGGGGATTTAAGACTAAAAGATTAGTTTAGTTATAACATCATATCCAACAGTTTCTTCCATTGTTGATTTATTTTTAGTTAGTATAAACTTGCCTTTTTTGACTATTGGAAAATCACTATAAATTGCATTTTGATTTGCTTAAACATGATTTCTAATGGTTATTAACATTTCCACATATTCTTCCCAATTGAATGTTCACCTATGTATTGCACAATTACCACACCAGAATAAGGGCCCTATTACATTCTATGCGCACTTGTTAACGTGTGCGCAAAAAACGCATTAACGCGAGGGGCAAAACCCTTTGCGCTGAACATCGTATTCCGACATTCGTGCACAAAATGCACGTTAACGTCTAACGCGAGTGACCCTGCGCGAACCCAGCGCGAGCGCAGGTTCGTGCGCGCATCCCATACTTAACATTGTGAGCGCCAATGTGTTAGTGCGCTGGTACGCGGATGGTATTCCAATATTCGCGCAACAAAAGTTTGCGCGCATTTTCGTAACGTCTTTGAAAAGCAGGTGGTAACTGTAAATGTGATCGTTCTGGGCTAAGCGAAATACACTAGCAGGAAAAGAAAAATACAGCACAGTACAGTTACACATTCTACACGTACCCAAACATTAAAATTTATGAATTGTGTCATTGTTAATTTTTTTCTTTTTTTGGCTGGTGGTTAATTTATTTTTTTCCTTATTTTTAGTTTGTAAATATTTTATTGGAAATGGGTGATTGATGTTGGCTAAATCCCGTGACAAAACACCGATTCCTGCACGCAACGTTCACTTGCGAATGGCTTTGCCCGTCGGATTTGCGCACGAAAAATCTTGGCGGAAGAAAAAATGCGCTCTGATCGGAATACCACGTTAATTTTCACGCGATAACTTTTGTTTTGTGCGCAAAAAAAATTGTGCTGCGCGAGCGCAATTTCGCAGAGAATGTAATATGGCCCTAAATGTATGGCATACTGGTGTTTGATTGTAAAATTAAAATATTGATGGATCTTTAATAATTACTTTATCACTAGACGCTCACCTTCGTACACACCTGGAACATACACATTTCCCCTATTCTTGATCATTTGTTAACAATGGACTAGATTCCCTATCAGGTGTCAACCAATCAGTCTGAGCTTGTAAATTTACCAAAGCTTTATTAAGTTTACATCAGACTTGGAGTTATCCATTGGCTCCAGCAACACAACTGGAACATTTCATATGGGTTTCCTATGTTGGACCAAGCTTTTAAAAAGCTCTACTGACACAGCTTTGTGTTCTATGACTGAGATGGATGGTAAGGCTTGCTACCTATGCTCAACTCTACAATGGAGTTGGATATAAAATGTGTTGGTTACTCTTGAATATAGGCATTCCAGTAGGTTGATCTCCCAACTGATTGTTTTTTTCCAGATGAGTGATGGTGTCCCCTAAGTTTATAAAGTTGATTGATCCTAGTTACATTTACGTAGATGTAAGAAGGGAATTTTAAAAAAAAGACATGTCCTCCAGACATCTAAGCTGAAGATTCCTTCCAGTCATTCAGGAGGAAGATGAGACTACTTACCGTTATAGAGGGTTGAGCTGGTTACTCATGGAAAAAGATTATGTAGAAGAACATTTTCCGTGCAGATGAAAACAGACCAGGCTACTGTATAGTAGCCGGAAAGGTGAGGGTGGTTACTCTTAAAGAGTCTTCATACCTCAGAAAATACCAGTCAGATTTTTTGTATAGGTGATCTAGTCCTATAATAGACTATATACAAACATTTCATTCAAGTTGATAACCCTGATTTATATTAATAGCTACCACATCGCAATCTGTATGACCTTAGTAAAGAATGGGCGAGATAAAAGACCTTTGTATGTCATCATGACAGTCAAATACCAGAACAAACCAAAACCTGTTTCTGCAAATATGTCAATAATTACCTTCTGGATAGCTTAGTCCAGCAATAAACAAATCTTTCCACTTTAAATTACCTTAAACCTACCATCCATGAGAACATTAAAGAATATTACGGCGAACTGAAAACCCAGAGATACATTGCAGTGCATTACAGTACTGCCTAAAAGAGAAATTATTTTCATTTAAAAGCTGTTGTCCTCTATAGCAATTCAGTATTGAACTGTGAACTGCAAAAGATTTATTATTTTAATTTAGAAACTAACATGCATTGTACTCCTTTTATGCTAGCAAGCAAAGACCAATGACATTAACTCAAAATAACATAATAAAATAATAATTTAACATAATCATATTATAGTGAGTCAAGCAAGAGAGATGATTTCAATGAACAACCTTAATTCCAAATTATATGTAATGCTTTTGTTCAAATACAATAACTGTCCTAAAATGTAAAATTTAAAATGCTTAATCATAACAGAAATAGCCTTTCAAGCTTTGTGCTTCCATTAACGGGTTTGCTTATGGGTAGACATAATAAAATAGGAGTGAGTTGTTAAACATGGCACACTATTATGGTTTATCTCTTTTATTTCAAGGTATGGAACAAAATAAAATGTGCAAATAATAGCTATAACCCTACTTGTTTTCATCCGCTATATATTTTAATCGATCTGTGGGCAAAACAAGGATCATGTGACAGTTATAGTAACTGAGACTGTAATATAGAAACTGCGTTTTCAGCATTTGGAATTGTTTTTATGCTGATGGAGCATGTGCTTTATGTACACTAAAATTACAAAATAACATGTTGGTCACACTATTTTATATATATGCATATACCACATAAATGGATCTTGGCTTACTGAACTGAGACATTGCAGATTTGGTTGTTTATCATTGAATAAAAATGCAATAAAACAGTTTTTTTGAAAGAATAAAATGTGGAGGGGGATTCTGGATGCACACTGGCAGTCTATCAGAAATAATAGTGATATAATGATATGATATTGCATACTAAAAGGTGGAAGCTTTTTATGCAAACATCTGCTAAAAGCAAAAGAGCATGTAGTCCGACTATGTATTAAAATTCATAAATAAAAGTCATAAAAAAGAGATAAATCATAAAGTCAGCCTAAAGTAATATAATGCCCGTAATTTGAAGCAATATGTCCTATTAAAACATATTGATCTCCATAGGAGAAAGGCATCTTAACCCCTTGGCTGTGGATGACGTGGGGGGGGTGTCCTGTGGATTCCCTGCAACGTGCGGAGGACGTCCCCCAGACATCATGGAATCTCCGCAGCCATAGGGGGAGACTCTGATCACTCCAGTTGGAGTCCAACAGCGGTCCAACTTCCTTGAAGCCAGATCGTCTTGTGGGACCCATCCCGGCGCACTTACGTCATCGCGGCGGCACATTTTAACATAGTTACATAGTTACATAGGCTGAAAAAAGACATGCGTCCATCGGGTTCAGCCTCTCCCACATAACCTACTGCTGTTGATCCAAAAGAAGGCAAAAAACCCAGTCTGAAATATGCAACATACTGGGAACAAATTCCTTCTTGACCCCAGAATGGCAGTCAGATTTCTCCTTGGATCAAGAAGCTTTTACCCACATATTAAATATTATAACCCTTAATATTCTGTGTCTGCAGGAAGTCATCCAGTCATTTTTTAAAAGTCTGTACAGACTCTGACCCAACCACATCAACAGGCAGAGAATTCCACAGCTTTATTGTTCTCACCGTAAAATAACCCTTCCTATGCTTTAAGCTAAATTTTCTTTCTTCCAGTCTAAATGGATGACCCCTTGTTCTATGTATAGTCCTGTTAATGAATAGGTTATCAGACAATGGTTGATAATGGCCCCGTATATATTTATATAAGGTTATCAGATCCCCTCTAAGGCGCCTTTTCTCTAAACTAAACAGGTTTAAGCTTGTTAGTCTTTCCTCATAACTTAACCCTTCCATCCCCCTTATTAATTTAGTTGCCCGTCTCTGCACTTTTTCTAGCGATATAATATCTTTTTTTAAGACAGGTGCCCAAAATTTCACGGCATATTCAAGGTGCGGCCTGACCATTGATTTATACAGAGGCAAAATTATGTTTTCATCCCGTGAGTGAACTCCCCTTTTAATGCATGCCAGTACTTTGCTGGCCTTGGCGGCTGCTGTTTGACATTGCACATTGTTACTTAGTTTGAAGTCTATGATTATTCCCAAATCCTTCTCCTGCTTGGGTTTCCCTAACTCCGTACCATTTAGGGTATAAATTGCTTGTGTGTTCTTCACTCCAAAGTGCATAACTTTGCATTTATCTAGATTAAATTTCATCTGCCATTTAAGTGCCCAGTCCCCCAATCTATCTAAATCCCTCTGCAGCGAAGTAACATCCTGCTCACATTGTATTACTTTTCCTAGCTTTGTGTCATCTGCAAACACTGATACATGACTTTCAATGCCTATCTCAAGGTCATTTATAAATAAATTGAATAGTATTGGTCCTATAACAGACCCCTGAGGGACACCACTTACCACTGGTGTCCATCTTGAAAATGTACCATTTATGACCACTTTCTGTACCCTATCTTTTAGCCAGTTTTCTATCCAAGAACAAGTATTTTCATCTAGACCATTTTTTCTTAATTTAAATAGTAACCTTTTGTGTGGAACTGTGTCGAAAGCTTTGGCAAAATCTAAGTAAATCACATCCACTGCGACCCCCTGATCTATACTTCTACTTACTTCCTCATAGAACGTAATTAGGTTAGTCTGACATGATCTGTGTTTCATGAAACCATGCTGATTTTTGCCAATTACATTATACCTCCCAATAAATTCCTGAATATGATCCCTTTGTAACCCCTCAAATACTTTCCCAGCCACAGATGTTAAGCTCACAGGTCTATAATTCCCAGGCACAAATTTTAAACCTTTCTTAAATATAGGGACCACGTCAGCTTTTCTCCAATCCTTTGGTACTATTCCTGAAAGAAAAGAATCTTGAAAGATTAAGAACAGAGGTTTACATAGTCCAACACATAGCTCTCTTAGTACTCGCGGGTGAATTCCATCTGGCCCTGGGGCTTTATTAACATTCACATTGTTTAATTTGTGTAAAACCTTGTCCTGAGTCAACCAGTCACTTTGTATTAGTAAGTTTTTATTAATGAATTGCATGTCTCCTGTTATAGGTTTCTCTTTGATAAATACTGAAGAAAAATAATCATTTAAAATTTCTGCCTTATCCTGATCTTCAGTTAACAATAACCCTGACTCAGATTTTAGTGAACCTACATTTTCACTCTTGGGTTTTTTAGAATTTATGTACCTAAAGAATCTTTTACGGTTGGTCTTGCTCTCTTTGGCTATTTCTTTTTCATTTTCTAGTTTAGCCCATCTAATCGCATTTTTACATGCTTTATTGGCTGCCCTATATGCTTTATACAATGCCTCAGATTTATCAAATTTAAAAGCTTTAAATGCCTTCTTTTTATTTTTCATTTCCTTAGTTACCTTCCTACTAAGCCACATTGGTTTCAGTCTGTTTCTTTTATATTTATTAACCAGTGGAATATATTGTGACGTGTACTTTTCTAGTGTTAGTTTAAAGATATTCCACTTATCCTCAGTGTTTTTCCCGTGAAAGAGTTTCTGCCAGTCAATGACATTGAGAGCTTCCTTCATTTTAATAAAGTTGGCCTTTTTAAAATTATATATTTTAGCATGCCCCTTATGAATGTGTTTTTTTGAGTTTATTTCAAAAGTCACCATATTATGGTCGCTGTTTCCCAACTGTTCCTTTACATTAATATTTGAGAAAAGATCCACATTATATGTTATAACCAGGTCCAGACAGTTATCCTCTCTAGTTGGTGTTTCTACCAGTTGTGACATGAAGGTATCATTTAAAATGTTCAGGAACCGGATTCCCTTTGCTGAATTACTAGACCCACTATCCCAATTAATGTCCGGGTAATTAAAATCTCCAATAATTAAAGTGCTACCATGATCTGCAGCCTTCCTAATTTGCTCTAACAGTTGTTCTTCCTCATAATTATCTATATTAGGTGGTTTATAGCATATGCCAACCAATAATTGACTTCCCTGTTTATTCCCCAACGAAATATTTACCCATAAGGATTCCACATTTCCCTCATCGCTTTCCAGTTGTGTAATATTAGGCTTTAAATCCTGATTTACATATAAACACACTCCACCCCCTTTCTTATGTTTCCTATCCTTTCTAAACAATATATAACCGTTTAAGTTTACAGCCCAGTCATGCGTTTCGTCCCACCACGATTCTGTTATTCCTATAATGTCGTATTGCTTAGTGTATGCTATTACCTCTAGTTCCCCCATCTTGTTATTGAGGCTCCTTGCATTAGCGAGCATACATTTAATGTTGTCTCTACCCACACATGCTGAACATCCAAACCTTTGTGGTTATTCTATGGGTTACTCTTGTTAAAAAAAAATTAAATGGGAACCTACAGCTACATTTTTCTGAGAAAATACATAATGTTAACCAAAACTGAAAAAAATTCACTGTATTATTCTGCATTATGTTTTATGAATAATATAACTTTGTATAAAACAATAATCTTGAGCCCAATGAAGGAAATGATAAGCTGAATAATGGCAGTGGTATTGCTCATTTTTTGTGACAAATGGACAATGTCGTTGCTTTGGAGCTAAAAGATTATTTTTTTTGTGTTATTTATTTATTTTTGAGAAAGTATTTTACCAGGAAGGATACATTAAGATTTCTCTCGTTTTCAAGTATGTCCTGGGTGGCGAGTATGTACCGTTGGGTGTCTTGCCAAAGGACACTTACTGGAGAGGAGCTCTTGCCGGGATCGAACCTGTGTCTCCACAGTCTCTCTCCACGGTTATAGAGCAGTGACGTTACCTCTAGTCCATCCAGCCGGCACTTACTTATTTATTTATCTTATATTATACAAGGTCATGTTTGGAAACAATAAAAAGGCCAGACTCCTAAATTGACCTTGTTGCGTGTGTAGAATGGAGTTACATAGATCAAAGAAAAAAGGCAAAACATGCAAATACATGTCAAGGGAGCGCACTCTATGGAAAAGTATACCAAAGAAACGAGTACATGGAGTAATCAAATACTCATCTCAAGTTGAATACAGGAAAACCTAAAAGTGTAAAAACAAACAAAATAGCGTAGCACAGTTGCTAACAATGAACACCAAGTAAAAATTACGCAGTTCACTCACAATGGTGGAGTCTCTGAGACTCATGTGTGACACAATAGTGGAGTCTCTGAGCCTCCCAACACCAATGCATTGTACAAGTATAATGTAAGATAAAATAGCAATATACAGGGTTATTCACTGTCCGTTCGGTGACTTTTCGTTCCCTGCACTTTGGGGCGATTCGGCGATCCTACTTCACTGACCCTGCGGTGTATTCGGCAAGCACCGCAGGACCCCCGTAGTGCAAGGAAAACCCGCCGCAAACCTGCCGAACACTAACCGAACACTCACCGAAACCCACAGCTGGATTAACCACGCCAAACACGCCAGGGAAACCCGACTAGCCACAGATCACAGCGCAGAGCAGTCGCCAGAAAAACCCGACACGCAGACAAATGAGGTAAAACAAATAACACAGTACACTTGAGTTTGAAATTTGAAACAATGTTTACAGAAAAACTGCTAAACGAAAATGCCTGAAACTTGCATATAAGATTCAATGAATGATAATAACAAGGGCTGTTACAGTAAAAAGAAAAGACGATGAAGAAAAAACGGGAAAAATGTTTTGCCAAAAAAATACGAAAAAATGCCTAACCTATCCTAAAAAAGATCTATAAATAAGGAGACTTTTTACTGCTGAATATAATATTAAACGGTATATTAGATATTGTTTTAAAACGGGAATATTTTTAACATTGAAGCCTATGGGATTCGCCTGAATAGATCTGTCGAATGAGACCACCGAACAGGGCATTTCGGCAACTTTTATCAGCTGTTTGGTGATCTCTGAATAGACGTAGCATTGCTTCTCTATGGGGATTTCACTGCCCTCGAACAGGCACTATATGTGCCGGCAATTCGCCAACATTTGGTGAACTGCCTGCTCTCTGAATAGCCAAATGGCCAGGAAAGGTAACCGTATGCTGAATTTCAGTGTTCGGTTACCTTTCGGCCACAATTCAGATGTCTTTGAATAACCCCCACAGTTTCATTCTCTGGTCTTGGGTGCTTGGCTTTAAAATTCAAAATTATTGTGAGTGTTAATTCGCATAGTGGTTACATTTCCATTATAGTTGTTCATACATATGAGTGTTCAAAGGTTATTATCTAAGTGAGCAGGGTCCTCTACACACCTCTTGTTTCCAACCTATGTCTTTTTATCGGTATCTCACTCCCTTTGGTTATTGTAAAACACTGTGAAAACTTGGTACTATATAAATAATGATGATGATGATAATAATAATAATCATGTAATATTGTAAATAATATATATTACCTGCATGTCCTTTAATTTTAGGATATAGTTTAACAACTTCTATTCACAATATTTAATTGCTAAATCGTGCATGCCAGGTTATTGCCAGTTAATTGTATCTATAGGTTTTTTAGTTTGAAACCAACAGGAATAACTTGGGAATATTGATTTTTCTTTGTGATGATCAAATGACCCTGCATTTGGATGTAGTTAAATTCCCACAATGTTTATTTTGCCACTTACTAAAATTGCAAAAGAGACAGTAATAGTCAACACCTCTGTGTGTGTTTTTAGCTTACTGTTTACTCATACTCGATTTTATGATAGAATCCCAAATTTCAAATATTACCAATAGGGCTAAACAAGCCTTAATTTGTAAGCCAGTTTGCTGAGTATTTCCTGAAAGGTATTTTTCAAATTAACTGAGCGATACAGCTGTATAGTGAGTCGGCTAGGCAAATTTTTTTGGAAAAGGAAACGCGGTCTGAAAGAGTCTGAAAGCCCTATTTGAAGGTTTACAATTTAATAAAACAGCTACAGTTACAAGTCCTGTGTTTGTAAAATCAAAAATTCCTATCTAACCACATAGGTATTAACTGGCGGAACAGAAAACAGCAACCCTTGGTGTTTTATCACCGGACCGAATCAACATTAATCAAAACGCTGCCTATTTTATATAGGATAATTGTCTCATTGAATTCTGTGCAGAAGCAAATAGGCTATTTGTTGCAGTCAGTGAGGTTTGGATCATGCAGGCTGCAGAGAAATAAACTATGCAATATTTGCAGACCTGTACAGTGTAATGTATTACAGTAACACAGCATTACAGAATGCTTTACTTGTTTATTATCAACCCACAGAGTCTGCATTTCTTTAGCAGTCTACAGGGCATTGACATTTCATTAAATTAGCAATTTGGTATATTTATGAACACATCAAGACATTTTACATTGGTTTCTGTTGTGATACTTGTAGAAAAATAAGACCCCACCATAGAATGCTTCAGCTTAGTGGTTTTATTCAAACATCCTCCTAGCACGCAGTGACAATGATACCGCTAAAGTAAATTTTTTTGTCAAATCAGTTTTCTGATTGCTTCTTAGGCTGGGGTCAGACTAACGCATTTTTAACGTGCGTTTAGGCACACTTAATCACGGTCGTAGTAGCAGCAAATGACAGGCAGTGACTGCCAATATACGAAGTACGGCCGCACGAAAGTCTGGCCGCGCAACGCAAGCGGCAAACGAATGCATTTTTTCGAGAACGTAGAACCGCTAGTACTGACGTACAGAGTGCGCTGCGTCGGCATAGCGCCGTGTGTGCGTGATTAGGAGACGTCAGACGCTGCTATTGTCCAGCCTACATAACGTCCAGCCGCAAAAAGTGTTTTCTTGACGATCCGTAAAAAAACACGCACGAAAATGCGCATCGTTTGACCGCTTTCGCGTCCGCCATAAAAAGAATACATCAATGCGTTCGGATGCACTTTTTGACGGTCGATGCTAAAAATGCGTTTGTTTGACCCTAGCCTTAGTGGCAGCACTTTTAACCCCTTCACTACCAAACTATTTTTTTCATAATTATTTTTTTGCCATTCTGGGGTCAAGAAGGAATTTTTTCCCAATGTGTTGCATATTCTGCGAGCGCTTCAGACTGGGTTTTTCATTTATCTTTTGGATCAACAGCAGTAGGTGATGTGTGAAAAGCCGAACTCGATGGACGCATGTCTTTTTCCAGCCTATGTAACTATCAAGGTTATTTAGAGAGAGGTGAAAACCAGGAGAATTACTGGAGAAGTGAAAATTCTAGGTCAAAATAGCCAAACCAGAAACATTCTCTCATTTATCGTATTGTCCAAATTGGCTATTTTGACCTCGAATTTTCACTTCTCCAGTCATTCTCCTGGTTTTCACCTCTCTTTTAATAACCCTGTATGTAAAAGGCAGGATGCAAAGGTAACAATTATATGTGGGGTAAAATAGAAAATATGCACAGAAATTGTTGTTCTGAGAAAGTTATAAAATAAAATAATATAAATTTGCTCATTTTTAAATTTTTCATGTATTCATTTATCCTTCAGAGAAATATTGTTGAAATGAAAGGTTCTAAACTCTAGATAGCGTCCCTTATCTCACACAATGTCACACAGGGTCTGCATTATCCACATACAGGCAGAAATATCATTTGTGTCAAATACTGATAAAGAAAAATTATAAAAAAATTCAGATCTCATGCTAATGGGGATTTGTAGTGATCATACTGAGATTATTGGCAATGTAGCTTCCAAAAAATAGCAATAGAATAGAAAACTACTATTGGTATGTGGCATAATGCCTGTGTTTAGAAATTACAGGAACACCTTGTATCTGTTCTGTACAGATATTTTCACTCATTATAACTCTGTGAATATTATCTGTGTACATCAGTGAATGACCCCAGAGCTCTCCCTGTATTCTGCCCTGTCCCTGTCTGTTGTAATGCAGCAGCAAAGTGTTTGTAGTTTTTGTTACAGTGAGGTCTGGGGGTTCTATATGCAGCACGTTTTATCTCTCTGCAGGGAGCCTGGAGAGAGAGAAGACAGTGACATTAATTTCTCCATAGGAAGCATATTGGGTTTGGGTCAAAATCCCTACAATCAGGTTCCCTAATGCCAACATCCTGACGGCCAACCTCCAGACAGAACAAGTGCCAGACACAGACAGCTCCCTGATAGCCAACTTCCAGACATTCAAAATCCCAGTTGCTAACCCTAACCCTCTAACCCTAACCTTACTCCCTAACCCTAACTCCCTAAACCTAAGCCTAACCCTAACACCCTAGCCCTCTAACTGTAACTCCCTAACCCTAAACCTAACCCCTTATGCCTAACTCCCTAACCCTAACCCCCTAAATCTTACTCTAATCCCTAAAGCCTAACCCTAACCCGAACTCCCTAAACCAAACCCTAACTCCCAATGGGTTAGGGTGTTAGGATTAGGTTTAGCTGCTGGGATTTTGGATGTCTGGAAATTGGCCGTCAGGGAGTGGTCTGTGTATGGAACTTGCTATATCTGGTACTTGTTCTGTCTGAAAGTTGGCAGTTGGGATTTTGGCATTAGGGAACCTGGTTGTAGGGATTTTGTGCGGCACCCGGGCATGTTAATATGGCTTTAAGCAGGTGTGAAAATTGGCTTTTGATATGCTAATCAGTTATTTTCTATTTATTACAATGCAGAATCGAGATAACTCGACTTTGGGAGTGAAGGGATTAATGTGTAATCATCCTAGACATAATAACCTTTAGTAAATCTCAGCCATAGTTGAGTCGCTTTAGCCAATGGACAAGATGTATTAACCCCAGCTGGGATATATTTAGCCAGCACAGTAATGGGATATAATGATATGTGTACAAATTAGAAAAGATCAGCATAATTTTCACAATTGATCACTTGCACACTAACCCATCGTCTTCTCATTCTAGTTGAAAAATTGTATGAGAGATGCAAGTGAGTCGAGGGTGACAGGGAGTTTATACATTCCAAAATGAAATAAAATCGAGTTTCTGTCTGCTTCAGATAGTTTGTCTATGTTACTCCATATTTAACAAGGTTGCTCTGTGCACACCTCGGTCTAAAAATAAACTGGAAAAGGTTGAGCTATATTTTAAACTATTATCTTGTTTTTTAACAAAATGTTTGAAGCAAGAGTTCAGAAAACCATGTGAGCATTTTTTTGTCTTTTTTTCAATGCATTTATTGCTTTTGCATAATTTATGAGCTGGAAGTAGTGACCATCATCCATCTCTGCCAGAGGCTGGCACTAGAGGATCCATTGGTTGGAGCTGTAAATTAGATGCTGTGCTTCTAGTGAGCTCATGGCACAGTCCCCGGGTCAGTAAAAGAATTTAATACCAGAGATGGAAGCATTTCCTCACTGTGCCATGTGGGCCCCAGCACAGACGAATCTGTTGGCAGACACAGTGACTGACCAAATCGTAAAACTGTCAATCACCGTGCGTGTTGGGAAAGAAGCCTGTGCATTTTTAATCGTCTTGGCAGCCGTGATGCTTACATAATGGACACCAGTAGGTCTCAGTCCTTCGCCATATGTTTAACTCTGGAGACAAGAGGCTTCTGGGTATAGTTGTAATTACCTGATGCAGAATTAAGTGGACCTTGAAATTAGAACTGGACTGTCAGAGGCAGGAAGCTTAACACTTTGATGGAACTCACTGCTCATCCAGACATGATATTTTACTGAGGTTTATAAATTATTGGCTCAGAAAACGAGTAAAGAAAAAAAATACACATTTTTTTATCACCATCAGACCAGTTTGGATGCTATATTGAACTGCTAATCATACAATTCTGCTTTATCATTTTTGCAAGTTTCACAGCTCTCTCTCTCTCTTACAGCTTACATTGCTTTTCTTAATGCTCTGCATTGTATTTCTGGCAATATTGATATAAATATAAGCTTATATCACCAGTTATAATATATTCTCATTGTAGTAGTAGGTAAATTTAGGAATTCCAAATTTTCTAAATTGAAGCAATTATTTTATTAAATAACTAAGGACCCTATTCCATAGTTGTTCTTAGGGAAGCACCTCGATATGTAAGGATTAGCGCTAGGATTAGTAAATTTAATGTCTGGCATCTATATGCCATAGGTGATGCTACATTAGGGTGAAATCAGTTTGTGTTACACAGTTTGCGTGAGCTTATTGTATTTTGTGTCTCCTATCCTTAACATGGAGAGTTCAGTAATCAGGGCCTGCATGACCATGGTTCCCATTGGAGCAGTGGTTCCAGGTGGCAAATTCTAGAGGGTGGCGTTTTTGCCTCCACTGCACTTTTTTTTATCAGCGCATCTAAACTTTGAGGCTTAGTACTGCGCCGCTACCCAAGAGGCCAGGAGTGGAAGAGTGGGAAGGAGATCAAAGCGCATGTGCTGCTTGGATCTGCAGTGGTTGAGAGGCATGTCGGGGTTGATCAGGTGAGTGAGGCAGACTGTCCCAACTCACACTCACTGGCAGCACTCCCCCCTGCTCCTCACACTTGCAGGCAGTGCCCCCTACTCCTCACACTTGCCGGCAGTGCCCCCTGCTCCTCACACTCACTGGCAGTGCCCCCTGCTCCTCACACTCGCTGGCAGCAACTCCCCCTGCTCCTCACACTCGTTGGCAGCCCCATGCTCATCACATTCACTGGCAGCCCCCTGCTCCTCACACACTGGATTTAGGCACATGGATCCAGAGGGCAGGAAAGTCAGACACAACTGCATTAGATGCTCACCCGACCTCCTTGTCTGCAGCTCACTCTCTGATGACTCACTTGGCAGGTAGTAGGAGGCGGAGGATGGTTGAAAGGGAGACACGCAGCTCAGGGCCGGGCTCTCTGGTCATGCTTGTCAGATGTGTGGGGAGACATGCACTTAAGCCATACCTCCCGCCAGACCTCCTGCCTGTGCCTGTGAGCATGAAAAAGTGCCATATAGCAGAAAGGGAATAAGCATGGAGGAGGCTAGCATGAGTTGAGGTCATGGAGGGGAGGAAAATGCTAATACAAACACATCTAGTGGGCTGATAATATAAACTGAGGGCATGGAGGGGCTGCTAATATGAATTGAGGATATCTTTGGGTTGATAATATGAATTTGGGCTAGTGGGGGCTATTAATATGAATTAGGGTGTATAGGGGATAGTAATATGAATTGGGGCATAGAGTGGGCTATTAATATGATACACTCATACACATTGCACATTACTGTGAGTTTTATTGCTGTTTAGCTCTATGATGTGCTCATACACATCACATCTTTTTTTTTTGAGGGGGCAGCATTTCATCCCTGGATATAGGCAGCACATAGTCTTAGGCCAGCCCTGGCAATAATTTTTAACGTCTCCAGATGGGAGGTATTCTAAGGTGCTGGCACAAGTTAACATTAGGACGCAAATTGACAACTTTTAACAACTCCTAACAGCTGGTGATGTTAAATGATTCTGAAAATGCAAAATCATTTAATACGCTCTAAACCACCACCTAAAAATTCCATACTCCCCTCTCATCCCAGCTTCTACTTGCCAGGAACAGAGTGAAACTAAGAACAAATAGTTCCTAGCGTCCCTCCGCGATAACTACGTGGCTCTGTGTGATTTTGCGAGAGCGAGCTCGCGCAGAGCTCACGGCCAGGACGCCCCAAGCTCCAGCGAGTCCTCTGGACTCCACAAGCCGATACTCACAATGGCACATAGCACTGATGCTGGTATTCAGCAGATCTGATCTGTGTTCCGGGGCAAGTTGCTAAGTTAGCATCTCCTCCAGAATATGATGTTAAAATGGAGATGGTGGAGACCTGCTTACCATCTCCATTTTAGTGTCAACTATGTAATAGGGCCCCAAACATTTAAAAGGACATTCTACTTGTTTTGAACTCTACTCTACTAGAACGCCCTGCTTGCCAGCTGCTGTGGAGGGCCCCTCCTCTGGTCCGCCTACGCAGTTAACGCGCTGAATGCATCATTGGCTGCAGAGGGCTGACCTGAGTTCAGGCCACCACCGGAAGTCAACGGCCCGTGACGACTAGTGGGCGGGGTGAAGGAGGCCCATTGAAACTAGTGGGGCATACTATGCCATCCCCACGGCAGGTGGGCCTTGATAAAAATAAAGATACATAAAAATTAACCTAAAACATTTCAGAAAATATAAACCTAATACACAAATGCAGGCTATGCACCTTCCACCAAAATGTTTAGACATCTAGGGCACTATAACCTATTGTGAGCTAACCCTAGCATCGGCATGTTTTTGCATTAGCGTCAGGCTAATTGGGTTTAGCGTCTGACCAGCAGATCATTTGCCTCCCGCTAGAAACGGGAAAAATTACTTGGCGCATGGTAATTTACGATTCGTACTGACTGTAAGCTTACTGTACTTTCCGCATCCTGTACTTAACATGGGGAGTACTAGAGATCTCTAGCACTTTTGTAACTAACAGATCACTTGGTACCTGTGCTAATTTTTGAGGGATGCTAATCGCAAAATTTTAGCTACTACTCATCCCTGGTGCTAACTCCAAAAAAACACAAAAACCAGGTGCTCGATCAAAATTAACAGACAATTAACAGGCATTTGAAAGGAATGCAGCACAAGTTATTTGGAACTTATTAACACAGCAAAGTGAAGGCTGTATTCCCTAGTTGACGACAAGCTTACTACAGGAAATGTTACACATAACGTCTCCTGTAGTTTGTTTATCGTTGAGAAACGAACTTCCATTCTCGACGTTAACTGTAACCGACGTTAACTGTAACCTCCGCGTGGAAGCGCAGGCTATTTCAATTTAACCTGCACTTCCACATGAGAGATGATATTTCACTGTGAAATACAGTCTCCTAAAAGCGAGTGTTTAATGATTTTGCAAATGCAAAATCATTTAACAGTCTCAAATAAAACCAAAAACCCTAAAAATCCCATACTCCCCTCTCATCCCGTGGTGAAAGGGTCAGCGTGATCCACCGCTTCTTCTCGCAGGGAGCTGAGTGGGACTGGGAACAAATAGTTCCTAGTCTCCCTCCGCGGCTCTGTGTGATTTGAGGAGAGCGAAGAGCACGGGGCTGGGATGCGCCTCGAGCCAATACTCGCTGGTATTCGGCATCTTTGTGCTGCATTCCAGGGCGAGGTGCTAAGTTAGCGCCTACCTCGGAATACGACTGGAAAATGGAGGCGGTAAAGGAAAATCAGCAGGGGCAGATTACCTTCTGCTTACCTTCTCCATTTTACTGCTAACTATGGAATGGGGCCCTAATAGTTTATTATTTGATGATTAATGTAAAATTATAAAAAAAAATTCCACCTGTCCAAATTAGGTCATTACATAGCGAATACTTTGAAATACCACAGGATACAATTTCCTGCAGAGTACTTAACAGATAAGATATTTCACTAAGCTTTAAAATGGAAGTGATCAGAAATAAATTACAGCTATCATCAAATCATCCCAAATTACGGAATGCTGACACCAAATATGAATATATTATGAGAGAGGCATTAAATCCAAGGATATTTAGGTGATACCCTCTTGACCCTCTGCTCGGGATATGAGCATGTTGTTAAAGCGAGACATTCACCTAAATGTTAGAACAATTTGCATATTTCACTAGTTAAATGCAGTTACATTTACTCCCATTCAGTAAATTAAGCGGATGCAATTGCAGCTCCTGTCTCATTGAAAAGCTACAAAATTCAATGTCATGCAAGCTTTCTCTGTGAAGATGAATAGAATGAAATGACTTTAATTTCATTTTATGTGCATATAAAATATTAATTAAATATGGTTCATTTCCATATAGTTATGCATGCCAGAATTTGCCTGAGGATTGTAAGTCTTATATCTTACAAATTAAAAAAAAAAATATATATATATATATATATATATATATACTGTATATCTATAATATATATTCATAAAAAAAATTACTAAATCATTCTGGGAGCCATCTTTTCCCATTGTAACCCAAATTTCTTTTCCATTCCTCCTTAAAGCATCATGACATTTTCGATCAATCCTCTCTTCTTTAACACAGAAGAACTTGTTTTCTGCCTAGTGTGAATTATTTTTTAATTGTGTCAATTTAAAGTATTGTAAGGAACTAGGTCATGATCTGGGGTAAAGAATGAGATGGATAGATGGATAGATAAATAGATAGTAAAAGGAAGCCATTAAAAAGCACATTTGTTTACATAATAATTGATAATGAAAGTAAATATTACCCCTAGTCTAGAGCCACCTATGAGTCAATAGAAGATCCTGCCTGTCCCTGTTCATTTCAAGAGTGCCACTGAACTGAAAATAACATCTCATGACATCATTTTATGGTATATTTAAAGCCTATTTGGACATAGTCCAATGCTCTTTGTCTTGTAATATTGTTGTCAAGGCATGTTATCTTCCCACTCGTCATATTTCTACAATGATTATCTGTATTTCCTTTTAAAACATAGAGGGGGGACAGGTTTAAAGCCTGCTCATTTGTCACTTTTAACTTTGTGTTGACATTTTCACTCCTTTTAATCTTCTTGCAAAGGAGAGGCTTTCACAGTGTTTTTTTTTTTCTCTTCTCTTTTCAGTGTGACAGCGATAGTGACCAGGAAGAAAAGGTAAGAGTTTATCTAAGTCATGGATATGTTTTACTGTTTTGACTGAAATGTGTTTATTGTTTTCTATATGGAAGTCACCTGCCAAGCGGTAAATACCTAATAATATAAACTAACTTTTAACCTGTATCGTTTTATTAAATAAATATATATTTTAATTAAAAACAAATCTTTTCATATGTATTTGTATATATGGATAACACATAACGATCAGCACTCCAGGAAGCTCTCTATAAGGTGATGTGACGTTTATTCCATTTGTCTATATTGCTTTTCTATTAAGTATTTATGTTATTCCGGTTTCACCAATATCTGTCAATAACCAAATATCACGTTATCTTCATCATAGAGGTTAAGGAAGCTAAGAGGTAAAATGCACACACATAGAAGGTTGTAGGAAGATAGAAAGACTGATATAGCTCAACAGATAGAGGTACATAGTTGGATTGGATATTGTTTCACATTGTCCTTTCATAACAAATAATGGTATTATAATTAATACCTTCATAGACGTGTTCATCCGTGTAATGTATTCTGTATAATTTATGGCATAGGTGTCATAACTCTCAAGATATGTGTAAGGTCTAAAAGGGTCACAGATTGATGTTGCATTTACAAGTGTTTCCAATCAACAGTTGATATTTAAAGACTATTTTTGATGAAGTTGGAACACACTTATTTAGTATCAAATTATAAGCTAACCACATTTTTATTTTTACATTAAATGTTACCACATGACGCATATTGATTAACAGCAAATACATTGTTTATCCTACTGGAAGATTATAATACTTTAACAGCTGAATTTAAACTAAATAACAAATACACTACAGTGGCCAAAAGTATGTGGGCACCTAACCATGGACTTGTTGGACATCCCACAACCATGGAGGTTAATATGAAGTTGGCCTCTCTTGTGCATCTACAATAGCTGTCACTCTTCTGGGAAGGCTATTGGAGTGAACCCATGGAAAAATTATGCATATTAAGCAAAAAAGGGTATTTGAGAGTTCAGACACTTTATATAATAGTGATCTTGGTTCCAATTAATCTGAAATGTGTTTAATGTTTTAATTCAGCACTCTTTGTAGGCCTCTTCACCAAACCTGTCAAAAATGGGCTAGATTCCAAGTCAGGGTAAACCTAACCAGATTTCTGGTGTACTGTCTCCATACCTGTCAATGGCTTTGGTAAGTTTAAAAGAGGTCTGACTAAGTTTGTACCTGACACAGAATCTTGCCCGGTGTCTTCACGGACCATGTTTGTGCAAAGTACACAGTCATGCAGGAACAAGAAAGGTCCTTTAAAATGTTACTACAATTTGAAAATACACATTGTCTAAGATATCTTTGTATCCTATAGAATAATAAGATGACCCATAACTGGGTCTTCAACTGCTGACCAGACTGTACTCTGAAAATAGGCCCAGATCATTATTTTTCCTCCCTCAAAATTTCCAATAAATAATATGCAATCAGCAGTTAGTGGTCATCGGACATCCATCACACCCAGGCTCTTCCATCATATGCACGATTGTGAAGCACTAATCACTCAGAAGGTTGAGCAACCCTTGTCTAGCACATCAAGGCTGAGTTGTTGTGGCTTCTAGACTCTTGCCGACACAATCATAATGTTTACAGCAACCAGGGCAGGTAATATAGGGAAGATATTTCATTACCTGATTTGTGACAAAGTCAACATCTTATGACCATACATAAGACACTGATCTCGTCAATGTGACTGTTTTACCAATGTTTATGTATGGAGATTGAATGGCTGTGTGCTGGTTTCTATACACTAGTTAGCAAGGAGTGTGGATAAAACATCTGAACTAAATAATTAGTATTGACATTTGCATACTTGTGACCACATATTGGGCTCTATTACATACTTGGTGCTAACTTAACCAGAGCTGTTGTAAACTTCCCAGAGCCATTATAGCCTATGGAGGTTTTAAGTTTACAACAGCTCTGGTTAAGTTAGCACCAAGTATGTAATATAGCCCATTGTGTTTTAATTGTTCTTAAAAAGTATTGAAGCACCGATACAACAATTGAACTCACAGCCAATATTGCCTTAGTTTGGATGATGTTCTGGTTGTACAATAAAGATAAGGTGTTCATATCCTAAAAGGAGGAGACCACCATATTCTAAACAAGGCACACTTGTAGATTGACTGAATATAGTATTACTGCACTAGACATTAAATAGAACAGTATTTCAAAGACACAATGGGAGCATTACTGGTAGTAAGATTTATTCCATTTTAGGGTGACTAAAATTAAATACTTCACATTAATCTCAATGTATATTATAAAAAGTGAAATTAAAAAGCATTTGTGTTTTCAATTCCATATTCCTTAACATTGTCAGTCTTTGATAAATCTTTTTTTATAATTATTTATTTTAATATACATAAACGTTAGTATACATTGACATAACTTATACCTTATTACTTGAGCCACGTTGCTTCTAATTTTATTCAGCGATTTTGTGCTATAATGATATTAATTACCAGATACTCAAGCCAGTGTGAATGAGTCACTTAAAAAATAAATGCTTCTTATTTCCAAAGCTGTCTTCAATATGTTTGTTACTAAACAGCTTGTATTCTTTTTAATAAACTTCAATCATATCTATATTTAAATCTATTTGCATCCCGTCCGTCCACCAAGTTTTTATTTAGACTAGATTGAGAGTGGGAAGTACGGGTTGCCAAAGCAATGACTGAAAGTATTTTGTAGCAAATTAAATAAAAATATCAAATGAAAGAAAAACTGTAAAATGTCAAAAGTCTAATTAGATATGTGCTGGTGGTATAAGCTATGGTTCTTGCACAGTGTGATTAATAAGTCACAGAAGACAATTGATAGATAATATATCCAATTTAGGAAAATGTAAATGTGTTATTTGTAATCATATTTGTGCATGTTGAAACTCATTTATGATATTTATATAAAAAAATATACTGTAAAAAGCCTACTACTACTGTATGACTTAAGCTGCTATGAAATTGTGAGTTCATGTAAACCTTCAAGATAAAAAAAATTTGATAATTATTTGCATTATTTTTTTAATCACTGTTCTAAGTAAGTAAATGATTGTGTGGTTTAAGAAATGTGTATTAACTTTCTTTGTGATTTATGTGGCAACCACTGTTATCTATTTACTTGGACTCCACTATGGCTTTACACTTCCATGTCATGCTCAGTTGAGAAGTTTGGGTTTGCCAAAATCCATGGTTCAAGGTGAGCTTGGGTTTGTAAAACCTATGAAAACTGAGTACCTAAGTGTGGTGTGGCCAAAACACAGCACTCAGGGAATCTCAATTTGTAAAATTTTCTCCAGAGAAATAGTTGAAACATGCACCAGAAAAACGTGCACTTCTGAGTCTAGTTCACATTTGATGAAGTTGTAGAAGAGCCAGGCGGAACAAGTAAAATAAATCCTGATGGTTAAACCCCAGCAACCGGGAAACTGTAAAGTGTACCGTTTTACAAGATATTTCCTCACTACAAAGCTTATCAAGAGGAAAACGTACCTGTGACGCAAGAAAGAAAAATCAATTGCGTACTTTGACTCTACTAACAGATTGTAGGGCAATTTCAGATAATTAAATTATATGACTTTTACAAGTACAATATGGCAGAAAAGGAGGTGATCCTGTAGCCAGTCTCAGAGAAGTCCCATAAGGTGAGTCCTGCTGGTAAAGCAGCATGGCCCCATTTATCTGTCTCATTATCTGTAGTTGATTTCTTACTCATCCTTATCATCACAGACCCTTTCAAGATAAGGTATGAGTAGCCTTTGATCTTAATCTTGTACAGGCTCTACATTTTCTAGTGAATTGATGGCCTTTGTATGGCAGTAACACTCATCTTCACTGTCCTAATCAGACTCATTGTGGCTGCTGTAAAGTAGATTCATCTCCTTTTGTTTTTCATTGACAGTGGTGCAATATGACAAGCTCAAAAATAAAATGTGTAAGCTGAGTTGTTTTATTGCATAAGGGATGCAGGTAGGCCTGGGTTTGGGGTTATCTTTGTTAGACTTAAAATAAAATTATTTTGCTATTCCAACCCAGGTGTAAACTAGACCAGAGCTGTTGTAAACTTTGCAACCCCATAGACGGTATTGAGCCTGAAAAACCTTACAACAGCTCTGGTTGAGTTTACACCAAGGTTGGAATACAGCCTTTAGAATGGAGACATAATGGCCTGGTGACAGTGTCCTTCTTCAAGGAGAGATAAACATCTTCATCAAATTTCTTATTTGATATCCTCATGAGGGGTCTTTATTTGGACTAAATTATACCACAAGGTGAAGAAAATGTACCATTCTATAATAATAATAATACATCAGGAATTCTGCTTTATCTATCTTTTACGTGTCAAAACTATTGGTGACTGCCCGGCCAACATATAATGCATTGAATGATAGTAGAGATAAGTTCACAAACAATGTTCACAAACTCAATTTGTTTTAAAGAACATCTTTCCTCAATTAGTATCCCATCTCCACAACCTTTTCCCATTAACTGTGGCACTAACTCTTCAGCAGAGGATTTTCTCTTTCATTTGTTTGTGTAGAATACCACTATCCTCGTTTAATCCTTTCCAGGAGATATTTCTACACAATCTTCCGCCTAGTGTAGAAGACTCTTTTCCAATGTTCATTTTTCCTCCAACCTTTTTATGTCGTATGACAGATACAAAACCCAGATACCTCTCTTGTTTCTTTCGGTTGTTTTACAATTGTTCCTATGTCTTAAAGCCAGAGATCTCTTGCCAACTAACCTAGTTTGTCAAAAGACAAGAGATCTGAGGCATGCTTGATGCACCTCATTTGAATTCAGCGTATGTTGCCTGTTAAAATGTGAGACATCATCATTTGAACAGGTCAAGCATATTCAGATGAAGACAAATGGTGCTTATTTGATTCCTTAAAATCTGGGAAATGAAAAAAGTGTTCTCTGGAGAAATCATGTTCTGCCTCAGTTAGATGATAGTCTGAGGCATGTGGCGGAGATAAGAGAAGACGCTAGTATTGCGTTTTTATCTCTGAAGGACGGTCAGAACTGTCATCTTGCTGACATGTGCATTATCCGTGTCATTTTAAACAAAGTGACCTGTGGAAAAGTGCACTCTGCTGTGACATGATAATGAAATGTTGGATGACAGGTAAAGTATACACTTATAAAAGGACGCTGTGTATTATTCTTCTGTTTAACTGACAACTCAGAACTTCCTTCCTGCAGATGAAGGGATTGTCGGATTCTTTTGGTGAGACCTTGGTTGAGTTATCAAAGCTTCAGACTAAATGAATGTATTTAGAAAAAGATCTCCATGCACATTACATATGGATTTCTTTCAGGCCCGTGGGGAGGTAGAAAGAAGACAAGGGACTCAATTGTGATGTGGAAAATGATAGCTGAAATGCAAGCTGGACTATTAAAAATTGAAGCCACTGACAATTCATATTTCTTACCAAGACGCCATTGTATGCCCGAGTTAAAGTGCATAGACATAGACGGAAAGAGATATCACTCTAAGAAGGTTAATACGAATAACCAGGGCACATCCTAGGCATTTGAAGAGAATTGATCCTATGATTGAGGTATACGTGGTAGTAAAAAGGAAATTCGATTCTTGGCACGTTCATTCTGGGAAAGCTTAAGGAGAATTAACACAAAAAGTATGGCTGAGCTTGTAAGACAATTATATTGATTTTATTTAGTGTAGAAAAGAAATGTTTCCTACTAAGTGCTAGGAATCCTCTTATTAAGTATAGTCTTGTACCAGTGTCATACCACTGTAGATTTTTTTATGCTTACAAAATGTATTGCTTAATATGTTCTGTAATTGTCTCTTTTAATTCACAGAATATAAATATGTATGATTATTGGTTTCACAGTAACATTAACAATAATTTCTTAGAGGTTTATTAAGTAACACAATTATTGTGTTCTGAAATTGAAGCAGACAAATAATATATGGGGTGCTTACCTTTGCTGAGTACTCATGTCATGTTTCACTTTTTGTGAAAACAGAGTTTAACCAAAAACAGATAGGTCTCTATGTTTGAGAGACTTCTACTTATGCATTTTATCGTTTTGGGTGTGAAAGAGGACGTAAAGGTAATAAATCAAGACTGTAACTATTATTTACTCATCCACCTATTCACCATGAGTTTCAGTGATCTGAAATTCCATCTACAGTGAACTGCCATGCTCTTCTTGATCTCTCCTCTTCTAGAACTGGAGCAGCACATGGGGCACTTAAACCAACTGTACTTTGAGTATCTGTGACAAATGGAATAAAGCCTAGATGAATTAAAAGTTCAATAGTTACAAGAGTGAGGCTAATAGGGTTGCATTACATACAGGGTTATTCAGAGAGAGGTGAAAACCAGGAGAATGACTGGAGAAGTTAAAATTCTAGGTCAAAATAGCCAAATCAGAAAAATTCTCCCATTTATCTCACTAACCAAATCGGCTATTTGGTCTGGATTGTTCTCTTCTCCTGACAATTCTCCTGCTTTTCAACTCTCTCTGAATAACCCTGATAGCATCTGCGTCTAGATGAGCATAGGTAGATATTGTCCAGTGGTTTACCTACACCTACCTTGAATTTTTTTTGTTTACCTTAGTTTTTATTACAATGTTTCTTAAACGGGCTTGCTTACAATAAAATATAAAGTAGTCAGATCACTGAAGACCATAATCAAATATGAGGCAACGGACCAATTCATGTTGGTGAGAATAAATCCCTGGTGGTATTTATTAATTCAAGTGTTTTACATTATTTTCTGCTTCACAGATTCACAGTGTACTTACAGTACATCTTTTAAGCACAAATCCCTATGCCATTTTTATATATAATTATACACTGCCCAACCAAAAAAAATCACACACTCTAATATGTCGTAGGACCACCTTTTGCTTTGTTTACAGTATGCATTTCCTGTTGCATCATTTCGATAAGCTTATACAATGACACATTTATTTCCATCCAGAGTTGCAGTGATTTCTTAACACAATCTTCAGTTGATGATGGGCGAATCAAACTGCTGAGTAAAGTCTTCTCCACATTCTCAATGGGGTTAAGGTCTGGACTCTGTAGTGACAAATCCATTTGAGAAAATGATGTCTCATTCTCCCTGAACCACTCTTGCACAGCATGAACCTGACGAATCCTAGCATTGTCATCTTGGACTATGCCCATGACAACAGGGAAAAAACCCATTGATGGCTAAACCTGCTCATTCAGTATATTCAGGTAGTCGGATAACCTCATTTTTGGGCCACATAGTGAAGCTGAACCTAGACTTGACCAAGTGAAGCAACCCCAGATCAGAACAGGTGTGTAGGGTAGGTGGTGACTTTTTTTGGCCAGGCAATGTATATTCTGCCTTACTATAGAATCCAGTAGAATTAAATAGTTTTCTACAGAAGAAAACAGCTGCCAGAGGTGCAAAGTGGTTGAACGTGTAGTTTTTTTACATCTTTAACCCCTTCACTGAGGAAGACGGGTGAGGAACTTCATGGGAGTCTCCTGCTATATGCGGAGGACATTCCCCACACATCTTCCGCTAAGTGGGCTCTCTCCTCCCCATACTCATCACTCTCCTCCAGGGTCCCATGGCAATATGTCTTCATGGAAGTCAGATGCTGCTTTTAACCCACCCGCTTCGCAATGACATCATTGCTTCAGATGCGATGATGGAATGTGAAATGTGATAAAAAGTGATCTTTAAAATTTGAAAAAAATCATTTTGTACTCTGTAGATGATTGGAAATTCTAATTTTATTGCATTTTTTGTTATAACATTCAGGCAGGGCATGACCTATACATAATGATGATAAATTCTGAATCTGCTATGTCTGCCGAAAAAAAAGATAGATAATATGTCTGGGTCATATAATAACGCATGACTTCAAATCATGTTTAAACATGAGCAAAAACAGTAAAAATTAGCACAGCAGTGAAAGGGTTATTTATTTATTTATAAAGTATTTCACCAGGAAGGATACATTGAGATTTCTCTCGTTTTTAAGTACGTCCTGGGGGTAAGGCACTATATCTACCATGCATTAAAAAAAAGACTGATAGCTCTCCCTAAAATTTACTCTAATTTAGAACTATACCAAATATTATGATATAGGATTTTTTTGGTCAAACATTCAATTTTTAGCTATTTAAAATAGTCGGATTTAGTAAGAGAAATTGTTATCATTGTGTTTTAGAATGAAATAAAGTAGAATTGCCGAAAAGGCTAGCATATAGCGAGTTGTCAAGGACATAAACAAAATATCACATAATTCTTAATTATGCTCTGCTTTAGTTTGTTTAACACACTTTCGAACCTCGAATTCTCATACATGTGCGAAAAACAACACATCTAGCGAGTGAATGAGCCGATGGCTATAGAACTCTATCATCTGCTGCTATATTTTCAACAGTATTGTTAAGTACCAGAATACACTTAGCCTTTCCTTTTTGACACATGAGCTGAGAATAAAAGTTGTTAATCATCTGATATTGCAGAGTGCTAGCTTAATTAGATACTAATACATATAGCACAGGAAATAGTACTAAATATTTATAATGCTACATTTGAAAAACAATCTACAGTCATTAGGAAGCACAAAATGAACACTTGTGGGCTTCACGTACTAAACTGGTAACTGTGGAAGAATGAAGATGAAAATTGCAAATTTAGGCCAGAACAGCACAACTGAAAAAATTATTCAACTAAATTTTTAGTTGACTGTGACCTTTCCAGTGATGCCTCTCTTGTCTTCTTACCCCTTACTGATGGGAAGATAGAGGAGTTCAAAGGAACCCCCCTCCCCTTCAGTCACTCTTCTGGCTCTGCCAGGGGGCACATGAAACTAACGTCATCGAGCCAAGAGGGGTTTAAAAAGTAGGATCTGACTTCAAGGAAGTCAGACCAACGAGGGACCCTGGACAGAGAGGGGAGTATAGGGAGATAGGCCCGGAGACCCAACAATGTGTGGAGGACGTCCACCGCACACAGCTGGGACACATGAGGACATCCCCATCACATCATCCGCAGTGAAAAGGTTAATATATGATAATAGTGTAGACGTTTGAAACACTTACACTCAGGAGAGCTCTTGGTACCGCACCTGTGGGCCATTCAGGGCCTACCCAGATGCCCTTTGCTCGCTTGATGGTCTCTTAGTTGACCTCGAGGGAAGACAGGAGATATCCTCTATGGTGCAGTACGTTCAAAAGACCATTAAATAAATGCAGGGGTGTGGAAAAGGATCTACTCACCCTTACCCCTAGCTATAACCTGGCTCTGGGCATCACGCCCTCAGATAGTAACGGCAAAACTTGGTCCAACTGATCACCTTGTGAACCACGTGGCTCCCTTACTGAAAACTCAGGTCTACAATGAACTTTGCTCCGCAACGAGGAATGGGCTTTCTGAAGGTTGTACTTAACATCAAACAATCTGAAGGCGGCCGCGTGATACCCAGAGCCAGGTTATACAACATTCATTATTTCTTCTAAGCGCCACGTATTCTTCTGATATATATAATACACATATATATATATACACACACACATATATATATGTTTATGTACTCCTAGAAGCAGGATTTGTCTAATAAACAAATGTTTATTTTTAATGAAATATCCTGTTAAACAATTTCTTTTGCTTATGAAAAATAATCCAATTCCCTTGCCTGTAGAGCCACCTCAGAGAGCATTACTGTAAATGTTGCTGTTTTAGAAGTGCTATCATTATGAGCTCCAAAGAATAAAAATATAGGAAAATATAGACTGTCTAATGTCTACATAAACAACAGGAAGGTTAAATACTAGCAGCTCACTGTGTTTTAATGATTGAATTCTGGCATTATGTTAGTTTTAGTTCTGCAGTAAACATTTCTGAGAGCTATTATTCTGGCATAAGATTAAGAAAGCTGTAAAACAAATATCACTGCATCCAATAAAAAAAGAATATAAAAAAGCACTTTTAAATAGCACTTTACAAATGACCAAATTAAATAGCACTGAAATTACATTGCAGCCATATATTACCAATAATGGCAATAATAAATTAAGAATATTATCTTCCATTCCCTGTAATAGTGTTACTAATTCTTAAGAAATAGATACATGAGGATTAAAATTACTTTTTTTTTTATCCTTCGAGGAAAGCTTATGTTGTTTTATCACGAGTTATATAAAGGGCCGTGAGTTTATTTCATGTTAATTTGGGCATTCATTCATTGATTGGTCATACGGACCTACAGTCAAGTGAAAAAGAAAGTGCACCCTCATTGGATTCAATGGTTTTACTTCTCAAGACATAATCAAAAAAAATCATCTGGTCCATAGCAGGTTTTAAAATTGGGTAAACACAACCTCAGATGTACAGAAACAAAGGGAAAAGCATTTCAATCAGGTTGAGGTCTGAACTTTGGCTGGGCCATTGCAACACCTTGATTCTTTTTTTTTTTGTGAAAGGATTTTACCAGGAAGGATACATTGAGATTTCTCTCGTTTTCAAGTATGTCCTGGGTGGCGAGTATGTACCGTTAGGTGTCTTGCCAAGGACACTTACTGGAGAGGTTGCTCGCTGGGATCGAACCCATGACTCCACAGGCTCTCTCTTTCACTTGTAGATGTGCTGGTGTGCTTGTGATCATTGCCTTGTGCATGACCCAATTTCAAACAACCTTTAGCTGTCGGACAGATAGCCTCACATTTGCCTGTAGAATACTTTGTTATACAGAAGAGTTCATGGTCGACTCAATTCTTGCAAGGTACCCAGGTCCTCTGGCTGTAAAACAAGCCAAAAATCATCACTCGCTTGACAGTTGGTATGAGGTGCTTCTGCTGAAATGCTATGTGTATTTTTCAACAAACGTGGCACTGTGCATTATGGCCAAATGTCTCCACGTCGGTCTCATCAGACAAAGGACATTGTTCCAGAAGTCTTGTGGTTTGATCAGATATGAGTTTACAAACCCAAGCCTGCTGTTTTTGTCTTTTGATCATGGCCTTTCCAATGGTATGATACAAAACATGACTAGGTTTGGTGTTAAAGTAAACGAAAAAAAATAATATTAATAAAAAAACAGTGAATGGGTTAAAAAGCAAAAACATGTAAAAATTGGGTATTTCTAATCTAGATTTTGGGGATTAAATTCGAAAAAGTGTGTTTTTTCCAATTTTTTTCATCATATTTCAAAATTTGTTTTATAGTAAATTATACAATATGATGGAAATAATGGTATCTTTGGAAAATTAGACCTAAACACAAACAGCGCAGGAACGTAAAAACAGCAGTGGGCAATTTCGGACTGACAATCGTAAAACCGCCGGGTCGCTATGGGGTTAAAGAGAATGTTAGGAAATATAAGATAGGTATGAATTGATGGGAATGAAAATCTTTGCAGTCACTTAAAGAGATAATAATGCATTGTGACCTGTCTTTGTCAAACACAATGACACCTGCCATGTATAATGTTAAATGCCAGAATAATGTGAAAGTACGAAACAGTTTCTTTCAAACACATTCTGGGAATTGAAGGGTTAAGGCGGTAGCTGTATGCCTGAATGCATGCTCACTGGTCTGAAGCACAAAGCATTTGGGTATTACTACACCATCCTCAAATGATTTGTCATGTCTTTTATAAACTGTCAGTAAATACTATGTTCTCAAAGGTAACACATCACTCCCCACCCTCTTTGCACCCAATTCTGGGTACGAAATTTGTATTTACTTTCTAAGCGTAATTTGTTCCTCATGGATAATATGACCCCTAGCGGAGCCGGTTCATGGGTTAGTTGAAGTGATATTTTCCACTAATGGTAGTCGTACATCATTGCTGTCAGCTTGGGTTAGGAGGCAAACACATTACAGCTCCATTTTAGTTCTGCAGGCATCTGGGATTATTTGCTATAACTGAATATGACATGACCGCACTACAGAGTGCATTACAATTTTACTAGCTTCTCAAGGCAAGTTCCTTGGCTCCAGCGTGTGCTCTGGGCAGGCACGAGAATGAATTCCTCGGTGGACCTGACTTCCTGCACCAAGGATACTCAATGTCGATGGCACAGATAGATTTTATTTTTACTCCTTCTTGCTCTTGAGTTTTATCTTTCCCTCGGCTATTGAAGCAGCAAGATTATTGTCTTTGGAAAAGAAAAAGAAAAAAGAAAGAAAAAAAACATGTATATCAAACTGCCTATATAATCAAAGGAAAACTAGAACAGTTTGCTTATTTATAGTTTTTAACTTTATATTGTGTTATCGTAGAACTATATTTCAATCCCAATTAGGGGTTTTGTTTGATTTTACAGTTATTATTACTTTTTTTAAAAGGATATGTTCAATAGTACAATATTTTGAAGTAAACCTATTTCAATCCTCTCTCTGTGAAGGTCCTTCACTGCCCTCATGCTCAGGTATAGGTCTAGGGTTACAGGATGCTCTCTTTTTCCAGGGGATATATCTCTTCTGCATAACTGCAGCATTTGAATCCTGATGCTGGTATTGGCTACTTAATACAGTTATTCTGACTTTTTTTCATAATAACATGATGTGATTCATTTCTGTAGAATATAAACTATATGTAAATCATGTTAGCATTTTCACAATTCGTGTGTGCAGGATACAGGTTAAATTTGGCAATTACAAGTATGATATCAGTCAATCGCCTTGATAATTATTGATTTCAAGACATGAAAAGACATATTAGGGCTTCCAGGCCCAGCCTTAAATATTGCCATATAGGAAATCTTATGTATAATTTTTTTTCTCCTTTGTAGTTTGGTTGTATTAGACCTAATCTTATTGGCGTAAGGCGACATCCACTACTTGCTCCCTGTTACAAGGTCTGTTCTCATCCAGTCGACATTCTAGGCTGGGTCAAAAGCAAATTCAGTTAACACCAGGCTCTGAAAGCCATATTTTACAGAAAAATTCCAGCGTGTGCAGGTAGCAGAAAACTACATTACAATAGCTTGCTGATTCCATGTTGAGCCAATATTAACTGCTCCTACACAAAGTATAGGTGCTGTAAATGCACAGTAGACGATCGCTAGTTCCAAGACATAAACTAGCTTACAGCAAGGATGGGATTGCAGCACCAGCTGTTATCTTAATGCTTAAGACTGGAATAGAACCCCTGGAGCCCTATTCCATGGTTGAGGTTATGATTATTACAGTAGATGTTATCACTCCAGAAGTTATCTTAACAATGGAAAATGTTTTTCCATTCTTGCAGAAAGCCGGGTTTGTAACTTGAGTTTAGCGCTCCCCTGCACCAGTTTACTGTAAATTAATATCTCTTATACAGAATGTCCATAAAGTCTCTTTACAATTTAAAAAATGTATTCCAAAGGCAAAAGAAAGACAGATAAGTGAAAATTATTACAAAATTAGATGTATATATTTAACCACCTGGCTGCTAAGGATGTGCTCAGCGCGTCCTGCCAAGTGCTCCTCGAGTGCGTCCTAGCACAGAAGGCAGCAATCGGCCGGGATTCCGGCCGCTTGCTGCCCCCCCAAAGTGCAGGCTGACATCGTGGATGTCAGCCCGGCACTCTGCTACCCCGGCGGGGATGATAGATGTCATTGCGCTGGCAAAATGACCTCTATTTCAGGCACCGGCGGGGATGATAGATGACATTGCGCTGGCACAATGACCTCTATTTCAGGCACCCCCCCCCTGTGAGTGCGGAGGAGGTGCCTGAAAGGGAGGGGGCGAGGTTCTTCTGATCTCTCTCCCTCCCAATCACCGGGGGCCAGTCGTGAAAGTCAGGCACTGTTTGGAAGGGCACAGCCTGCCCTTCCAAACGGTGGCTGGCTTTAACCCCTTGGTTAAGACCAAGCGAAGGTTGAGAGATAGGATATATGAGCATTTCCATAATATACAAAAAAAAGTGAGAAACATGGTGTTCCTAGACACTGTAATAGTTGTCCGCAATTTAGTTTTTCCACATTTGTTTGGTTTGGAACAGAAAAAGTGCTCCCGCACTGGAGGGGAGGAGATGTAGCGAAATCGCTTTCTTTAGCTGAAACTAAGTGGATATACTATTTGGAGACCTTAAAGCCTCCTGGTCTGAATGTTGATTTTGATATAAACTCTTTATTATGATCATATGTCCCTCTCAAGCAGTTTGGTCTTCCACACAGTCTTTTTATCTGTTCATTGTCTGGTTTCCTTTCTCCAGTATAGTTTATAGTTTGGGGCTTTTTCTGTTTGTACTTTTTTTCCCGGATCATCTGGAGTATTTTATTGTTACCTTTCATATAGCCACACTGATTTTTGTTTGTTTTCTAGGTATGGAAGGCTATTAATGTTTTAAATTTATGTGGTTTGTATCTCGGCATTTCTAAATGCAACTTGCCAACACTTGTTTGGCAGTTTGCCCTTTCTAAAGATGGTGACCCGAGATTAATGTGTCACTTCCGGTGCTGGTCACTGTGGGGTTTCTCAAAGCGGCGTTACGGAATTTCTGGTTTGCCGGCTTCGCTCCCGGTGTTTTCAATTTTTAATTAAGAAAGACTATTTAACGAGGACTCGCTGTTCGACCCCCAAGCTCTTGATGATGTTGTGAAATGAAACGCGTCGAGCTGGTGGTCGTTTTCTTGTTATCTTTTGGGAGTTGATCCTTTGAAGGAGCCGCCGATC
The DNA here is from genome assembly GCA_009667805.1 of Leptobrachium leishanense. Taxonomy (NCBI): domain Eukaryota; kingdom Metazoa; phylum Chordata; class Amphibia; order Anura; family Megophryidae; genus Leptobrachium; species Leptobrachium leishanense. Next base: position 257,907,454 of record CM019064.1, read on the forward strand.
CAAGGACCCCCTGATCCGAAGGTAGAGTGCATCAGAGGATACAGGCTGGACTATCGGACTACTGGTGGGCGGTGACTACCCATATGTTAACCAATGCTGTTTTGCACACATAATTGTTTATGATGTGCCACTTGTTTTTTGAGTGGTTCCACTTTTGTTTTTAATTCTGATTAAATGTGTACAGTTTTACGCTATGTTGCGCCCTTCATGTCTTCTATTTCATTAGTTCTTGTAAGAACATTGGAATCTGTATGATGATGTGGACATTCATCGACTTACTATAGTATTGTGAGCTAATTTTTTGCCTTTCTTTAACCCCTTGGGTGCCGGATCACGATTCTGCACCGGATCGTGATCCTCTCCCGGAGCTGGCCGACATCTTGGATGTCGGCCAAGCTTCTGGGAACTCCCCCTCACGACTGGCATCATTGTGCATAGCATGATGATGTCAGTCCTGGAGTTAACCCCTTGCTGCCACCGATTCGTGGGAGCTAGGGGTTAATGTTTGGTATTGTTGTATCGGCCAGAGCATGGCCTTTCCAATGATACCAAACATAACCATCTTAAAAGTTACCAAACAAAATAAAAAATAAAAATGTAAATAAAAAAATATTATGTTTTTTTTTGTTAATGCAGCAATATTGTTCCCATTTCAATTATGTGAACAATGATGCTGCACTAACGATTTTTGTATGGGGTACGTTTGTTAAAAATCACGTGATTTTCCCCCCAAAAAATGTAACGAGTCCCCATTACAAGCGCAACCCATAGAAAATATAACCGCAAATGCTTGCATGTTAAAATGTGAAAAAAAACACTTTACACGTTGTAAATTATTGAAAATTTTAATTTTATTGCATTTTTTTTTTACTATAAGAAGGAAAATTCTAATTTTTGCATTTTTGTTATAATATTCAGGCAGGACATGATGTATACATATAATAATGATATATTATGAATCTGCCGAGTCTGCCGGAAAGAACGATATATAATATGTCTGGGTCATATAATAAAATAAGGCTTCAAAACGCGTGAAATGCCTCAGCAGCGAAAGGGTTAAGGTTTTTTTCACACCTCTATATGGGCACCATTAGTTGCACGAAGCACATCAAGACGGTACTCGATTTCTTGCCATGTTCGCTGTAGCATACTCTCAGTAATGGCATCAGTGATTCTCTGCTTTAGATGAATGTGTGGTGTGGGATCATGTGCAATCGAATCATTTGTCTGTTTTTCTTCGGCGAGACATCAATTACTGAAAAATGTTCACCCTGACCTTTTGTCTGAATACGTGACAACATAACTACATGACCTTCAACCAACCATTATTTTCCAGCAAGATGGTGCACCACCACGTTGGGGACTGCGTGTTCCTGGGTTCCCAAATGAAACATTTCCAGACCGGTGGATTGGACGGGGTGGCCCAATTCCCTTGCCACCTCGTTCACCAGATATCACTCCCCTCGACTTCTTTCTATGGGGTTATGTTAAAGATATTGTGTATCGAACAAAGGTATGGGACATCACTAATCTACTAGCAGCGGCGCAGCGCACTGCTGCCGGTATTGGGCTGCCCTACTTTTCCATCAGGGGCCAGGCACTAAAGAATCATCTACCCCAGAACAGCTACGCTAAAACAGAGACAGAAAGTAAACTCTGGAGGTGCAGCTTTTCTTACTTAATGTCTCTGTTTTAGCAGCAACTGTGGAATAGGGCCCCTTATGTTGTGGACCAAATGTCCCTCTGTTTTTACATGTACCTAGGTGGGCATCATTGTTGACCCTTTCACCAGATATTGTGGCCTTTAAAAACATTTATATAAAAAATACATAAGTCTATATTATAACATATAATCAATGATTCGCCAGTTTGTGGAGTTTTTGCCACCTGCCAACATTTTTGCTTATGGCTTCCTTCACAATTTACTACTTGACTCCTCCCACTGGTCTTTTTTTATCTATTCATTTCGTAGATGAGGCCTAGTATATATTATGAAGAACTAGAAATGTTTCTTTAAGAGTGGTTATTCAGATATGAGCTTACTTATGCATATTGCATAACTGTGTATACTGAATGTATATAGGCATCATAAAAATGTCCTTTCATATTACCAGTCACTCAGTGATAGATTAGCCTAGCTCCATTTAATAAAAATGTCTTAAACAGTAATAATCTCTCTGTATAAATCAATATATACAATTATAATTTGACACATGTTATTGTTTATTAGTCGCAGTAAAGAAAATCGTAACCTAGGTAGTGACAAATTCAACCACACACACACTTTCAAGTTCAATATATACTGGTGCATAAAATGGAAATAGAAACATTGCTGAATTGAAGGAAATGCTTAATGACTTCAATTTACCATATGACAATGTATGGAGCTACACGAAGGTAAAAAACAATACATCCAGTCACCCTTATCTTTTTAATAGACACAAGAAGAAAACACAAAAATCTTCTGACAGTTGATGAGATTCTACCTTTTGGTTGATCTGGCCACTATGGGAGTCATCTGCAGTGGGACAAGACTCACCTAAACTACCATTCAGTACTTACGGCTAAGGTCAGTGTCAGTCAAGCGCACTACATGCCCATGTACTGACGTGTCTTCTGACGTCCGTCGCAGCATTATGATGTTTTTCGACGGGCCTGCCACACGCTGTAGCACGTGCACGAATTGCGAGAGTTACAGCGTATGTGCTGAAAGCCTTCCCGTCCATAGGAAGATCGAGCCGTGCAGCGCTGTGCGCACTAACTGCGTTCAGCGGGGTGGCCACATGGGCATCAGAGTGGAAGGAACGTCCACTCTCACGGACATTTCTTCCGCTCTGAAAAATGCTCGTCTGACACTGGCCTAAAGCGTAAGCTTGTAGAGAAAAAGATAAAAAAAAGCAGATACACCCCCGACAGCCATCTTTAAATTTAAGCAAGTTAACCCTTCAAAGCTTGCTATATGATTGCAACTTCTCCAAAAACCTAAATGTGCTTATGTTTATAATTCAGCCTTTGTCCAAGCAGCTGACGACGAACACACTTTCCAATTCATACATCCATTGGCCCCACAAGGATGCCCAATGTAATGTCTGTGGGATTTCACGCTGTGACTGTGGTAGCATACTCGCAAAAGTTTGCAGTTTATTCACCAGCGTCCTTCAAGTGCTGAACGTAGTATCAGATTTTAAACTCATGTTGAGTGTAGTTTAAAGGGACGTGCTTATCATCTCTTGAAAAGACTTAGAAAATCGGATTGCTAGAGACTCTGGTCTTTACTGGGGTAGCATTTCAACTCTGTTCACATTTTTGCTTTCTTGACACTGTGAAGGCATGCAAGATGAATCCCATTAAAAAGAAAGGGAAGGAGAATACAGTAAGCAGCGTCAATGACATCCAAAACTATTGATATGAGCAGTCTTAAAAATAGAAAAAAATTAAATAAAATGTTTCCATATATTTTATTAAACCTTTAACTACCAGGCACTTTTTAATGAACAAAAATATTATCATAACATTTATTTGAAATATGGGATGCCTAGTTAACACTTAAATGTAGATTAAAATAGCAATTGTTTTTAAAACCTTAAAATCGCTAAAGCATTAAAGGGGTTATTCACTAGCCTCTGAATTGGACCCGAAATTGCACTCAACGCTGAATTCCCCATTTGGTGCAATTACGGGCCAATTCGTCTATTCACAAAACTGTCAATTTGCTAAATACTGGCGAACTGGCAGCAAAATACGGTGCAATTTGCCACAGTTCGGCAGCTTTCATGGCACAGAAATTGTCCAATAGAAGACTATTGTGTCTTCTATTCACAGAAGGCCGAATTGCACCAAATTGGGGCGAAATGCCCTTATTTCAATTCGACCGGTTTAAACCGGCAAATCCAATAGGTTTCAATGTAAAAATTGGAATATCTTTTTTCATTTTTTTAAAGACTGTTTATTTTTCTAAATTTTTAGCAAAATGCTTTTATCTTTTATTTTTGAAAGTCCTTTTTGTATTTCTTTAGATAATTTTTTTAAAGACTTTCTTTATTTTGTAACAGACCTTGTTATTAAATTTTAAAGGAAAAAGGACCTTTTTTTTTATTGGACACATTTTTACTAGATTTTTATTGATTTAAGCTTCTATTAACCCTTTCGCTGCTGAGGCTTTTCCCGCCCCTATGCTGAGGTCATTTTTACCTGTTTTGCGCATCATGTGTAAACGTGTTTTGAAGGCTTATTTTAGTATATGACCCAGACATATTATATATCGTTCTTTCCGTCAGACTCGGTAGATTCATAATATGTCATTATTATATGTATACGTTATGTCATGTCTGTATATTATAACAAAAAATGCAATAAAATATGTATTTTCAATAATTTACAATGTGTAAAGTGTTTTTTTCCACATTTTAACATGCGAGCAATTGCGGTTATATTTTGTATGGGGTGCGCTTGTTAAAAAAATTAGAGATGGGGTCTCATTACATTTTTTTTGGGGAAAATGACACTATTTTTAACAAACGCACCGCATACAAAAATCGTTAGTGCAGCATCATTGTTCACATTATAATTGAAATGGGAACAATATTGCTGCATTAACAAACCAAAAAAAATAAAAAAAAAAGTGTTTAATTTTTTTTTTTTTAATTTTGTTTTTAATTTTTTTTTATTTTTATATATTTTTTTTTTTTTACAAAATTTTTCACTTTCATGTTTGGTATCGTTGGAACGGCCAGGCTCTGGCCGATCCAACCATACCAAAATTTAACCCCTAGCTGCCACGGATCGGGAGATAGGGAGTTCATTGGAACTCCCTATCTCCACAGTTGGTGGCAGTTAGGGGTTAACTCTAGGACTGGCGTCATCGTGCTACGCACGATGACGCCAGTCCTCTGGGGGAGTTCCCGGAGGCTTGGCCGACATCCAAGATGTCGGCCAGCTCCGGGAAAGGATCGCGAACCGGCGCTTTTCAGCGCTGATTCGCGATCCAGCTCCCCAGGGGTTAATGCCAGGCATCATTTGGAAGGGCAGGCTGTGCCCTTCCAAATGATGCCTGGGTTAACCCCTGCAGAGCCGCCGATCGGGAGGGAGAGAGGTCCGAAGGACCTCCCCCCCCTCCCTTTCAGGCGCCTCCTCCGCACATGCGGGGGGGGCGCCTGAATTAGGTGTCATCGCGCCCCCGCGATGACACCTAATTCTGGCGGCTGCTGGTCCGGATGCCGGGCTGACATCCTGGACCGGAGGGGCCAGCGATCGGCCGGAACCCGGCCGAACGCTGACCCCAATGGGAGGACGCGCTCAGCGCGTCCTCAGCACACCAGCGGGACTGCTGAGGACGCGCTGAGCGCGTCCTCAGCAGCGAAGTGGTTAAGAGAAGAGGAGGCTTAATTTTTTTTCCGTTTAGTGGAATTCTCCGTTCGCAATTCGGCAGTTATCGGTGAAATTCGGTGGGTTTTTCCAACGTCCGATAACTGTTTTGGCGACTCCAATTTTGGCACAATACGGTGACGTGATGTCCTGGTGGTCACCAGGGATTTGGATGCACACACCCGACTCTTGTCGGTGGCTGGTCCCACTTTCCGGGTCACTTATGGCTCCAGCTGTATTATATTTTTCTGGGACTTGATGGCCCGGCGTCGATTTACGGAGGTCACTTCCCTGCAGCGAGCTTGAGAGGTCCGGTACCGTTGGGGGTCTTCGGGCGCCCTGATTATCTTCCACGTGGGCAAGCATCACCAGACGACGTCCCTGGAGAAAGCTAGAGCGGCTCTTGTTACCCTTGGGATTGTGCCGGACCCGCAATCTGATCCTGGATGACTTATTATTTTCAGCCCCCTCTCCTTTCCCCCCCCTTTTATTTCTAATTGATACTCTGGAATGACATTCTGACGTTGCCTGTTCTGACGAATAGGGTTTAGCATGGTTCGTCTGCTGGAACACCTGGATTACCCTCGTCCCCCCTTTTTTCTCTCCCATTTTTTTTTTATATGTTTTGGACATTGGGAGGAAACCTGGGTGAGCTGCTAGGTCAGTTACCTAGGCTCTGCCCGTCCTCTTGGCCCCAGGTCCCCCGGCCATGCGGCCCTTTCCATGGCCCTCGGTCTCCTTACGGTTGCCGGGGCGAGACGGGAATGCCGCAACATATTTGGAAGTCCTCACCACCCCCCCTTTTTTCTTTTTTTTTCCTTCTTCTTCCTGGTGCTCTAGTTTTTGGACTTCATTGACCTTCATGGTTTCCACACCCTGACGAGATCTTTTGTTTTGTTTTTTTTCCCCTTTTGCCCCTTACCCTCCCCCTTTAATCTTTGATTTCCCCTATCAGTTGGCTGTCCTGGCCGATTTTGTTTTTATTTTTTCTGAGACTTTCTTTCATACTTACCATAATTTTTTTTTTTTTTAGAAAGGATTTTACCAGGAAGGATACATTAAGATTTCTCTTGTTTTCAAGTATGTCCTGGGTGGCGAGTATGTATAATGCTGTTTTATTACTGTTATTCATATGGCCCTGCGCAGCCATTATGTTATGTTCTGTTATCTTGCTGACATTTCTTTATAATAAATGATTTTAAATATAAAAAAAAAAAATTGAGGATGAGTTACTGAGCAGGTAAGAATCATTTAGTCAAGGCTTCTTATACCAAATGTTGGTATCGTATTTTAGCATTAGACACACTTCAGAAAGCACCATCCAATAACTACTTGCCTTAGGGTATTTAAGATTTCATTGTTCACTCATCATTGCCCTGTCATGGTTGTAGTCAATCCTCAGCATGCTATTGCTCTTAAATATTGTTCTGTGTACCAACCTCGGCTTTGCTTCTAGACTATCCATAATTCACCTGTGTTAAATCCAGTTTTTTTTTTTTAGTAATATTGTGTATGCATATCTCTGGTATACTGAACTTTGCCCATTTATGCCGATTCTGTGTATTTCTGGTCTCCCATTCTTTATCTTGTTTCCTAGCCATTCTTTCTCTAGCCTAGGTACCAGCCATTCTAAAGACCACCCTTTCAATTTAGGGTTTTCCTTTCCTATCTGAGTGTCGGGACACCCTTATCCATCTGAATACCCCAATTCTGACTTTTATTTTGCTAAATTGTGAGAAATTGATTGTGGTAGTGACTATGATTAAATATGGCTTAGTTAATAGCTAGTGTTTCTTCAAGTTAAGGTAACCGAGGAGGTCAATATTTTCTTCCTTCACGTCTGTCACTTCTATTCTGCACCTCCAAATTCCTTTGAAAATGTACTAGAAGATACATTATCCTTTCTTTGGTAATCTTTTCTACGTACAATTTACAAATAACACTAATAATGGGCTTCTTGCACGGTTTCCTTTTGTAATCCTTGAACAGGGCTAATTTAAATGTCTTGCTTTGCCACAAATAGAGTTCCAGACTTTGTTCACCATGCCCAACGTCTCTTCAAACTCATAGATAATTATACTGTGCACTAAGCAAACAGGCTTCTTGATTTCAAAATATAAGGGAGTTTCATTACACAGAGGAACATCTGTTTGGTATTTGAGCTTTAGAATTCCTCAAGTGTTCAACCATTTCCTACAGCTCTGGCATATGAGTCATTTTCTAACGTAAACTAAAGAATAGGGATAAATGCACCAAAATTACTGTGAAAATAGGAACAGACCTTCTGAAATGAAATTACGTGTCATGGTTAGACTTAATTTTGTAATTCGACTTCAAGCCTTAAGAATCAAGGGTAATTTGAAGAAAATAATTGGTTAAACATTATGACTGTTATTGAGGATAATGAAGGACTAATGTAATGTTTAGAGAATACTTAAAAACTCTTTCTTGGTTAAATTATGATAGGTTTATATACCAGACACAAACCTATTATTGTTGGCTGGCAGTTGGTGTATATCGTGTTGCTCTTGTAGGTTGGCAGACATCGTGTCCAATGAATTACTGAAATGCTTTATAGATCATTGATATGAATAGTCCTTTTTATAAAACATATACACAATGAAAAAAGACCACGTTCCCCCTGTGCCCAAACAATAGGTTTTCTGTATAGTGTAGTTATTTTTCTATCAAAAAAGTCTAACTGGATGGTGGTATCACTGAGCCATGTTTCCATGAGAATCAAGATGCAGCAGTCTCTAATCTCACGCAGAGTTTCTTTTTGGAGACCAATAAATCCAGTTTATTATCAGGGGGTGGACATTAAAAAGCAGGGCACATGGGGAGCCGCCAATTTTGTGGACACTTAGTTGTGTCCCATTTAGATCCAAAGCTCTAGTGGGATTTAGTTGCAGTTCGTAAAGGCGGATAAAGGAACATCCAAATATTAAGTGTCTATGATTGTTTTACTTGACGTCTCAGACCTCCTAAGATATTGAGAACCTTGAGTTTGCCTTGCTTACGTTAACATTAATTATGACATTTCGTAATCCACACGGCACGCGATGGAGTGGTCAGCATGAAGAAAGAGCAGCTTTCACAGTGCTATTTTGTGATTGTCTTGGTATTCTTTAGGGAAAACATTACAATTACTAAGTTTCTAAGCTAAATCTTGAAGCTTTAAGGGACTGCCAAGTAGACAAAGATTCCTTTGGAAGTGAATACATTTTGAAGGGTTGGAATTTCCTGCCATGTAATTAAGGCCATGTGCCAGTAGCCTTAACGTTGATGTGTTTATGTGCTCTACAGTAGGGTCCTGTTAAGTACACACACCTCACAGTTACTTTGTACCTGAAACAAATTAAGCTTCTTCATAAGACTCCTAATGTTATTTAATGTGCGTAAATCAACATCTAGCTTTCTTTCTGCTATCCTGCAAAGTTTAAACATTTAAAGTAAGGCAGTATTTTTTTAAGCTGAAATTTGTTTTGTAATTGAGGAGAAGTAACAGTGAACAAAGTATAACCGTATGTTTAAATTGAAAGTAAAATATTATTTAATGGAGGTAGCATTCATACCTTTCTTAAGAAAATAATAATTTGTGCACATCAGAGGACTAGCAAATGAGCTTAGGTATGGAAAACAACATCAGTAATGCAGAAATTGAACAAAAAAGAACAGGGTTATTCATGAACCTCCGTAGTTTACCATAGTTGTAATGATGTAAGTGATCCCAAGATGAAAATTAAACGATTGGTTGACGGTTCATTGATGAAGTTCCCACTGCTACTGTTTGAATCTCTCTTTGGCAAATGCCAGTGGTAATCTACTGCATAGTGATGATCAATAGATAACTTTATAGGGGTAATTTACAACCTATGATTTTTTTGTTATCAATTTAACTGATTTAATGAGCATTCTTTAGGGAACATGAGATTAACCCCTTCACTACTTTTAACAGGTATACTCAATCTTCAAAAGCACTTACAGGTGCCCGAATATGGAGTATACTGAATCTGCTCTGATTCTGGAGCAATACAACAGAATTTTGTTTACTCCAAATTAAATTTGTTTGCAAACAAGCTCCAGAACATGCCTCAAAAATGTCAATACCTCAGACATGACAGTTGTCGTGTTGAAACTCTTTGAAAAGCTTGCAAATCCATTTTTTCATTACAGAAACATGTAGCCCAAGTCATAATGTTAAAACCTCAATGCCAGGGCAACGGTGGGAGGAAGACCGGCCTGAATGCCACAGGGCAGCAAAGCATGCCCTGTGGCTCTCCAGCAACTCCACCCAGCCCATATCCCTTCCCCGTGGCTGATCACACCAGTTGACTGCAGGTGGGACTGCCGAAACATGAGCAACCTGTCTGCAACCAATTGTAGCGATCCACCACAGGGAAGGGGGGGGTGGGCTGGGGGAGGGCTGGAGAACCGCGGGGTTTGCTATGCCATCCCTCGTCATTCGGGCCCACCTGCCACTGGGATTGTATAGCATGCCCAATGCCCGATGGCATCAAGCGGTAAATGTAATAGCACTTTTTGTCCAACAGAGGGATCCCTCTGCCTGTCAAATAGGACTTGCATATTGTGAACATATACAGAGTGACCACCGTATATATTTCTGCATGCATAATGGAAGTGATTTTTCCACTGGGTCCTGCCTGTGGTTTTATGGAAAATCACTTCATAGTGAAGGGGTTAAATTATCAGTTTCTCAATAATTTTTAGCATTAACCCTTTCGCTGCTGAGGCATTTCCCGCCTCTGTGCTGAGCTCATTTTTACCGGTTTTGCTCATCATGTTTAAACGTGTTTTGAAGGCTTATTTTAGTATATGACCCAGACATATTATATATCGTTATTTCCGTCAGACTCGGCAGATTCATAATAGGTCATTATTATATGTATACGTCATGACCTGTCTGTATATTATAACAAAAAATGCAATAAAATATGAATTTTCAATAATTTACAATGTGTAAAGTGTTTTTTTTTCACATTTTCATATGCGAGCAATTGCCGTTATATTTTGTATGGGGCGCGCTTGTTAAAAAAATTAGAAATGGGGTCTCGTTACATTTTTTTTGGGGAAAATTACGCGATTTTTAACAAACGCACCGCATACAAAAATCGTTAGTGCAGCATCATTGTTCACATTATAATTGAAATGGGAACAATATTGCTGCATTAACAAACCAAAAAAAAGAAAAAAAACTTGGTTTTTTTTATAATTTTTTTAAAATATTTTTTTATTTTTATTTATTATTTTTATTTTGGCGAACTGCCTGCTGTCTGGATAGCCGAATGGCCAGGAAAGCTAACCGTATGCTGAATTTCACTGTTCGGTTACCTTTCGGCCACAATTTGGATCTCTTTGAATAACCTGCAAGTCCTTTCTGGAGCTCCCCGCAGTTCAAGGTTAAATAGAACCTTTAGATGGAGTACCTGTGACAGGAAGGGGTGCTTACCCCAGAGATTCATATGAAAAACACATGGGGGGGTAGCACTCAACCTAAACTAAGCATTAAGCGCATGTGCGTCTCAAAACCAAATAATACAAACAAACCAGAGAGAGCGCACTCCAGTCAGCACAATCAAAACCCAACAACAACAGCTTCATGCATGTGAACATAGAACCAGATCTTACCACATGTTGAAAAATTCTTAAATCTAAGCTTTGTTGAAAAAAATGGTGGAAATCACAGTACATGTGAATTGATGAAAAAACGACAAAGTATACTTGTCAAGGAGTTAAAAATTGCATATAATTAGATGTTCAGCACTGCATTCTTAAAAGTCGAACTTGCTATGCTATGGTTTATGTTCTTGCCTGTGCATTTTATGAAAACAAGCCTATGGGTGATCGTGAAGTCCTATATGGCTTTTTTTATGTTTAGCTAATATATCACCCCCTAATGTGTTATGTGTATCCAAAACATCTTTACCCTTTTAACATCACATAAATGTTTAGAAACCTTTCAGCAATGTCTCACATGTACTAACAAATCCCCCATTTGTTGACCCTGGCCTCTTGTTAGTTGATAGATGGAATATTTTGTTAAGCTTGGTCCCCTTGTAGAATTCAAGGTTTGTTCGTGTGCTTGTTTTCTGGCTTGCTGCCAGAGCTAGATTTATTTCTTCTTCGAACTTGCTGGAATTTCATTTCAGGAACAGGAAGTTGCCTTTTGAAAATGTAAATCCTTTTATTTTCAATTACTTTGCTTTGAGGCATTATAGTGATTATGATCATGGATTGGAAGTTGATGGTTTATTTGTTTTCATTAAAAAAATAATAATAATGTTTCCAGAAACTGCAACTTGATGACAAATATCTCTCTGTATGTAAGTTATACAAGCTACAAACAAAACATATTATTTGTATAATTTGTATATAAACAAGTCGACACCTAAACCGCTGCCTCAGAAGTGGCATCTACCAAAGTTAGAGCCTACAGTTTATTCAATTTAATATAGGATACGAATGCGTATATCTTCTATACAGTATACAATGCAACAGGCAGGTTCACTGTGTCACAGATTTACAATTACAATATCAAAGTACTTGTATGGCTACATAATCTTGGTTCTAGCATATGTGAATATAATATTACATAATATTTACACTGTCAGGGTTATTCAGAGAAAGGTGAAACTCTGGAGAAATTTCGGAGAAGTGAATAATTCTAGGTCAAAATAGCCAAACCAGAAAAATTCGCACATTTATCTCACTTTGCAAATCGGCTATTTTGACCAAGAATTTTCACTTCTCCAAATGTTCTCCAGAGTTTCACCTTTCTCTGAATAACCCTGTACATATGACTGATCAGGCTGCACGTTGTTTGCCCAAAGGTGGAAAGTAGGAATTACATTCCCTTCTAAAAAAATATAGAAGGGCACCATTTTCATGAATATCTATCTAAATCTATCCCAAATAGATAGCTGCACATAACCTGAAAATAAATTTTTCAAAAGGGTGCTTATGAGACCAATGAATACAACATACCAAATTCAAAATACTCCACTTTATTATAGTTTCCAAGATTTAAAAACATTTAATTTCGTATGAAATGATCGGGAGTTGGTTACAAAATATGATCCTCGATTGCATAAGATAATGATGCTATTATCAAACCTTTAAGATAAGTTAAAATGTCAGTTTATTTGTACTTAGTCTTTATTAAAAAGCATTTTTCACAGAGAAGACTCAGATTGCATCCATTTCCTCATAATTTTTGCATATTCCAATGACTTCGCAAACAAGCATGTTATATGAGACTGAGAGCTGCATTTGCAGAACAAATAAGCAAGAGGTCAATAAAATGTAAATATGAAGTTATTCAGTTATTCACTTTCGTAATAACAACAATAAAATATAAATTTTAATATTTTGAATAGAATTATAAAGGGCTATAAAGGACAGCCGTAAAATAGAAGATATATAGTATTGTATATTTATAAAGATGCACTGTATTGTTGCAAGGGTGGGTATCTATCCCATCATGTCCACTCACCACAATGTCTTACTTTCTCAAATGTCGATCTGCTTAATTTTTTCTAAACTTGCAATGTCTTTACCATATCATTGTAGTGTGCAGAAATATATCCGTGTAGAACCTAAACTTGATAGACAAAATGAGTACAAGAAATTGTTGGAGGAAACTAATGTACCTGGGCTATTCCAGGTCCTGTTGTCCTATTTTTTCTGAGTGTCACGTTCTACGCTGGTGGCAGGCAGCAGCAGCTTCCTCACTGCTCGTTGGTAGGTAGTCGTTTGTAATAGCCAGAGATCACTGTCACATATCAGTGATGCAGACAGGGCATGGCACCATGATGCGGCACCCACCAGGTTGAAATACAGGGAAGTGCAGCCCATTGCCCTGTCATGGTTTAACCTTCTCAGTGTGTTCCTTCTCTGTGTGCTAATTCTGTTTTAAACTTCTCCTGTGTATGACCCTGGTTCTGTGTGACTACCCGTTCTGCCATTAAGCCCATGTCTCTGTATGACTTCCCTTCTGGCTCTGATTCCTGGCTCCGTCCGACTGTGTATTCTGGCTCTGACCCCCCTGGCTTTGTATGAGTATTCACTCTGGTTTCTAACTTCGGCTTACCCTAACTTCCTTTGTTCTGTCTGACTGTCCTGTGTCTAGCAATCCAGCTAACCTAATGACCGCCAGTGTAGGTAGATCGTGTTTGCTTGTAGGGATTAATAGGATATGTGACACTGAGCAACTAATAGCAGTTCACAAATGTATAAATTGTGCGTGAGCCGTTGCCCATTTGCAGGTAGCTAATAATGGATTCGTTCTGTGGTGCATTAATAGCCAAAATATGTGAGCCACTGGCCATTTCAGAGCACTGACATGGGTGTTGGCTCTTGGTGTCCATAGGACTACATGGAGCCAACTTCAAAAATGCACAAGGAACTATTTTCTACCCCGTGTTCTGCTGCATACAGAAAGAGAATGGGTCAGAAGCCCTGCCCTCTACACCGTGGGATCAGAAGTAAGTTTAGGGTATTTTGAAATCTTTAAATTTAAAGGGGTTATACACAAAGAACCGAAATTTCAAACTTTTGGTGCTTTTTACTTCGGTGACTCAATTTCACCGAAACTATGGTGAATTCACTATTTACTGTATGTTCACCATATTGCAGCGAAAATGGAGTTGCCAAAGCCTCATGAAAAAGATGGCAAACATCACCGAAGACCACCAAACTGACCTTGGTGAATTCCATTGAATTGCAAAATAACAGAACCCTTCTATTCTCCTAATAGGTATTTAAACCAATAAAATTGGTTTGGTAAATAATAGAAAAGGTTGTTTAATAAAATTCTAAAAAAAGTCTGTCACAAAATAATAAAAAAAACATCTTTACAAAAAAACCAGACAACAAAAATTTCATCTAAAAAATACAAAAAGGCGCTAAAAAAATAAAAAGGTTTTTGCTGAAAATGAAAAGGGTAAATGTTTTATTTTATATTTAAAAATTATATTACTGTTTTTACATTGAAACCTATGGGATTCGCCTGTTTAAACTTCTCGAACTGAATCACCGAAAATCAGGTAATTTCACACACACTTCTATGCAGTTTGTCGTTCTGTGAATAGACAAACCATTACTTCTCTGTGGAACGATTTTGCTGCCGCTGAAGATTGTCGGCAGAACTGCAACGAACTGCATCGTAATTCACCATTATTTGTGAATAGACAAACTACCCTGAAACTGCACCGTATGGTGGAAACTACCTTTTGGTGCCCTTCACTGGCAAGTTCGGTGCTTTGTGAGCAAAATCACTTATCACCGGCCTCAGAGAGTCGGTATTCTTTCAGGAATACACTGAAGAGTAGTTCGCTGTTCTCTGAAACTTTGTATACAGTAAGGAGCCTCTAATACCCAGCCACAAGCTCTGGAATACGGGTTGGAGTCTAGCTTAGCTTCTTAGTTGGAATCAGGCCCAGGTGTTTTATGTCTTTCAATGGGAAAAGCTCAGTTGTATGGAAGAAAAAACATAATTTTACCATTTGGATTATGTAAAACAAGGTGTATATCTAATCAGATTTCCTTATTGTAAAGGACACCTTGAATGTATTCTATCCTTCTCTGGCTCTGTTGGTCACTGAACCCGAGCATAATAGTGGATGCAATCAAACTTTGAAAACAGGTCAAGTACCCCGAAGTATTGTTATCGAGTTTTAGTAGGACACTTTAATTCAGTAGGGACAGGGAAATTATGATTTGTTACCTGAGAAATGTGAATTTCTATTTTACCATGGTAAAAAAAACTAAAATTTTTAGACATTAATCCGGAACATTCCAAAATCTGTATGAGCTTTTTTTATGGGTTCTACAGTTAATGCTTCATATTTAGCACTTGATTAAAGAAATGCTTTAAATTATTTGAAAATGTATTAGTGTTAACCTTTTGGACACAAATTTACATGATAAAATAAGCTTTAAAGCACAAGACAAAGTGTTAAGTGGAGTTAGATTTTCCATAATCCCTTTAGTAGAACTTGGCCAAGATATATCCTAGATCCCTGGCCAGCTTCTCATGACAGGACTGACAGGTGATAGGAGATGACCTCACACACAGCCCAGTTTCCATTCCAGCTAACTTGATCATAATACTTTACCAAGAAATGATTTGGCAATGAAAAAAATGAAGATTATATTATATTAAATGTGAAAAACGCTGGAGAGCTTTCATGTAGCTTAATAAAACAGCTCTGTGAACTTTGCGATGTAAAGAAAAGACCTTGCAAGCCTTTAAGATGTGCTAAAAACGTTTATTTTGTGCTCAGCGCTTTGTAGTGCAGACATTTTTATTGATACTAGGCTTTGCATCCGCATTCATAGGTCTACGGCTTGTGCTCAGTCACACAGCTTAATCAAAAAGATTTTGTTTGGTATATCTTGTTATATATTTTTAATGACTTTCCTCTGCTGCTTGATGTTAGTTCTGCAGTTACTTTAAAAAAAGTTAAATTCTTCAGTCAGCCAGCACATCTCTCCTGGATATCGCGAACATTTTAGGCAATTATAACGTGTTACTAATGGCTGGCACTTACACTATCAAGAAAAGACAGCTCTGCTAGGCATTTTCTATTTGGTAAATTATGATGTATGTAAAAGTTGGCATTATAGTAGGTCATGTGACCATTTAGGCCGATGTCAGATGAGCGCACTATGTGTGCACTACTGACGTGCCTCAGAATTCCGCACTCTACAGTGGATGTGCTGAAAGTCTCCCCTTCCAACCATTATGACGCATGTTCCATAGGAGGATCGAGCCTCGCAGCGCTGAGCACACCAACTGCGCTCAGCAAGGTGGCCACATGGGCGTCAGTGGAAGGAATGTCCACTCTCTCAGACGTTCCTTCGGCTCTGAAAAATGCTCGTCTAACCCCGGCCTTAAAAGACTTCTAAATATCTGTAACTGTACTCAACATTGTTTCACCGTTTTCCTCTACATATGTGTAATAAATTTAAGGAGTGCACAAACTACATTGTTTTTATCATAACCCAATTATGATATTGTATACAAACAAGTTCTGATATAACTTGACATGACCTCTTTAATTCATGCCGCCACATGATTCTCTTGATACAGTAGTGACCTTAAAAACACTTGGATAAGTAGTAGTTAAGTTCACGTTTTCAGGATAACAGTCAGCAGAGCCACTATGTAGCTATGTGGAATGCTAATGATCCTGCAATGCTTTGTAATTACTTTTATTTTATGTCAAGTGGTTTACAATTCAGCTTCTACTATAACCTACTATAATTTTACACATTTTATGAACTAAAACATCTCTTCAACATCTCTTTTGAGTCCTCTTGCCAGTATTTGGAGGGCACTGTGGTCAAACAGATCTTGTGTCCTTCTCCAAAACCTCAAGGGAAGACGTCAATATGATCTTGTTGTATTCTCAGACTAACACTCCGTCAACTCCTAGAGAATCCAGAGTCAGTACAACTGGCAGTGATCATCAGCCACAGGGTCGGTTAATTGCTTTAGGTGGTAGATTTCTATGACTTATAGCTTCCAGGATGAGAGGTGGCACAACCTGGAAAATAAAAAACACAAACAAGAAAAGACTGGTAAAAGCTTGACTAGGAACAGATCCAATTGCTGGGTACTTACGTTATAACAGAGAAATGTCAGTAAACAAGCCAAGTCTGGGGCACCAGAGGTACACAGAGAAATGAAAACATAAGCCAAAATTGAGGGACAGGAGAGGTTGAGAATAGGCAAACAATGCCAAATTCAAAACAAACAGGATCACAATAACAAGGAATGCATTGACTGGTAGCAGGATACCTTGACAGGAAAACATCCATGGAAAACAAGACGTCATGCCTTGTGTTTCTTGATTGGATGTAGGACTGGATGTGCACCAGAGAGTGCAGGAAAATCAGGGCACAAGAAAGTGACACAAGTACACATCACAAAAATGACACTGGCTATAGGAAGCAACTTCGTTATGATGCAAGTGTGGGCAAATGTGATCATATTGCCATTTTGGGCAAGCGCATTAGAACGACATGTCTCCTGGCTTTTGTTGTCAAAATGACTAACAGAGCAAATGTCAACAATCACAACAGGTTCTACAAGGGATCGTGACACTAGCTTGAAGATCAGAATAGGATCTCCTGTATTTCTGTGAACAAAACAAAACAAGTTCAATTTTACTTTAAAAAAACATAGGATATAACTCTGACCTCATTTCTCAAACTGAATCAGAGTCCAGAAAAAATGTAATTGAATGCTGTAATATACATCTTATTCCAAATCCACAATCAAATGACTCACCACTAAAACAAAATACTTTAGGAGGTATTGGTCAGCAATAAAGCATTTCTTTCCATCAAAAACAATGGACGAAAGAAGAGACGTAGGGCTGTATTCCATTGCAGATGTGAACATGGAAATGGTAAGCAGGAAATCTGCACCTGCAGATTTTCCCTTACCCGTCTCCATGTTAATATCGTATTCTGGGGAAGGTGTATTCTCAGCATCTCACCCCTGACCGAAGCGCTAACCTCACTGATACCCACAGTACAGCTACCGCTTCCGTGCCACCATTAGTGTCAGCTCGTGGAGTCCATAAGACTCCATGGAGGCTTGCACTTCCGGGCCGTGAGCTCGCGCAGTGCCGCAAAGGGATTGTGGAGGGAGACTAGGAACAATTTTTCCCCAGTCTCACTCTGCTCTTGGTGAGAAGTGGTGGATCGGGCCACCCTATTCATTCAGAGATGAGTATGGTATTTTTAGGGAGGGGTTTGGAGCGTGTTAAATTATTTTGAATTTGCTGAATCATTTAACACTAGCTTTTAGGAGGTTTTCAAATTTTCATTTTGCCTCCCAATGGTAACTTGTGCCTGCACCTTGTCATACCTAACTTGACGAGACTCTATAAAGTGATTGCATTACCCATGTTAGGTATAGGAGATAAGTACTCTAAGCTCGAGCAAGCTGCAAGGCGCAAACGTTTTCACCCCAGTTTAGCGTCAAGATCAGAATATCGATGCCAAAGGTTAAACTTACTAATACTAGAGCTATCCATTACATATCGAGCCGTTACATTAGCACCAACTATGGAATAGTGCCCATAGACGGATAGGTGGATTTTAGGATAATATTAAGCACAATGAGAGCTATGGCCACTAAACGTGTACATTTGAATCTCAATTTGTCCAACTTTTAGGCTAGGGTCAGACGAACGCATTTTTCACGTTGTCCGTGAAAAAGTGCGTTCGAACGAACGTACGTATTTTTTCCCGGAATACGCGACAGCGGTCATACGATGCGCCTTTTCGTCCGTGATTTTGTACGGATCATCAATAAAACACTTTTTGTGTCTGGACGTTATGTTAGCCGGACATTAGCAGCGTCTGACGTCTCCTAATCACACACACACACGCCGCTATGCGGCCGCAGCGCACTCTGTACGTCAGTAGTAGCGGTTTGACGTTCTCGAAAAAATGCGTTCGTTGGCCACTTGCGTTGCACGGACGAACTTTCTTGCGGCCGTTCGTCGTATGTTCCCCGGCATTGGACGTCATTTGCTGCTAGCACGGCCGTGATTTCATGCGGCTAAACGCACGTGAAAAATGCGTTCGTCTGACCCTAGCCTTAGGCAGCCAAGTTGCATCAGTGAATGGAAACGCCAATGAATGAATTGAACAGCTTGACCATGTGCAGTTCTAAAGGACACTGACTGGGAGAACCATTATTAACAAAATTTTATACAATCTAAATAGACAAAACAGAGAAGGTGTTAAGAGAACTTAATTACATTTCAGGGCTCTGTAATCATCTATAAACCACTTAGTCTACCATCTTTTTTGCTTCCTCAGTGTTGTTTTCTCTCACGTTCTCATGAGAACAATTGCAGATTGAGTGGAAATCTGAGCCCATATGCTTGACATTTTCCATAAACAGCCTGAATTTTGGAGTAGCAGAACTAACATCATTAGGACATATTCAGACAATAATTCCAAGTTAAACTTTCAATTAACTTAAAAAGAAAAATAACAAACAGAAATTTGGAAATAACAGAACTTTTAAATTGGGTATCATTGGGTGTTTTGTGAAAATAAATTTTGTCAGGAATTGTAACTGCTCTACAACTAATTCTTCATTAGTGTCTCGTGAATAATAAAATACCTTCCTTATCACTGCTTAGTTTCCACTATCTGCCTAGTGAACACCATTTCGTATGTTAAAACAAGGTCCCATTTTTTTGCTGTGCCTGAGTTGTTGTTGTGCAATTAATCTCATTGCAGTGATACGAAAATTGTCCATTAAAATGTTCAGTCAAAACAACGCTTAGCACAAGGGAGGGCAGAGAAATTATTTGCTCTGTCTGTTAATTGGTTCTTTCACCTAGCTGTAGTTTATGATAATTAACTTGATACTCACTGGAAGTGAAATTAATCCACCTGGGTCAAAAGCAGCTATTAATTTTTAATCAAAACAAAATGCTCAACAGCATTGTAACTGGAATGAGAATAAAAATTGCAAAATCAGGAAGTGGCTGATAATCAAGTGTTTTTCTGCTTACATCGTTTTTATTCCAAGAGAATCGTTTGTGAATGTTACATTTGCACAATAAAGTTATGATCTGCTGCACTTTATAAGTCTTGATTTCTCAAACATCCAGCGACACTCAATACATTTTATCCTGTATACTCGCTAAGTGTGGCTTTTCTAAACACTAGTTGGTATTTGCTCGGTACATTCTTTATGCTTTTCTTTGAAAGAGCTGATCGAGCATGCTTAAGGTTTCTCCAGCTTATGGAATTTTTGTCACCCAATAAGAAACAGAGAAATTGCTAAAGTGATTGACGAAGCTCAATGCCATTATTCCCATACTTACAGGGATTTTAGAGGGTTAAACATTTAAGGAAGAAATATTAACCCCTCCTGATCGTCTATGCATTCCCCAATCCTGTTTTAACTCTTTAATTTCCTATAACAACTTACCTGAATCCACTGACATATCTCGAGAGGGGGCACAAGTTACAAATAAAAGAAGAAGTAAAATATAAGAGTATTTTGTTTAAATTTTCGTTACATTTGGTTATTTCTTTACAAAACAGGTTCTCAATTTTTTTCAGAGTTACTTTTTAAAGAGTTCCCTTTAGAATGTATCACCACAAAGGTTTGGATGATAAAACGTTAAATTTACATGGTGTAAATGATGGAAATCTGAATAGAAATTTACCGGTTTCTGATATTTTATGATATGGCATTCTGACATGATATAGTATATACATGTAGTAACCTTGAAAATGGCTCCTGCACGAGCCGACACATCGTTTTAATTTCAACTTTATGGAATAATATGTATTGCTTTTATATACGTGTGCCGCCTCACTCACGCTTGGTATATATATATATATATATATATGTGTGTGTGTGTAATTATATCAATTCTGTGTATGTGAATGTTTGTGTTTGCTCAAGGAAAGAAAAGTATATAATAATAATGGATTTAATTGCATTTATTTAGTCAACACTATTTTTTGTATATGCGATGTTGTCTGGAATATATTTTATATTATAAACTCAGACATTATGTGTAATGAGCACCTTATGTCACACCTGTAGAGACCTTTCCTGACCATTTCCTGGCGGTGGCTCCACAGATCTAGTCAGCCTAAAGCAGCTATTTAAGTTGTTTATATGGTAATGGCCCCTATTTCAATTCCATGAAGAATAATTTTAGAGCCACTGGTAAACATTTTTTTTTTATCACACTTAAAGCGTAAGATTTTCTCTGCAGTCTCTGTACCGCAGAGTTATTACTGAAAAATGTATTTTCAATGATGATTGCTTCCGTTTTCATTATTTTGGAAGTTGCTGAATAAACCAACTTCGATAAGTGCGGATTTAGACTTGCTGTTGCAGCAGCAGGATAGCTATTTTAAGAAGCCCTGAAATAATAACCTCAAACTAAATCCATACATGCATACAAACACACACCTATTTATATAGCCATACAACTCTTCAACAAACCTGTATTGCTTTTGTTTTGCAGGGAGACTTCATTAATTAAATTAGTATGTTGAATGATTGGCTATTGCTTCTCTCACAAATAGCTCTCATTAAATGAAACGATTTGCTGCTTGAAAGCAACGCTTATATCTTTTAATTAGCTTTACACTAACACAACCCTTAAGATTCTTTATTTTTTTGTTTGATTTACCGATTTGTTGATGCAGAATATATGTTGAATAGCAATTTTGTAACTTTGTATCCCAAGGATATTTTTGGTTTTCATTGTATTGTAACCGTCCCCTTGGGATAGTTGAAATAAAATGTAAACATCAATTAACACAGGTTCGAATCCCGGCAAGAGCACCTCTCCAGTAAGTGTCCTTGAGCAAGACACCTAACGGTACATACTCGCCAACCAGGACATACTTGAAAACGAGAGAAATCTCAATGTATCCTTCCTCGTAAAATACTTTCTAGAAAAAAAAACCACGTATTGGTTAGATCAGCACATATGGACATCTAAAAATAGAAAAGGGCAAGGAAATCAAAACCTGCATGCCAGATGAGCCAGAGTCCATTCAGTAGCTAAAAGGTCACACCAATCAATCACGGTCCTGGCAAAATCATAAATCATAAATGATCTGAGATTAATGCTAATAATTCGCATTGAGTCAGAAAATGTGGATGATAAAAGCAATGCATCATTAAGCACTATGTATGGTTTCAGGTAAAAATATAGTTAAAAAATGTTGCTACATATTTGGCTATTTATATGAAGAGTCATTGTAGTAAGAAATTGGCTTGTGCTGTTCATATAAAGCATGGAATATGCAGAGCTTGTTGGAAGCACACAACTATGTAGTAATTACCACAGGTTCCACACAACAGGGTATGGCTATCAGTCTTCCAAATGTT
This sequence comes from Leptobrachium leishanense, assembly GCA_009667805.1. Lineage (NCBI taxonomy): Eukaryota > Metazoa > Chordata > Amphibia > Anura > Megophryidae > Leptobrachium > Leptobrachium leishanense. The sequence continues at coordinate 257,929,742 of CM019064.1, forward strand.
AGTAGCCAAGGAATAGGGAATGATGGTCATACTGCAAGATTTGTTAAGGCTACTTAATCAGAGCAAGAAGGTTCAACGTGTCATCTCATTATATGAGCCTTTATCAAGTATTTATATATAACATGTCATTTTGACTCGTATATATCATGATGTCATGGTTTATTACATCCTGAAAATGTTTAAGGGATATTTTAAGTAAAAAACGAAAATTCCTTCTATCTTGTTTTAAAAACAATAAAAAAGGTTTAAAACCTATACGTCATTACAGAATAACTGTGCTGATCTACTTACTATGATACCACCTAGCATGCCTGGTCATATCCAATCAAATGCTGGTCAAAGAGAAATAGTAAGGGCATATATAAGGAAAAAATACACAAAATATCACATGCTGATGCATTTCCCGCTAATATACACAAATTCAGTATAATCGGTGCTCTTTTTGTGGTACCACCATATATTTTGGAAATGTGTATCTAGATTGTAAATTCCCACGGGAATAGAGCCTCTCGTCCTCCTGTATCTGCTGGCAGGAATTCTGACCTGCCTCCTGTATGTATTGTAGAATTGTCTTGTCTTTACCCTCTGCACCTTGTACAGCGCCACGGAATGGGTTGGCGCTTAATAAATAATAATACTAATATTACTCTTTCATGTAGCATAAGATCACAGTGAAGATTTTAATCTGTGATATAAGAGGCTCCGGGAGTAAAATCAGCTTCCGGATACTGGGATCTCACTTTGATTAATGGATTGATTGCCTGACTGAAAAGAACAAATTATATATACCGCATGTATTTACTGTATATGTCTGGAAGATGACATAGAAACTTGCAGCCCTTATAATCCCACACATCATGGAATTCTATAAAATGCTGCATTCTCAGATCTAAACAAACAATGAAAATTGGAAAAATAACAATATGATACTTACGTATATATCAGAAGACTTCCATATGTCATCCATACTTCCAGATCTCCCGGACATTTCCGGTCCATGATGGTATGTAAGTCATGAAATGTAATTCCAAGGCTGTCTGATTAACATCCTTATTGGTCCAGATCTTGGAATCCCTTTATTAAAATATAAAATCTACTATATATTTATAGAAAGTGGTGCTAAGGGAACAGGCTCCTTATACTATTAGTGCTCTCATAAGCTGTGGATGGTGTGGTACCTAAGATATTCCTCTTGGATACACTTGGTGTACAGCTTTTCAGTGCATAAAGCTAATTAATGTATACGTTGTGTGCATAGATTGTCTTGCACAGTCATTCCTTTACAGGTATTTCTTAGAAACATCATGTACCAACTTTTCACGGGCAATTAAGAATGTTAAATTTTCACTTTGTCAAATTAGGATATGTTGGCAAATAAATATATATGGTTACTCAAGGCTGTATTGAATATGAATATGGTTATACCTTATTTTGATGATAGCTGCCATTAATTAATTAATTTTTTTGAGAAAGGATTTTACAAGGAAAGATACATTGAGATTTCTCTCGTTTTCAAGTATGTCCTGGGTGGTGAGTATGTACTGTTAGGTGTCTTGTCCAAGGACACTTACTGGAGAGGTGCTCTTGTCGGGATCAAACCTGTGTCTCCACAGTTATAGAGCAGTGATGTTACCTCTACGTCATCCAGCTTTTTTTATTAATTAAAAGTCAGGCTATTCAGTCTTCAAAACGTTGTAAAATCTCAATTCTGAATACTCGGTACAAGTGATAATACAAGTTTTGTAAATGTACCTTTTCCGATATGATGCTCTTTCTGTGTTACTGGCTGCTAAACTATTTCTTGTGAAGCCGAGTCTACCACTCCCCACATGGTGCGTGGAAACACACGGGCATCTTCTTGTCTGTGTTTCATTATGCGCTGAAAAGCATTAAATGCTAAGGGAAGAAAAAAGGACTAACATTTTCCACAGCATGTGTGAAATACTTAATATCCACCAAAAAAATAAGAAAGAAATACCTTCAAGAATTACTCTTCTTATGCCTGCCAGTTTTACTAGACCAATATAACACTTTCAGAAGTTTTATGAGTTCCAGCATGTAACTAGAGTAGATGTCAGCTCGCTTTGAAGACACTATAATGGCCTGGCATGAAACGTGCATAGCTAGCACATTTTTTTTCACTGTTTACGAGCAAAAGTTGCTGTTTCTGACCCGGTCATTAGAAACACAATATTCCGATTTAATCAGAACCCATTTAAGTTATAGGCCCCATGTTAGCAATTAAAAATGATAAGTTCTGTATAAAATTATGTGTGATTTTATTATGTATATTTAAACAGAATCTGGCTCTCCCCTAGGGGAAAATTAATACATTGAGTTGGTAAGTGTTTTTCCTTATCATACATATATGTTAAACATATTTCCAGAAGTGTGACTAAGAGAACTGTGAATTTCAGCAAAGGCATTGGACAGAGGTGTAACTAGAAACCTCAGGGCCAGGTGCAGGAATCATGGCGGGCCCCCCACCCCCCCCCCCCCCACCCTAAGCAAAAACATATTTTGTCCTCACGTCAACATGTCTCCTCCAGGTCAACAATGTTGACTCCAGACAATCAGTGTCCCATATTTTCCAGGTCCACTGTGACCTCGAGTCCATCCCATTTTTAATGTAATGTGCACTATGTGTATCTCACAGCTCCACAGCAATAAACCACACAGTAATGTGCGGTGTGTATGAGCATATCACAGAGCTCCACAGCAGTAAAAATCTGTAATATGCAGTGTGTATGAGCTTATAGTAGAGCACCACAGCAATAAAACTCACAGTAATGTGCTGTGTGTATGTGGTATCACAGAGCTGCACAGCAATAAAACTCACAGTAATGTGCGGTGTGTATGAGCGTATCACAGAACTCCAAAGTAAAACTCACACATAAGTACAAAATAAATTTAGAAAATAATTATATATATATATAAAATATAGACAAGCCCCCTGGACTCAAGGGCCCAGGTGCGGTGGCACCCTCTGCACCCCTGGGTAGTTACGCCCCTGGCATTGGATAACAGTGCACAAATCTTAAAGCAACTATAGAAAATAAATCTATAACTATAAATTAAAGTTCTCTCTGAAAATAAACCCCATAGTGGCCTTCGGTCACGAAATTTAAAACTTGATTCACCCATGATACGGTGAAGATAGGAAGAGACATTTTTCCTGGTTATTTAACCCATTCACTACCATGCACTTTAGCTTAAAAACACATAGAGGGTTATTCAGAGAGCACCGAATTGTTGCCGACAATTCGGTGCTCTATCGTTGCCCGCACTTCGAGGAATCAAAGTTCCCCACCCTGCTGTGAATTCAGCATTCACCGCAGGGTCTCCGGAGTGCAGGGAAAACCTGCCGAACTCCCAACGGAACCACCACAAAAAGCATGTCGTACATGTTGGAAAAAGCGGACGAGCCGCCGATCATAGCGCACAGCAGTCGCTGGAAAAAGCCGACAGGTAGACGAACGGGGTAAAAAAACAAACAATGTGATTTAAAGTGTCAAAATTGAAACCCGGTTTGCAAAAAAACTTCTGAATGAAAATGTCTGGAATTTACATATAAGATCCTATGAATGATAATAAAAAGGTCTGTTACAGAAAAATGAAAAAACGATTTAAAAAAAATGTAGAAATGTTTTGCTGAAAAATGCCTAAAAGATCCTAAAAAAATCAACAAAGAGACTTTTTACTGCGGATTAAAATAATAATGGTTTATTAGATATTGAATTAAAATGGGAACATTAACATTGAAGTCTATGGGATTCTCCTGAATAAACCTGTCAAATGAAACCACTGAACAGCAGGGCACATCTGCAACTTTTCACTGCTGTTCTGTTTAAATTCAAGCGTTGCATGAGCGTTTTAACACTAAGATTGTAATAGGGCCCTAAATGTGGTTTCTTGTCTTGTACAGGTTCAAGTCGAATTTGTATTATTGGCATACAGGCAGAAATGGCCTTTGTGTCAAATGATGTAAATGTGTGGCAGATAGACAATAGAAATGGTCAGATCTCCTAATTATGGGGATTTGTAATGATTATAATGAGATTATTAGCAATACAGCCTCCACTAATTACCAATGGAATATAAAAATAGTATCAGTATGTGCCTCCACTATGACTGCATCTGGGAATTACAGGAACACCTTGTATCTGTACTGTACAGGGATTTTCAGAAATTATAAACCCCTGAATCTTATGTCTGTATAGCAGACAGTGGACCCAGAGCTCTCCCTGTATTCTGACAAATCCCCGACTGTTGTAATGCTAAACAACAGTTGTTGAACTTTTTGTTACAATTAAGATGGAGGCTGCACCTTGTAGCTTCTTTACAGTAATACAAGGAGACAGAAGTGAGAGCTCAGGTATCACCTCATGTGAACACTAATCATAAATGTAAAAGTATGCAAATGGTGTTTTCTATGCATACTTTTGTAATACGTTATATGCACACAGGGGAGACGGGGCGTGCTGTACCGGCCTGTGGTGTTTAGACCCACCCACCATGAGAACGGCATGGTATGCTCCGCTGGGGAAAGGGTTTGACTATATTGACTAGTTAAAATATTTGACTGCTGTATTAGACTAGATTGCTTTAAAGGTTTTGCTTTTTTGTTTATTCTAACATTAGGTTCATGCTAAAGCAGTTTCGTTACATTTTCCTCTAAATCCCCTTTAAAAATCGAGGTATTTCAACTTTCCATTGCTTTTTGGACTTCTCTTTTGACTTATTTATGTTGGTTTTCTTCAAAAATAAGCAAATGAGCCATTATTTTGTGTGCTTTACCAGAAGCTCTCTGACCTATTAATTTAAAGCATAAACGAAAAGGTGTGGTTGAAAAAAACCCCTATATTTTCAAATACTGTACTCTGCTTTTATAATCATCTCAGCTTTCACATTTTGTCTTTGGACAGAGCATCAGTACAGTTAAGATGGTTTGGCTTTATAGACGCCTTGTAAAGCTTTGCTCTTGGAAAGTCCATGCAAGTGCTGGAGTATTATACTACTTCTATAATGTCCTCATCTGGGATATAAAGTCGTAACATAACAATCTGTAATGCTGTTTTGTGTTTCTAGAGCTAAAAGGAAGCAGCGAGATGGTTAAAACACGGTTCATAAATTGAAGTCCTAATATACACAGTAGAGGAGATATACAAATAATGGTTTAATTATTGCTCTTTAGTGTCATAGCAATTGTATTGTAGCAAGAGAAACAGGATACACAGAGGTGCCTTCCAGGCGTTTTAACAAATGGAAATGGAAACTTTGCTCATTACTTGCTTGCTGTGCATGCTGCTTTGATAAAACTCTTGGAAGGAACCCTTATGCTGTTTCTCCTGTTATAAGTGCAGAGACTGTTCGGAGTTTGGGTGTTTTCTAATGCACCTACACTTGCCTCAGATCTAAGATGTAGTGGCAGTGTGAGAGTTTGCCACCAAATTCCTTCTTTCCGACTGATATATCCACTTGACGTACCAATTAGTGCTTAAGGCTTTTTCTTAATTGGGCAGCCACAGTACATGCAGGGTATACAAATAATCAAGAAAATAAAACAAATATAAACCAAAAGCCTTCTCCTCATTCAGAGTATGAATGAGGTCAGAAGTGAACATTATCACATTGGGCAGCTAAGCTGCTTACCAATAAAGCAAAACAAAATAAAGTGTACATCCCTTAACTTCAGGATTTTGTCCAGGGGCGTAAGTATTAGGGTACAGAGGGTCCCACTGCACCCAGGCCCTTGAGTCCGGGGGGGTCCACACTCGCCTGCCTGGGCGCTGCCTGTATTTTAATATACATACAGTATATATATATATATAAAGAGAAGTAGATAGTGGCAGCACTCAGAAATTTTGATAAAAAATAAATAAATTATTGAGCCATAGTTAAAATAGGACCGACGTTTCGGCTCGCACAGGAGCCATTTTCAAGGTGATACATATGTTATACAAACATGTTTAAATAGAGGTTATCTTAATTAGAGTACCAATCAGAGAAGCCGATTCAAGCAGCTACTACACCTGAAATTCAACTTAATTAAATTAAATAAATGATCGAGTAGCGTCATGAAGCCAAAACGCCCTACGACATCCAGGGGATAAATCCGGTATCATAGCAACTATAAACAACAACTTTAAAAAGCACTAGTAAACTTGAATGAGAGAGGAACCTGCAAAACAATACAGACTAACGTCTGAGCAATCAGCACACAGAAAGCATCAGTTTACACTAGAATCACCTTATTCAGCTATATATATTGATCCCATACATATGAACAAACAACTTCGCTCCATCATCGATCATATAAAAAACATGAGAAGGAGACATACTCATTGAGTCCCCTAGGTGCAACAGTATCTAACGTTCTTATTCAATATGTTTCCCTTTGCAGCAATCGTTGAGATTGATTACCACCCCTAGGTAGTGGGGTAACATGATCAATTGCTACAAAGCGTAATGCGGGTATACGGTGTTGAAGTGCCAAAAAGTGTTTGGCCACCGGCTTATCTGTATGACCATCCCTGTACGCCGTATTGATAGATGAACGGTGACCCCGTATGCGGTCTCTGAGTGTAAAATCGGTCTTACCGACGTAAGTCAGACCGCAAGGACATGTAATCATGTATATAACAAATTCTGTTAGGCAGGTTATACGATGTCTAATCTTATATACTATAGTTAAAGGGTGTGCAAATGTGGCTGAGGCATTCATATGATTACATATAACACAATTCATACATTTAAAGCATCCTGTTTTTTGGAAGGGTGTTTTGGTATCATAGGATTTAATCGCATCTGTATGAACTAGCCAATCCCTCAAATTCCGACCTCTAGAATAACTAATGAGAGGCTGGATTTTGAAGGTTGTAGGTAGTGAGCGGTCATAGATAAAAGTATTGCAGTGTTTTTTAATGGTGTTAGCTACCTTTACGCTATGTGTATTGTACTGCAAAGGAAGAAAAATTCTTGCTGGTTTCTTTGGTTGAGGGGTATGGTAAGTATGTATGCATTGACTCGCTTTAGTTAAAGAGCTATCTAAGATCTTTTTCGAATAGCCTCTTGCTAAGAAGCATTGGTACATCTCATTAATTTGTTGTTTACAAAGTTCCGTATCGCTATTATAACTTAATACTCATAAGAATTGAGAAATAGGGAGTGAGTTTTTAAGATGTTGGGGATGGCTATCTGCTCGCAGAATAGAATTTCTATCTGTTTACGAAAAAGTGTGTAACCCAGCTTATTCCCTGTGCGAAAAATAGTAAAATCTAAAAAAGATATAGTCGTACGGCTGCTATTAGTCGTTAATTTAACTGGGCTATCAAGAGCAATAATCCCTTCCACCATTGCACCAAAGTTATCCTCATCACCATCCCATATTAAAAAAATATCGTCAACAAAGCAACAATAATATAAGATCTGATGACCATGTTTCTCCAATAGATGTGTTCATTCAAAACAATACATGTAAAAGTTGGCGGATGTTGGTGCCATAGAAGCACCCATCGCCGTGCCTGCACACTGTAAATACAGATTTTTTTCAAATTTGAAATAATTTTGATGTAGAGCTATATGTCGTAGCTCAAGTAAATATTCAATTGGCGGTCCATTTATAATGCTGGGACTCTTGTAGAACCTGTTGTACACATCTAATTCCATCACTATGGGGAATGATAGTGCATAAGCTCCTAACATCTATAGTAGCCATAAGCCACATTGTTGAAGGTAAATTAAGCCCTTTTAATTTCTCAAGAAGATGTGGAGTATCTTTAATACACGTTGGTAAGTGAAGCATACTCTCCTTAGTGACATAGAACCTATTGGCAGATATATAGACTAACAGTCCACCTCTTGCCGACACTATAGGACTAGGTGGTATTTGTTGATTTTTAAGGACTTTAGGTATTGTATCTAGCACCGGTATTTTAGGGAACTTGACAGTAAGAAATGCCGCTATGGTTTCCGTAATATAGCCTGCTTGTAGTCCCATATTCACAAATGTAGAATTTTTTTCAGAGAATTCTTTAGTAGGGTCATATGTCAATCTGCGATAAACATTAGGATCAGATAGCTGTTGCAGGATTTCATTGCGATAATAAGAATAGTCCATAATAACTATGGCGCCCCTTTATCCGCAGGTCGTACAACAATTTTAGGATCTGAGGACAACTCCTTAAGAGCATCATATTCCTCTTTGGTAAGGATAGATCTACCTGGAATCTTAGTTTGTAAAATATTAGCTGTTTCTTCTTGTAGAATCTTAGAAAAAGTATTGATAAATGCATTCCCTGTTTTAGCATCCACGGTGTTTTTCAATTTCAGCCTTGTAGGTGGAGCAAAAGTTGTGTTGCCTTCTTTTAATGCGTTCTTGAATAGATATAGTCCTGTGAATTTTATAGTTTTGCACTTCTGTTTCAAAGATTTTGGGCTTGTTGGTAGGTACAAAGGTTAAACCTTTATTAAGAACCTGTATATGGGCCGACGTGAGTTTTCTTGATGACAAATTTAGGACAGAAGCTATTTCCTGTACGTCGGGGGTCTCCCTCTTGTATTTCTGCCCCCTCCGACTTCTTCTTGCCCTTTGGTTCTGTTTTGACCTGTAAGACCAGTCCGACCCCTGGTTTAGATCCGTGTATCGTTTACCATCTGTGTGTCGTGAGACTGATTGCCCCCTAAAAAACTCACTCCCTATTTCTGAATTCTTACGAGTATTAAGATATAATAGCGATACGGAACTTTGTAAACAACAAATTAATGAGATGTACCAACGCTTCTTAGCAAGAGGCTATTTAAAAAAGATCTTAGATAGCTCTTTAACTAAAGCGACTCAACGCATACATACTTTCCATACCCCTCAACCAAAGAAACCAGCAAGAATTTTTCTTCCTTTGCAGTACAATACACATAGCGTAAAGGTAGCTAACACCATTAAAAACACTGCAATACTTTTATCTATGACCGCTCACTACCTACAACCTTCAAAACCCAGCCTCTCATTAGTTATTCTAGAGGTCGGAATTTGAGGGATTGGCTAGTTCATACAGATGCGATTAAATCCTATGATACCAAAACACCCTTCCAAAAAACAGGATGCTTTAAATGTACAAATTGTGTTACATGTAATTATATGAATGCCTCAGCCACATTTGCACACCCTTTAACTGGACAAGTATATAAGATTAGACATCGTATAACCTGCTTAACACATTTGTTATATACATGATTACATGTCCTTGCGGTTTGGCTTACATCGGTAAGACCGATTTTACACTCGCATACGGGGTCACAGACCGCATATGAGGTCACCGTTCATCTATCAATATGGCATACAGGGATGGTCATACGGATAAGCCGGTGGCCAAACACTTTTTGGCACTTCAACACCGTTTACCCGCATTACGCTTTGTAGCAATTGATCATGTTACCCCACTACCTAGGGGTGGTAATCGATCTCAACGATTGCTGCAAAAGGAAACATGTTGGATAAGAACGTTAGATACTGTTGCACCTAGGGGACTCAATGAGTATGTCTCCTTCTCATGTTTTTTATATGATCGATGATGGAGCGAAGTTGTTTGTTCATATGTATGGGATCAATATATATAGCTGAATAAGGTGATTCTAGTGTAAACTGATGCTTTCTGTGTGCTGATTGCTCAGACATTAGTCTGTATTGTTTTGCAGGTTCCTCTCTCATTCAAGTTTACTAGTGCTTTTTAAAGTTGTTGTTTTTAGTTGCTATGATACCGGATTTATGTCGGATGTCGTAGGGCGTTTTGGCTTCATGACGCTACTCGATCAGTAATTTAATTTAATTAAGTTGAATTTCAGGTGTAGTAGCTGCTTGAATCGGCTTCTCTGATTGGTACTCTAATTAAGATAACCTCTATTTAAACATGTTTGTATAACATATGTATCACCTTGAAAATGGCTCCTGTGCGAGCCGAAACGTCGGTCCTATTTTAACTATGGCTCAATAAAATTTGTTTTTTTATCAAAATTTCTGAATGCCGCCACTATCTACTTCTCTTTATATATAGAATTTTGGCGAAGCACCACTGTGTATGGAAAGAATACTGGAAGGTGTGCAGGACGATTGGGGAAATATATATATGTATATAATTATATATTTATTTTATACTTATTTGTGAGTTTTACTCTGGAGCTCTGTGATACACTCATACACACTACATATTACTGTGAGTTTTGTTGCTGTAAACCTCTGTGATTTACACTGATACACACTGCACATTACTGTGAGTTTTATTGCTGTGGAGCTCTGTGATATGTTCATACACACTGCACCCTGCTGTGGAGCTCTGTGATACGCTCATACACACCGCACATTGCTGTGAGTTTTATTGCTGTGGAGCTCTGGGATACGTTCATACACAGCGCACATTACTGTGAGGTTTATTGCTTTGGAGCTTTGTGAGATACACATAGTGCACATTACATTAAAAATGGGATGGACTGAGGAGGTCATAGTGAACCTGTAAAAAATGGGACACTGTCTGGAGTCAACATTGTGAACCTGGAGGGGACCAATGCATGTTGACGGTATGAGACAAAATATGTTTTTCCGGGGGGGGCCCATCATAGTTCTGAACTTCCTACACCTGGACCCTGAGGTTTCTAGTTACGCCTCTGGTTTTGTCTCCTTCTCTGCTGCATCCAGCACAAAAACTACTCTCTCAGAGGGAACCATCGTACCTATAACGGTAGGGCAGTCTTAATCAACAGCCAGCTTAGAACCCTATAGGGTAAAAGAGCTTCCTCCATCCACCTGCTGGAAAAAAATGGTGGTCTATCACCCTGCCCCTAACCACACTGACATCCCTAATGGATGTTTATCAATAGAAAATGTTGAGTATTTTTATGCTAAAAACAGGATTGTTCAATGAACAAGTTGGAAGAAAAATTAGAAAAGACTGATCGGGAGCAGTATATTAGAATATAAAATAATATACATGATGTAAATTCAGTTGTTTCCGCAAAACAAGGATAAGTCATTATGGGCCATGCGTGGAAAGAATGTCAGTTAGAATGGACGTTCTTTCCTCACGGTCACCCTTGTGGCCTCCTCGCTGTGCACACATTTGTGCACACCACTCTAGAAAGCTGGAGCCTCCTATGGAGAAGCGCATCTGTTGTAGCTGATCGACGGGGATGAAAACAGCACTCCCATTGTAGCTTGCGTTACTAGTATGCACGCTACGTTGTGTGGTGCTCCCAGTCATCGTGCCGCTTAGATGGACTCTAAGGGGGGTCACAACGGTCTCACTTGCGCTCGTGTGGTCCCTGCCTAACTGTGAAAATTACTTTATTTCAGATAAAATAAATTTGCCTTTCCTGTATTCTAATAATGTTATAGTACTTACAACATGAAAGCAGATTTAAATAAACATTATATCATACTTTAGTTATTTATTTTGCTTTATAAGGATTCCATTCATTTTCTTTCAGAAATATATTAACGCTTTTGTAAGGTCTTGGTGTTCTTCAAACTCTTAATGCAACATTAAGAATAACTTTTGAGCTCACGTAATTCCCATCCTTAAAATGTATGACTCTAGACATTTATTACTTTGTTAAAGTCAGGAAAGTGTGTTTTCAGCAGTTTTACGTATAGTGCAGTACTTCATAATTAGTGCAGCGGACACAAATCTAATATGATAAGAGGGTTAGGACTCTTTCAGGAGATAATAAAAGAGCATTAAAATACAAACAAGGAGAAAATCGTGATTTATTTAAGAAATGTTTCACTGGCTCGTATTCATGACACTCACTTTGTTTTAATAGGTTCCCGAGGTTATTGTTTTAACAACTCTGCCAGACAAATGAAATAGTGGGGGTCAGATCTCACATTCATTATTTTTTAACCATTTTACTTCTAAGACTAGCATATGCAGAGCTTACTGAAAGCTTGCGTACTATAGCTAGTGTTAACTGAAGAACAAAATGTACATCAGACATTAAAACAGCTTCGTCCTTTACAAATTAAATATCACTTACTTTGATTTCTAATGACAGAGGAAAGTTATACTACTTTTAAACCAATCGTACACAGACTTTTATCTACCATGACTTCCAGTGAACAATCAGTATACTGATTTCTCCTTTTTCACGGCGTTCCAGGCAAGATGGATCTATCCTCATTGATCAAAAGTGCAGACATTATTAAAGAAACCATTGGTACCACCAGGTTTTTACACACTATGCATCAAGTGACGGACCACCAGGCAAGCCCAGACGTTTGTGGCTTGGATCTTGGCACACCACTTGGAGGATATTCAAGAACAACCAACCCTGCAGAGGTTATTTCTCCACAGAATAAAGTATCAGCATTAACTGATATTTAAACGCCTTTGATAAGTCGACACTAGCTCTGATGTTTTGATTCTTTTGTAATGTCTTTGGTTACAAGATGTCTTAATATTGGTTACATCATCAAATCATTCTTTGGGGCCCAGCCTTCATTATGACACTGGTTACTATAAAATGTGTTTAAAAAACCTCAAATTAGATGTATGTTTTTACGGGGTACTTTACAAGAACAAAATGAGCTTGTCTCTCAAGATTCTTACTTGGAGAAAAAGAAAATTCTCCAAGAATATTCATGGTGATCTCCCTGCATTTTGAATTAAGGCTAAATCATGCTAGTTGAGTAAATGAATAATATATATATATAAACAAACATTCCAAAGCTTTTGCACTGTCAGGATTTTTATGTATCAACCATATGATCAGTCTACAGATGCATGGCAACTCTCGCCTCCAAGACTTCTCAAGGGCAGCACCGGTCCTGTGGAATGACTTGCCTCACCCTATCAAACTCTACCCTGATCTTCAGGCCTTCAAGAAATCCCTTAAAACTCATCTCTTCAGATTAGCGTACTAAAACATGGATGCAACTCATCCCTCAGCTCAGCTACTCACACATGATTGAAGCTGCTCCTAAGGCCCCACCATTCCCAAACCATTGGCACTAATGATCCTGCTATCTAGTAAAATTTCTCTTGTCTACCTCAACCCCAATCCCTCTAGACTGTAACCTCCTATGAGCAGGGCCCTCTACAGCTCCTTTTCCCATCCTATGTCCGTTGATCTGTATCACGTTCCCCTTGGTTATTGTAAAGCGCTGCGGAAACTGTTGGCGCTATATAAATGATGACAATAATAATGCAAAGAAACCTGCACATGTTAAAAATCATGGTAACTGTGAGGTTTATAAAAAAATCTATTGGGCTCTAGTATGGCTGAAGACCTTTTATGACTATAACTTTTTATTCCAGTTGATTTTCCAGCACACAGGGTTAATTAATATCCGCTCAGAAAAAGGTGAGGGATGTATATATATATATATATATTTAAACTACTATGCACCCAGTAAACTATTGTATTCTATGGAAAGCATGAAACATTTTAAAGTTTGAAATGTGATTCTCTGCCACAGACAAACACAGAAAAATAAAATTTTGTGCTTGTTTGTAAAAAGTCAGCTGGTGGTTTTCCACCAACTGTTTTCCTGTAGATCTCAATTTATGTAACACCGATATAAAACAGTTTGCTGAATGCATGGTCGAGGACATGTAAGTGGTTCCGTTGATTTGGAGAGATGAAAAAGAAGTGAGAGTGAAACCGAAGCAGTTTTATCAAGTCTGAGAAGAGCTGGAGGGCCACAGGACTTTATTTATTGATACTGAATAGATGGCTGTGTTGAATGTCACTGCAGAGATGTTATGAACAGTATCATTTTCAGCCAACAGGAGAGCTAGTGTGTTTGTCAGTTTCTCCTCAAGACAGTGATTGTGCCATCCATTTGGAAAATTACACTATACTTCCACTCTTTGCAAACACTGCGGTGAAAGGCCTTTTCATTTAATTTCCACTTTACTTCCCATGTGAATTGTTTATTTCTCTACACGTTTCAGCAGAGGTCAGACAAGCTGACCTTTGTCAGTATCCAAAGGCAGGCCAGACAGGAATATTAGTTTTATTATATTTTTTTTTTCTAACACACCACAGATGCCTTTGGAACCTGAGTGTCAAAAGTTAAAGATGTTATTACTTAAATATTATATATTTATAATGCGTACTTTTATCCAAGCAGAAATCTAAACGCCTCACTATTTCATCTTTTTTCAAGTTCAGGTTTACCTACTTGTGGTCAACAAATGAATGTTGCGTTGGTGTATGAATAGTTATAGCTAAATAATGAGTCCACAGATATCAAAAAAGGATTATTTAGTAAACACTGACTTGTAGCAAATTCAATAAGTAATATGGAGGTCAATCTAACCATGTCAAGAATATAAATCTGGTAGAGAATTTTATACTGTGGTTATTAGCTCCCTTAATTTTTCTGGTTTTCTGATTAAACTCCCAAATGTCAGAAAGTAAGCAGTTATCTTTCGATAGGCTGCACTCTGGTATGTACGATGAGTCCACTGAGCAGCAATTACAGCTTGAAAAATCTCAGATATGGTGGCCTATTTCTCTAAAGTACTTTTACTTGATTGCCCAGTCAGAGGATATAATATGATTTTGTACTTAGGGACCCAGCTCATATTTACAGCCCACAGACCTAGTTAGAGAAGGTTAAAGAGAAGATTGACTTGACAGCGAGCATGATTGCTTAGGGGTCCGAAAAATCATTAAAGCTTGTCCTCTTAAATGTTGATTGTCCCCCAGTGATTTATTGACAAAACACAAAAAGTGTTCTATACTGCACGCTAATTATATGTATGAGACCAGATCTCCTGGGAAATTAAATAAAATTTACAGCTTGATGGCTTTTATGCTCTGGGGATACTTACCTTTTTAATAAGATCTTTTAGCTGGGAATATTTATGAGGTTAATGTCTGTGGACTCCAGCAGTCCTAACCTTTACAACAGAAAAGGGACAGTGCGCACGCTGTAATTTTTTTCCCTTTGTTGCAGACATGGCTGCAATAAAATAGACTGTAAAGCAGAGAGATCTTTCTTGTAAAATGGTCTGTATTTTTAATGGTCAGCTCAGAAGTGTATTGGGATGTGATTCCCAAGCTGAGCAATGCATAAACCATGCATATATGAATATGAATGTCATCCCGTATAAAGATAAAGCAATGATATATGAACAGCCATAATGAGTAAAGTCACAACTAATTGGGCAATTTAAAAAGTAACATATGTGTGTTATCTGTGTATTCACCTAGGACCTTACCACCTCCTTCAAGCTAACGCTAGCGCTCACGTTAGCGCTAGCTTAAAAGAGGCGATGACGCTCCGTACAGATCACCCATTAGTGAATCGGTATTGGCGATTTGTAGCGCGAGTTTACTGTACTTTGCGCTCCCTATACTTAACATGGTGAGCGCAAAGTGCAAGCAGAGATTAACTAGCGTTCGGATCACAAGGCCCTAACTGAAAAGTTAACACCAGCTCAGAGCTGCTTCAGAATCAGTAAGCAGCAGCTGAAAAGCCCCCCAAAAATCAAATATTCACCTCTCCCCCCGGGTTGAGAACGGCAGCCTGATCCACCACTTCTGGCTGCCGGGATCAGAGTGAGATTGGGGGGGATGTCCCCTGTATCTCTCCGCGATCACTCCACCGCGAGAGGCGAGATCCTGCCGGTAATGTGACCCGGCAGCAGAAGTCTCCATGGAGTCTTATGGACTGCATGGAGGGAATACTCGGGATGTCGGGCACCCGCAGCCTAGTGTCCACTATGGGTCAGCTAGCTGGGCTCAGCGCCTGGCTTGTAATCTGCTGGTGAAACCAGGACGTAAAGGGGAAATTAGCGAATGCAAATTTTTCGCCTTCGCATCCCGATTTTAGCTCAGGGAACCTGACAGTGCCCTTAGTGTGCAAAATATTTAATGTCTTCAAAGAGAAATACAGTAGATACTCAAGTATACTGCTAGATTTTGGTGACAAACGTTTACCTTAAAATCGGATGGGTCACATTATATTCGAGACATCTGCATCGCGTTTAAAAAAAACTTGACTTGCTCAGGGATCCCAAGTCTCCCGGAAATTCCGGTAGTCTCCCTGAAGTGAATGTGGGCTCCCTGACGTCCGCAAACACTTCAGGAACTCCCAGATTCGGGAGAGATGGGATCCATTACAGCCAGAGGGCACTCTCGGTCTACGCCAATCATTCTAGATTATCTTAAAACCTGAGCATGCACCCTCGCTCCGCATAGCACGCGGGGAGCTGAAGTTTTTTGACCTCTGGCTCCAGCAGGCTCATCCACTGCGTTATCCGTCAATAGCCCCACCCTGTATTGTCCCAGCCTGATGTCACTGCAGATGCGCTGTGCGATTCTCCTCACATTCTGAGTGTGAGGAGAATCACGCGGTGCCTCTGCAGTGATGTCAGGAGCTCATTTGGGGGGCTGGCTATTGACAGCGCGGTGGATGAGCCTTCTGTGGCCAGAGGTCAGAAAACGACACCTCCCGGCGTGCTGGCTATCGGTGAATGATTCACTGCGTTGGTCACCTCGCTCCGCCGGCCATCTTATCGCAGGTAAAGGAGACGGGCAGCGTCATACTTAGTAACAATTACAATCGTTCTAGAGTAGAGCACCCTGGTCTGAATGTGTTAAGAGAACCGCAAAGGATTTTAATTGTTTACCAGTACAGTATACATTTATAATTTTGCTCCTCACAGTATATACGAGACTTAAGCATCCTCTCATTTCCATAATAAATCTCTATCCATTGCATTATATTCGGGTTGCGTTATACTCGAGTATCTACGGTATGTAAATTTGCAATGTCCCATTCTGTTCTAGCCAGTTACATTATAAAGTGTATCTATTGATTTTGGTTTTTTAAATAATGCTAACTAATGATACTGTAAGCTGAAGGGGAGAAACCCAGAGAGGTTAATCATTAACCCCTACTGAATCTCCCTTCACCTCAGTTTTCATTTCATATCTTTAAAAAAATGATCTTTATTCCAACACCAAGGTCTCCTTCGGTACTGTTCTTCTCTGACCTGTTTCTTCTTGTAGCAGATGATGTCAATGGGCTGAGCTCTCACTTGTGTTCAACCAATTGGTGTCACAATTTGTAGCACACTGTCACAATACAATAGAAACCGTAACACAACTGCAGAGTGGGAGACTGGTCTTGTTTTTGAAGTGTCCCAGTAGTGAATCATTGAGGATTCTTCAGAGGATTAGGAAACAATGTATCAAGTTGCAGAAGATTGGAGCTGGAACCCTGTATCGTTCCACATAGTTACATAGGCTGAAAAAAGACATGCGTCCATCAGGTCCAGCCTTCCACACATCCTAGGTTCTGGTTTCATTCTGGTTTAAAGGAGAGTCTCAGAAGGCTTTATAGTAAATTATGTAGAAGAGGGAATGGCTTATAAAATGAAGCTAAAGTTGAGCACCAGAACAGCTGAATGGTTTACTTGGTAATCTGAGATCGGACCGTCAATGGAGGTGGCTCAGTAAAGCATTGGCAAGCAACAACTGTAGTTGGGACAAGCAAATGGGTTAGTAGACAGAGTGAAAGATACAGAATAAGGAGCCAGCAATCAATGTCAGAACAGGCAAGGTCTGGCAACTGTTTAGAAGACAAGACAGGTTTGTGGTACAGAACCACAAGGCAGCAAACAATGTTTGGACATACAAGATTTGGCACATGTTTAAGATATAAGACATGGTTTGAGTTGCAGAAACATAATAATATAGTCAGGATGGAAAGCCTTAAGTCAGTCAGCAAAAGTACATAGGAACAACACAACAATATAGAAGTACAATTTAAATATTCATCAGTACTTTGCTTTTTCTGCAGATTTTTTTTCTAGGAAGCAGGTATCGCTAGTCTAGGAACTCACTGCATCACCTTAGATGGTTTAAAAGCACACAAAACTTGTGAACTGTATATCAATCAAGTAAATCCTTTAGACATAATGCAACAGCACTGATGGGAGAGCATTTATTTACATTATGCACCATTATGAAGGTATTTGTGAAGAAAGAACACTAGTGGGATATCTTAAACACTTTACAATAAACTTTAAGAAGCACCGAAAAGTTGATGACCAAGAAGCCGAGAGGTAAAAAGAGAACGATGTAAACAGGGGATACAACAATATAATACATTTTTTTAAGGATAACTTCGCAGGTTTTTTTTAATATATTTTTTTCACAAATGTCCATGAAATATTAAATCACCTGCTGAGTAAAGACAGTAAGTGATAGGACATTATAAATAGAGACAACTGTAGCAGTGGGGTAAACCCGCAAGAGTGCTTGCCAAATTGAAAATGGGTATATTCACTAATAAAAAGTTAAACACTCGTACATATTTCATACATAATTTTTATGCGTAACAATGTGTAACTCAAATGATGTATAACTGGATGACTAGTAATATCATATCTTCTTTCTTTGATTTGCCTGTGTATTTTTCTGTGTGTGTACTATACAGACATGTCACATTTGTCATGTAAAATTAAGATGTAATCCATTTTCATGGTGTAATTAACTTTACATCCTTAGACGCACCAAGCTCACTATTAATTAGTCATACCTTTACAGATAGTATAGCAGAGGAAAACTGTTCCGCATACTGCAAGAACAAGGTGAGCCCATGGTGGAATATTGTATATTCTTCTCATACACCGTATGTGACTATTTTAGCATTTGTTATACCCCTTTAATACCGCAATACTGTTAACCTGATCTTCAAAAGCACCATCAGGCGCCTATATCAAGTTCAATCTGGTCTTATTATGGAGGAATGCAAACAAATTTCACTTTTGCTGAAAACAATGTTTGAAAATGAGCTCCAGAAAATATTCCTAAAGTTTCAGTACATCAGACAAGACAGCTGGTGTACTTGTACTCTTTGAAGTGTTGTGGTGACGCACAGCAGTTCAAGCTGCAATACTGTGACTGACCAGAAGAAGGAGTGCTCTGCCTGTCATTTGTCTCTATTTGCAATGTAATGATATTACAGTGCATTTAAACGGTGTATGTAGATGTGTATATGTGTGCACTTGTGGGAGTTTGTGTAGGTGTGGTATTGATATTGTTAAAAGGATACTATAATGTTAAAACAGAAGGAAGTATGAAACAAAGGGTTTTATCATCATTCTCTCTGAAGCCTTTCCATACAACCCCCTTCTATTTTTACCTTTTAGGTTTCTTTAAAAGCTCACTTAAATTCAGGGCTGGTCCCCCTCTCTGCAGTATTGTTGGCTGGTCCCTGATCTCTGTAGTATTTAAACGCTTCCAGCTCAGCATGTCATGTGACCTCATGGGCGCTGGGTGCTCCAGCCAATGCAGTAGCTCTCAATGCAGGAAGGCTTTGAAAAAATGGATGGGGCTAGTATTCAATACTAGTATTCAGTGTACTTCAAACCCAGGAAACCTGTATTAAGGGACTCCTGAGCTGGGGTTCTGTGCGGGACTAAGCCCCTGCATCTGGATGGGTGAGTAAGCCTTTGAGCCCCCTTCCAATGGGGGGTAGTAGGGAAATCACAGTAGTGCATCCACTCAGATATGGTTGAGTGCTTACAATATGTAGAGTGTCCCCTTAAGGTGTAGTGTAACATGATTTTCCATAAAACCATTGGTTCCTTTCAGGGATTTTATGGAAAACCACTTGAGAGTGAAGGAGTAATGGCATATTTAAGTTTTCATTGAATCGAATGAAAAATGGTTCTAAAAGCATAGGGTACTATCACCTTGTTAATGCCAGTGCTGGTGCTCATATAAATGAGTGTTAGCACTAGAATAGTTGAGGTGATACCCCTGTATCACTTCCCGATCGAGTTAAAATACCCAATATATTGACATCTAAATCCACTGCATATACCATCTATATATTGACTATATATACACTGTTTGTGTCCAATATTGACACTGTTTATGTCCAATCCAGGTACTTGAATACTATATTCTAAAGAGCGAGTGTATCGCTCCTTTATCAGTTAAAACCCGCGAGTAGCGCCGCACTAAGGGGTACCCACACTTTTTCCTCGAGTTAAAATACCCGTTAGCGAATCGGTATTGGTGCTTTTTAGCACCAGCTAACTGTGCTTTGCGCTCTCTATACTTAACATGGGGAGCACAAAGCATAAGCAGAGAGTAATTAGCATTAGGATCACAAAGTTTACTAAAAAGGTTAGCACCAGCCTAGAGCTGTTGCTAACTGATTCCGCTTCTGCAGAATTAGTTAGCAGCAGCTGTCAACCCTCCAAAACATCAAATACTCATCTCTTATCCCGTGGCGAGAACCACGGCTCGATCTGCCGCTTCTAGCTGCTGTGAGCAGAGTGAGACTGGGGAAAAAAGTCCGCGATCACTCTGCCAATCTGCAGGATCTCACGAGAGGTGAGATCCTGTAGGTCATGTGACCTGGCAGCAGAAGCCTCCAAAGAGTCCTATGGACTCCATGGAGGAGATGCTTGGGATGGTGCTTTAGCCCTGCCTGGAGCATCCTGGATCCTAATGGCCGCTACGGGGCAGGCTGCTGGACTCGGCGCCTGCCCCGTAATCTACAGGTAAAACAGGGACACTAAGGGGAGATTGGCGAAAGCTCATTTTTCCCTTAGCGTCGCGATTTTTTTTTGAGAAAGGATTTTCACCAGGAAGGATAAATTAAGATTTCTCTTGTTTTCAAGTATGTCCTGGGTGGCGAGTATGTACCGTTAGGTGTCTTGCCAAGGACACTTACTGGAGAGGTTGCTCGCGGGGATCGAACCCATGACTCCAGAGGCTCTCTCCATGCAGAGCAGTGACATTACCTCTACTCCACCGTACGTGATAGGGCCTATAGTGTGTCATAAATATGTGCAAACCTCCAAATAAGCTTCAGAATGACAGCAAAATTAGACTAGAAAAGTAATCCTGTCGTCATATACTTTTTTTGCCATTGATTTTGCACTAGAAATGTACTCAGTGGTCTATTCTACCAAAGGTTAAAAGGTCTTCAGTAGTTAATAAAGACAGCTATTACTAAGAGGAAATGTTTAAAGACGTGGAATGAATATATTCACCCAGTTACAAATCAAAGTCTAGAATGTCATTTATTCCTTAATGATACTTGCACAGAGATTATCAATTTCACTTTAGAGAACAATGAATGTTTCATTTTATGACATTGGCTAACTTCACTGCTTCTATTCTCCCATGCTTGGTTTTCATTTAGGAGACTCACATTAAAGCAGCTCATGAATTCCCTTATGTCTGTTGAGCTATGAACGTTTGGCTAATACACACCTCTTCTGGAATGTAGGCAGAAAAAAAGACCTTGTGAAGGAGAATGAGTTGGTATTGAACAGTGAAAATATAAAACACAATGAAATCTCAATCTGTGATCACGAGTACCATAAGAAATTAAATGCACTTAGATGTGACCAAAATTTTTTAAAAGATAAGATGTAAATTGGAAAATATGTCTAGAGAAATGATGTCACCAGTGACAGAAAATTTTATTTGATCATTTTAGAAATTCATCAATAGCTGCAAATAATCACTGGTAAAAGACTAAAGGGGTTATTCAGTGAAATTTTGGTGCTTTCTCGTTCGGCGCCCTTCGGTTATTCAATTTCTCCAACACTGCGGTGAAGTCACTATTCACCACAGGGTCCCTGAAAAGTGCCGAACATGGAGCCGCCAAACTGACCAAACCGTTGCTGAATGGCAAAAAAAAAATATGGAACTCTACTTTTCTTCTAATACTTGTTTAAAGCAGTAAAAATGCATTAAAATGTGTCTAAATAATAAAAGGATGTGAGTTAGACTATCGATTGTCTAAAAATGATAAGGGTTACTTTTTATGCTTGTTTTTTAACGTTAAGGTTTGGTTTAAGATTATGATTACTGTGTCTGCTTGATTTAAGATTAGTGTTTGGGTTACTACTTATGTTTTATGATTATCGTAGGGTTAGTTTTAGGGTTAGTATTTCTGTTTTATGATTATAGTTAATAACCCTATCTCTAAAAGTAACCCTATTTCTGTTTTATGGTTAGGGCTGGGATTTCTGTTTTATGGTTAGGGTTAGTATTTCTGTTTTATGATTGTAGTTAGGGTTACTTTTAGGATTAGGTTAGTATTTCTGTTTTATGCTTATAGTTAGGATTACTGTTAAGGTTAGTATTTCTGTTTTATGGTTATAGTTAGGGTTACTTTTAGGGTTAGGGTTACTATTTCTGTTTTATGGTTAGGGTTAGTGTTAGGATTTCTGTTTTTTGTTAGGGTTAGGATCTCTGTTTTATGATTATAGTTAGGATTACTGTTAGGGTTACTATTTATGTTTTATGATTAGGGTTAGGGTTAATATTTCTGTTTTATGATTAGGATTAGGGTTACTATTTCTGTTTTATGATTATAGTTTGGGTTACTTTTAGGGTTGGGGTTAGTATTTCTGTTTTATGATTATAGTTCCGGTTACTTATAGGGTCAGGGTCAATATTTCTACTTGTGTTCCGATTAGGGATAGGGAATTTTACATTGCACAGTGAGTGCAATTATATTCGTATTCAGATTAATTCAGAAACATTTTATTCAGATGCAGTTCGGTTCGGCAATTGCCAATTCGGAAATTCAAATGCTTCCTATGTTCAAGTCCAAACATCGGGTCCAAACCGAATCGCCCGAGGACCCAGCAAAAAATTGGGTTATTTCTGAAGAGTTGTTATAAAGGCTATCAAACAAGAGTATCCATAAAAATGTTCTTGTTTTCTGTGATATTTTGCGAAGAGCGATAGTTGAAAACTGTACTATAAATGTGTCAAGTCTGTCCTGCCAAAGATAATGTAAGCTGGAGGAATACTGCAGATACAGGTAAAATCCCTCATTGAGTTATAACCGCTGATCCGCGGCGTCTCCATGTCTGTTTAGACTCTGTGTAAAACGAACAGCTTATATAAACAGCAGTAACACATATTCAATACTCACACTCCAAAGAGAGCATCAACCTTCAAATAGCGGTTAATTGAAATTGATTTGAGTTACCATGTTTGTATTAATCCCTTCAGTGCTGCAGGGAACCCAGTTGCTGCTGTAAGCTGAACCGACAGTGATTAATTCCAGTCCGTTTTAGCTCTGAAAGGGTTTAATGGCAACTTTAAAAATAAGTTTCTAGGCTGTGCAGCACTGGCTTAGACTGGCTTTTTTTTTTTTTTGTTGACAAGGGAAGCCCACGCTGCTTAGTCTTATTAGTCCCTTGGCATTTTAGCAAATTGCTGCATAAAATCCTGAAGGCCAATGCTTCTGTAAAGCCTATATGGGTTTCCTGTTTAAATGATGGGGGGTAAAGGTTATCATCACTTTCTGCACAGTTTGCAGAGTCCATTTGACAGTAGGAAACTTGAGTAAATCAATTTTATTGCCCACCAGAGTGTTTACTAAATCCCTGGGAGGGCCACTGATGAAGTAAGAGATCAAAGCATTGTCATAAAAGCATTTCTTTTTTCCAGATTCATGACCGACTGGTGTAGGGAGCAAAAAGAAAGGCAAACAAAGAAGAAAAATGTCTTGTTTAATAGAATAATATTTGAATAATTTATTTTATGAACTAAGATGTCTTCGCTCATATATCTATATATTTATAGATGTGTGTACGTATACACCCTATTATTTCCATTTTCACAAAACAGCTAGGCCTAAATAATGAACCCAGTGTTGTGCCCTTTGGTAGTGTGATAGCTCATTACCCACGAGCGGCCTCCATCTGCCCTCATGGCTGCACAGGGAGCCATTATGATTATGATAGAAGTCTCAGAAGCCATTATCAAGATGCAACAGAGGGCCTACTGCAGACAGCCTAATGGACTAATTTGTAATTGGAAGACGAAAATGAGTTAGCAAGCACAGGCCTGGTTTTGATGAGTGTGGAAGTGTGCATGCTAAATGTGATAAATGAACAGGAATGCTTGTTTTCGCAGTTGGTTTTTACAAGGCCTTCAATCTCTCCTGGGGATCAGAGGCGTGCTGACAAGCCCTTAGAACAGAGGAGACTGACACTCCAGGGGGAATGGGTATGTGTTAGGAGAATAGGTAAGGATAAATCGGAGAAGGCAAAGCTAATGGCAATTAAAACACACACACACACATACACAAGGAAATGACTGCATCTGCCAGGAAAGCAGTAATTAGGGAGCGTTACGCGTGCATATCTTTAGTCATTAAAATCGAAAATGAATGTGCACCGTGGCATTTGCTTAGTTAATATGTAAAAATGTATTCCAAATTGTCTAAAGGGAGGCATTGTGTAATCTAATGCGGAACCCCGGGTGCCTTGCTATTGGAGTTCATTTGCAGATCACAAAATAAAGTTATTTCCCGAGAGGTGTATAAGAGCTCCATGGTGCGATTACTCTGGTAGTTGGACCCTAAAGGTAATTAGTCCTTGCCCATTCAAAGGGAGCCATATGGCTTAGATTATATTACAGAAGTAATAAAAAAAATAATAAGTGAATGAAATGGACGCACTGTTTAATTGCTATAAATGTAAATCTGCATGGTTAAAAATAAATATTACGAGCCAGATGATCGCTGTAAATGAAGCAAGGGATTTGTGAATGTCTAGGAAATACAGTTACTGAAATTATAATTTGATATGTTTGATGCCAAAATAGCTGTGTTAGAGTAATGCCTTTTTACTATCATTAGCGTTTATTTAACAATACATAAGTGTCACGTCCTGAGCCATTCTGGGGTCCTGGCGGCCGGCAGCGCCTTCCTCACTGGCTGGCCACCGAGTGAAGTAGCCGCCGATTGTGGTCACCGGTCACTGACATGTGTGGGGTGCATCGTGATGACGCTGCACACGCCAAGTTTAAAATCGGACGCCTGAGCCCTGGTCCCTTGCCCTGACTTGTTTTTCACTCGTCTCAGTGCATTCTAGATGATTTATTTCTGACTGATCTCCCATGTATCGATTTGGCTTCTCTTACATTTCTCCTGGTTTTTAACCTCTTGGTTCCTAGCTGCTAACCCACTCTGGCATCCGACCCCAGGCACTTGGCTGACAACCTGATCTGGCATATACAGTATATGATGACCCGATTGGTATTAACCCCTGGTATCTGACTCACGAGCAACCCTGGTGTTAACCCCTGGTGTCTGTTGTGCTGTTCTGTCCATGTATACCTCAGGTACATTCAGTGTTTGGCAATCGGTAGAAATCCAGCCATTTCAATGACCAGCAGTGTAGGATAGCTTGTCTGCAGACGGGGATTAGACATTATAACTATGAGGTATGTGAAAATAAGCTTTCAAGGGTTTCCTTTCTTCCTCAAATTATGGCATGTCAACGAAGAGTTATTGGAAGGGTACCGTATGAGGCAGATTCAAGGTAAGTTCCACACAGTAGAGAGTGACCACAAACCCCTCCAAAATCTATTGGAAAGAAGAATAAAGATGGTCACATCACCAGAGTTGCTTAGAGCTGGTTTATTTGGTCAAGCAAATGCAAAGCTTCAGCTCTAAACTTGAGTTTTTATAAAGCACTCTGGGGGATTGACCAGATTTCTTCTTCTCTTCTTTGGCAATCATTGTCTTGACTAACAAAGGTAATCCAATCAAAACCACTGTAAACACTGAAAATATTGCTTCTTTGACAAATGCAAACAATAAAATAACAATACAGGAAAGATGGTACTAAATAGCCATGTATATGGGAAGATGTATGCTGTTTAACATTGAGTACACACAGCCAATCAAAGACAGCAACCAGAGGAACAGCAGCTGCTTCGCACATAATTCTCGATTACTGTAGCCAAAGCAGACAGGCCTCCTTTGCATATCAATTCAGTGCTGATGCTTCTTCTCTTGATTTCTTATTGAAACAAGTGTCTAAAAATGGGAAATAGTAATTAATTGCTACCATCCAGGCGCCAAACCATGTTTCAGTCTGAAGCATTACAAAATTCAGCTGAAATATGTCATTTGAACCACAAACCCTGTGATGTTCGTAAATAGTTTTTTTTCTGTTGAGAAGGTTAGGAGGTACATGTTATATAGTTATAGCATAAAGATTTTATTATTTCCTAGTAATAGTAATTAATAGGCAAATTTCCATAATACTAGTTCCATAGACAGAACAATACGTTAACATTATACAGAGCATTCAGGGAAGGCTGGCAACGAAGGCAGGAGGTCAATTGCCCTGTGGACCACTAGCATACAAAGTGCTACAGCTTCGTAGCTCCATTTTTCAAATGATTATGCAGTGCAAGATGCTCAGAGCTTTTCATAGTACTGCAGTAGACATAAAGTACGTCTATGGGTTTCTTTTGTAGTAGATGTAAGTGCAATATAAGCACATACTTGAAAACGAGAGAAATCTCTATGTATCCTTTCTGGTAAAATATTTTATTAAAAACAAAAAAAATATGACATTCTCTCCATAAAGTATGTTCTTGTATTATTATGTAAATTTTTTTTCAAAACTATAGTTTAAATAGTTTTCTATTAAATTATAAGAGAGCTGGGGTGATGTTTCATATTTTGAATTGTTTTTTATAATAGACTAGCTTTTGCCCGCGGCTTCGCTTGCGTGGATTTTAGGATTTGTTAAAATTGTTTTTTAAAAGAAACTTGAGGTTTTTTTGGTAGGACCCCCCTTTCCACTCCCCCACTTGGGATTTTTGGAAAATTATAAAAAACGTGTTTTTTTATTTTTCAAGAAGAATGTAAGTGCCATATTTCACACCTGTAACATCTTTGGCTTTTGAAATATAGGTATACTGATAAAAGTATTCACATCCATTTCCCCCACCCCCCTCCCCCACCCCCCTTAACTGGATTTTCAGAAAATGGTAAAACATGTTTTTTTTTGCACGAAGATTGTAAATCTCAAATTTCACACCTGTAACATCATTGGTTTTTGAAATATAGGTATAGTGATAAAGGTATTCATCTCCCTTTTTGCCCCCCCCACTGGATTTTTGGAAAATGGTAAAATATGTGTTGTTTTATTTTCAAGATGAATCTAAATACCAATTTTCACATCTGTAACATCTTCTGTTTTTGAGATGTAGGTATCCTGTTTAAAAGTATTCACCCCCCTTTTTTTTTACCCCCCCAACTCGGATTTTTGGAAAATGGTGAAACACGTGTTTCTTTATTTTCAAAAGATTGTAATTACCAAACTTCACACCTGTAACATCTTGGTTTTTGAACTATAGATATACTCATAAAACGTATTCAGACCCCTTTCCCTTTACCTCCCCCCCTTTATTTGGATTTGTGGAAAATAGCAAAACACATGTTTGTTTTTTTACGAAGATTGTAAATACCAAATTTCACAACTGTGACATCTTTGGTTTTTGAAATATAGGTATACTGATAAAAGTATTCAGCCCCCCTTTTTTTAACCCCCCACCTGGGATTTTTGGAAAATGGTAAAACATCTGTTTTTATTTTTCAAGACGAATCTAAATACCAATTTTCACATCTGTAGCATCTTGTGTTTTTGAGCTATATGTATCCTGTTTAAAATATTCAACCCCCTTTTTCACCCCATTAGGGGCGGAGTTTCCAAAAATCCTTCCTTAGTGGGCGCCAACATCATAAAAACAGTGCACCTTCAAAATTTCACGTTCCTAGGTTAAACGGTTTCAGCTGGGCATTGATGAGTCAGTCAGTTAGGACTTTCGCGTTTATATATATATAGATGTATTTAACCCCCCATTTTGCCCCCCCATGGAATAAGTGTTTTTTTATTTTTCAAGATGGATCTAAATACCGATTTTCACGTCGGTAACATCTTCTGATTTTGAGCTATAGGTATCCTGTTTAAAATATTCAACCCCCTTTTTCACCCCCTTAGGGGCGGAGTTTCCAAAAATCCTTCCTTAGTGGGTGCCCACATCATAAAAACAGTGCACCTTCAAAATTTCACGTTCCTAGGTTAAACGGTTTCAGCTGAGCATTGATGAGTCAGTCAGCATTTTCGCGTTTATGATAAAAGTATTCAACCCCCCTTTTTGCCCCCAAAAGGCATTTTCAGAAAATGGTAAAATACGTGTTTTTTTATTTGTCAAGTTGAATATAAATACCGATTTTCACGTCTGTACCATCTTCTGTTTTTGAGTTATAGGTATCCTGTTTAAAATATTCAACCCCCTTTGTCACCCCCTTAGGGGTGGAGTTTCCAAAAATCCTTCCTTAGTGGGTGCCTACATCATAAAAACAGTACACCTTCCAAATTTCACGTTCCTAGGTTAAACGGTTTCAGCTGGGCGTTGATGAGTCAGTCAGTCAGGACTTTCGCGTTTATATATATAGATATGTTAGTACTTGCCCTCAAGCCGTAACTTGTCAAAAGTCCTCAAGCACATTGCAACCTGCTTTTGTACAAACAGTCCCTTGGTTCATGTTAGATTGTCATGCCTCCTGCTTGTCGGCCTTTTACTGAATGTAGAGAGTTTTAAAAGTCCAACTACCCAATGCAGAGGGTTTGTATCTGGAGTCAGACGAGAAATATGATTTCCTTTGGTTTTCAAAACTGAATATAGCCAATATGGAGCAGGGAGGAAAGGGATGTTAGTACAGGTGTAGCTCCCATTATCTAGAATGCATGGGAGCATTCCGGATTTCTGAGATTCTGAGCAGGAGGAGAAAAGTGGCAATGGAGCTGCCGATACTGCAATTGCACCAGTGAGATACACTCTGGGAGACACTACGTAGCGCATGCAAGGGACATACTGTGCAGTGCTGGAGCATCTTTCATTGGCACTATGCAGCATCCCTCTCTGGCTATTATAAATTGTCACCGAGGATCTCTCGCTAGTGCTGTAGCCAATGGAGAAGCATTAAAGCATGCTGGGGCCTTCAGGGCCATGTTACATAGTTGGTGCTAACTTAACCAGAGCTGTTGTAAACTTCCCAGAGCCATTATAGCCTATGGAGGTTTTAAGTTTACAACAGCTCTGGTTAAGTTAGCACCAACTATGTAATATGGCCCCAAGAGTGGTAGGGCAGTAAGTAAAAATTATGTCCCCAAGACTCCATAACTCCAGTTTTCATAGTCTTCCAAATTTTGGAATTCCAGTTACTAGTTGGCCAAACAATATTATTAACTTGAACCAGTGAAACAGATACCTGAACATTGAGACCATTCAATTTACATAAAAATCATATTTTTTCACCTATGTATAATATTTATCTAATATTTTTATGCATATAATATATGGTATATAGCACAAACTACTTCTTTCCCATGAACCACATTCTTCAACGAACTTTCAAGGCTTCATCCTAACCTTTTTTTCTCACTTCAAACATTAAAAAGGCCACGCTAAATGAAATACCTGTATATGCTGGCAACGTGGCATGCAGAAACGACACTTCCGCTTTTAAAATTTTAATTTCTGTGTATTTTTCCTGTTTTCCTTGATAACTGTTGTCCCCTATTCCTTCTAAGTGAGATGGCTGGAGATTATGTTGGCTTGTTTCCATGGTGACAACTAAGAAAAGTAATTTTTATAAAGCCAGGTCTTTCCATGGTTATTTCAAATGAGTGAAGTATTAACAGATTGCTCCATTGATCTCATGGTCTAACATGTAGGCAAAAGAAATGACTGCAGCATTTTGTATAAATAGACAAGTATTAGGCCTGTTTAGGTTGGTTCAATGCCGAATCAGGTAACAAAAGCATCATAGTTACAGAGGGCACCTGGGAGGCAATAAAAAAAATCCTATTGCATAAAAGCTGCCTTTTTTCTTATGAATAGCCAGTTGAGAAATTAGTTTGTTCACATTTTCTTTCCTATAAAGTTGGGGCAAATGTAATAACATACTGACAAATTCAAGGAAGTGGCCAGGCTGGGGACCTGGGATAAGGTCATAGTTGTATGTTTAATTTATATTACTGGTTTTACTAAGAAATAACACATTAGCAAATATTAACAATAACAATATTTATTAAAGGGTTATTGTGCATTTGGTATGTACTTAATATTCATAAACCGTTCAATTGGATGTTTCTTCACCAAATTCACCATGCAAAACACGTAATAAATGAAAGAAAATTTGGTTAATTCCAGGTAAATACATATGGAGGGCAGCACAAGCAAATAGTACCCTCACAAACAGTAAGTGCATGACATTTAATCTAGCTACATGAATATCTGGAAACTTAATGCAGAAAGAACCAAATAGAAAGCAAATGCCATAAAGGGTCATGCAACTCCATGTGAGGAAAAAAAAAGCTTTTTGTCAAGGATATAAAAAATAGAAATAAAGTTAAATGTTAAAATGTTTAAAACGCATTTTATCCCCATTATAAAACTAACAAATGACTTGTATTGAGGATATTATTTTTACATAGCACCAGCAGTTTCTGTAGACTTTTACAACAAAGATTGGCCAACTAAACAAACAAAATTACAATCAAATTTGAGAACCAGAGATGAGACAAAAAGGCTCTGCTCAGAGGAGATTATTTTCTAGAGCAGTTGGATAGAAGGAGAACAAGAGGATTACAAAACTAGTGGTCAGGTTCACTGGTATTAGTGTTTATATCAGAATGGTAGTAAAGCAAAGAATTAAACCTATAATGATGTGGGTAGGTGAGGAGAGCTATTACTCAGGAATGAGATAGTCTAATCTGGAAAAACAGGTTTTGAAGGATTGACGATTAAGGGAAAAAGTCTGAAAGAACGAGTCAGGACATTCCACAGGACTGGAACAGCCCTTGGACGAAAGAGTTGGCTGAATGGGTATAAGCAGGGGACAGGTGAAGTTGTAATGCAGATCAGAGTGATCTAGAAGGGTTGTACTTGTAGAGTAAGAAGGACATGTAAAAAGGAGTAGCGTTATTGAAGGCGTTATACATATGCATCAGTATTTTAAATTGGATCCTGTAAGGTGCAGGAAGCCAATGGAGGGACTGGAAGAGGGAGAGGTATGTAAGGAGTGACTGGTGAGAAAAATACTCATCATGGACTGCAAGGGGGCAATGCAGATGTTGGGGAGGCCAAAAGGGAGAGTGGAGCAAAAAACAAATTGTGATATATTACACGTATGAACAACCTCCGTCGTATCCTTTTTCAGATGCTGGAGGATACAATAGAATTAGAAATGGGGCGGACACTGTCAAGAGGTAATGGGTTAAGATGATAACAACAATATTCATATATTGTTTGGTAACAGTCTACAGTATAAGTGACAATAGTTCACAAAAAAAAACACGTATTTCCCAAACTTCAAAAAAAATTGGGGTGCAGCTTCAGATTATTGACCTCTCACATATTCCCTGTTAGACAAAATATGAGCTCCAATAAAGTTTATATTGGTAAAATGTATTTTCTCCTTCTTTTCCTTGATGAAAAAGTACACAGTGTCAGTCTTAAAGAGGCTAAGAATGAGATACGTAGGTATTAATTCTTGCTCACATTGCCCTAGCTGACATAGCCAAAGTCCTTGTTCACTGGGCACCTGTGGACGCCACGGCCTGCTTTCACACTCTTTGTTTTCTATGTAGCTACCCCGGGTTCCACCTCCCTCAGGGATACAGATGCATATGGTTAAAATTAATATTACCACTTTTACTGAGTGACACACTACACAGGCGTACTTATACATTGGTGTCCCAGTGTTGGTTAATTGTGAACTCCTTCCCATAGAAGAATTTCCAAACAATGATGGAGGTATTAAAAAATTTATTGATCCTTTACAAAATAAAATCCAGCATAAAAATCACAGTTCAAAAGTCCAAAACGCGTTTCACCTATTTGGCTTTATCAGTTGATACAGCCAATGTTTTTAAAGTGAGATAACAGGATTTGGTTACTAGCTGATTATAGGGAGTAAATGTAAGTTTATAGTCATAAGTGACACTCAGGCAACAAGCTTGAAGTGTCAGACTGATGAGTATCCCATAAATGTGCAGAGATATTGCTTGGAAGGGGGTTAATTAATGCAGGTGGATGTTGTATACATTATACAAAGAGGGGTATTAATGTAGGAGGATGTTATATACATTATACAGAGAAAGGAATAAATTGAGGAGGATGTTCTATACAGAGAGGGACATTAATTAATTCAGGAGGATGTTATATACATTATACAGAGAGGGGTATTAATTAATGCAGGTGGATGTTGTATACATTATACAGAGAGGGGTATTAATTAATGCAGGAGGATGTTCTAAACATTATACAGAGAGGAGCCTTATTTTTAGCCCTTTAAATCCAGTGGCTGTGCGTGCTGAGATCGGCTGCTTGCTATATTATCTCTCAGTACAATGTATCAGTCTCAGCTGTTACAGTAACTGACTGCTGCTCATCACAGCCCTCAGAGTTTCAGTAAAACAAGGAAATAATATTGTTATAACCTATTATATATAAAAATATTATGCACTAGTTTTACTGAAACTCTGAGCGCTGTGATGAGCAGCAGTCAGTTACTGTAACAGCTTTGCCTGACACGGGGCAGTATTACAATGTTGGTGCTAACTTAACCAGAGCTGTTGTAAATTGAAAACCTTCATAGGCTATAATGGCTCTGTTAAGTTTACAAAGGCTCTGGTTAAATTAGCACCAACTATGTAATATGGCCCACATTGTGCTGAGAGTGAGAGATACTGTAACGAGCAGCGATCTCAGCCCTCTGAGGAGCCACCACTACAATATTAATTGTATCCACTGGTTTTCTGATGAATGAAATTAGTTTTCATACAAAGAACTGAAAACGAATTTCTTTAGCAACTAAATAAATTGCATTTTAGGACTAATCCATTAGTTCAAAACGAAATTTTGTGCTGTGCACATGTCTAGTGAGATGTATTCCGAAGCTAAAACAACCAGCTGAACATTGTCTCAGCTGGTTGTCATAAGATGTCATAGATAAGTATCAGTAGCACTCTCTCTCAAAAAATACAACAAAATGTGCAACATAGTGAAATGAGTCCACGATACATACAGTCATCAAAAATCTTGGGCCTCTTAAAGCACAACTGAAAAGGGCCCCCTTGTAAAATCTTCCCACCTCCAAACAACTTCACCCTCAACTCGCCGTGGACATCCTACTCTCCCCAATTTCAGGTACACAAATATTTTTGAAAAATACAGTATGTAGTCTGTATATAATATGTGAAATGTGTCTTTCTAAAGTGTGCCTGACGAATGCAAAATGTATGCAACTGTGTGTGATGTGTTCAACATGTACAATGTGTGTATGTAGTGTGAGTTTATCATGCTTTATTTTTAATGTAAAAACATATTTTTTGTGAACCCCCATTGTCTGTTAGCCAGCAGGTTCCAGTAATGTCCCAAGCTCCCCATCCTCCATAGCCCAATTCCCAATACCCCATTACCTTTTCAAGCCCTCCATCCCCATTAGCCCAGGTTCCTATAACCCTCGGCCCTGCTTAACCACTGGGTCTCCATAGCTCCTTAGCCTCTAGGTCCACCATAACCTCAGTCCACTTATCCACAATTTCTTCATAGTCCCAATAGGGCAGGTCCTATAATCCCCCATCCCCCTTAGCCACAATGCCTCCATTGCCCCCTCAAGTCAAATCCCCATAATGTCTCCAGTTCTACTGTACAACCAGGTCCCCATAGCCCTCTAACCTCCTTAGCCACAATGTCCCCATTGCCCTATTAGCCCAGGTCCCCATAACAATCCCAGCCCCCCTTAACTACCAGGTACCCATAACTCCCATTAGCCACCATAACCCCAGCCCCTTAGCCATAATGCCCCCATTGCAGGGGGCCTGTGTGTGAGAGAAGAGGTAGGGAATTTGGGTGAAATACCAGGGTTCTCTGCTGCTACAGGACCCCCTGATGTCCCCAGGCCCCCGACAGCATCATCCCCTGTACTGCCCTGATGATATGCTCTCCAATAGGGGGAATATAGGAATATGAAATTGCATCAGAAATCAAGATGAAATTATCTACGGCAGGGCTCAAAATTTCAAGTCCTAAGCTACTAGCCAGACCATAAGAGTTACTCGCCACCAGTTGCCCCACCTACCCTGCCCTAAACTCCGCCCCTAAACACACCTTCTTAAATTATCTTATGAAATTACACTGTTAAAGGTTTTATTCAGAATAAAGTTACAAAAATAAATAACAGTAATACCCAGGCATCAGATACATGTATACCCAAGCACCAGACCCAGACAAGTAGTTTCATCCATTAAGTACAGACTCCTCTCCAACAGTTTTTAGGACCAAATTAATTTGGTGTTTATGCATCCAATATATCAAGTGGAACCTAATACTCCCATTATTCATATGCCAGGTTATCAATAGAAGTTAGAGGACCCCAAAGTGAGGTTTCCCCCTTGGATGCTTATATAGATGAATCCATTAATTTTCGTCTGCAATACTTCCATCCCCATTTTTTCTTTTTTTTGCTCCTTCTGTTTCACCCATCTCTTTCTTTATAAATAGGATTTATTTTCCATAACCTCAAATGCCTACACCACCATTTCACCAATTATTGCCTCTAGTGGGAGTTGTAGTAGCGGCGCTGGTTCTGGCGTCACTTCCAGCGCACTGACATCTTGGCAGCTTTTTACTTTCCCTTAGTTTACACCAGGGGTGGGGAACCTTTTTTCTGCCAAGGGGCCCCCTTTAATTAATTTCTCTCCCCACTTGAATTCATTTCTCCCTTCCTTTAATTTCTTTTGCCCAATTAATTTCCCTCTCCCCATTTATTTAATTTCTCTCTCCAATTAATTAATCTCTCTCCATTTCATTTCTCCCCCCATTCATCTTTCATTTCTCCCCCCCAATTCATATTTCATTTCTCCCCCATTCATCTTTCATTTCTCCTCCCCAATTCATCTTTCATTTCTCCCCCAATTCATCTTTCATTTCATTTCTCCCCCCCAATTCATCTTTCATTTCTCCCCCCCAATTCATCTTTCATTTCATTTCTCCACCCAATTCATCTTTCATTTCATTTCTCCCCCCAATTCATCTTTCATTTCATTTCTCCCCCCAATTCATCTTTCATTTCTCCCCCCAATTCATCTTTCATTTCATTTCTCCCCAATTCATTTTTCATTTCTCCCCCAATTCATCTTTCATTTCATTTCTCCCCCAATTCATCTTTCATTTCTCCCCCAATTCATCTTTCATTCTCCCCCCCAATTCATCTTTCATTTCTCCCCCCAATTCATCTTTCATTTCTCCCCCAATTCATCTTTCATTTCTCCCCCCAATTCATCTTCATTTCTCCCCCCAATTCATCTTTCATTTCTCCCCAATTCATCTTTCATTTCTCCCCCATGATTCATCTTTCATTTCTCCCCCATGATTCATCTTTCATTTCTCCCCCATGATTCATCTTTCATTTCTCCCCAATTCGTCTTTCATTCTCCCCCCCAATTCATCTTTCATTTCTCCCCTCCCAATTCATCTTTCATTTCTCCCCCCAATTCATCTTTCATTTCTCCCCCAATTCATCTTTCATTTCTCCCCCCAGTTCATCTTTCATTTCTCCCCCCAAATCATCTTTCATTTCTCCCCCAATTCATCTTTCATTTCTCCCCCCAATTCATCTTTCATTTCTCCCCAATTCATCTTTCATTTCTCCCCCATGATTCATCTTTCATTTCTCCCCCATGATTCATCTTTCATTTCTCCCCCATGATTCATCTTTCATTTCTCCCCAATTCGTCTTTCATTTCTCCCCCCCAATTCATCTTTCATTTCTCCCCTCCCAATTCATCTTTCATTTCTCCCCCCCAATTCATCT
The DNA here is from genome assembly GCA_009667805.1 of Leptobrachium leishanense. NCBI lineage: Eukaryota > Metazoa > Chordata > Amphibia > Anura > Megophryidae > Leptobrachium > Leptobrachium leishanense. The sequence continues at coordinate 257,965,431 of CM019064.1, forward strand.
TTCATTTCTCCCCCCAATTCATCTTTCATTTCTCCCCCCATAATTCATCTTTTATTTCTCCCCCCAATTCATCTTTCATTTCTCCCCCCAATTCATCTTTCATTTCTCCCCAATTCATCTTTCTTGAAAAAGCTGTGTTTACAGCGAAACGCGTCGAGTGTCATGTCTGATTAATTTTTAACTGCTTGTCTTCACGTTGATCCCTTGCATGGGTGTTGCCCTATTGTGGGCATTTGTTATTGTGTAGCATTGGCTGTCGACTTTGTTAGTTAGCCGGGTAATGTAGGTGGCTTGAACCACTGAGGTCAGCATAGGGCAAGAATTTCTGGACGAGGTATTCTTCCTTACTAATTTATGGTCCCTATTGCTACACCTATACCCATCCACACTATCGGAGGCTCTTATATTAATAAGAATCCTAACCATACAATTGGTCGCAACCACTAAATCTATTAGATATCCAGCACCTTTCTATAAGCAGCAATTATTTTTATTTAGATATCTACTTAGGAATCGTTTAACAATAACTTCCTATTTTCCTTATTTAAGTCATTTATGCACCCCTCTGTATATGATCGTTTCACTAAACTCTATATATGTGTGTTAAAGTTACAAATTTTGTTGTATATACTATTAAAAGTTATGTTTTAACGGTACACCTATTACCAATTGGTTCCTATACCAATACCTTTTTTGCTTCATTTCATTTCTCCCCCAATTCATCTTTCATTTCTCCCCCCAATTCATCTTCATTTCTCCCCCCAATTCATCTTTCATTTCTCTCCCCCAATTCATCTTTCATTTCTCCCCCCAATTCATCTTTCATTTCTCCCCATTCATCTTTCATTTCTCCCCAATTCATCTTTCATTTCTCCCCAATTCATCTTTCATTTCTCCCCCATAATTCATCTTTTATTTCTCCCCCCAATTCATCTTTCATTTCTCCCCCCAATTCATCTTTCATTTCTCCCCCCCAATTCATCTTTCATTTCTCCCCAATTCATCTTTCATTTCTCCCCCCAATTCATCTTTCATTTCTCCCCCCAATTCATCTTTCATTTCTCCCCAATTCATCTTTCATTTCTCACCCCCAATTCATCTTTCATTTCTCCCCCAATTCATCTTTCATTCTCCCCCCCCAATTCATCTTTCATTTCTCCCCAATTCATCTTTCATTTCTCCCCCCAGTTCATCTTTCATTTCTCCCCCCAAATTCATCTTTCATTTCTCCCCAATTCATCTTTCATTTCTCCCCCAATTCATCTTTCATTTCTCCCCAATTCATCTTTCATTTCTCCCCCATGATTCATCTTTCATTCTCCCCCATGATTCATCTTTCATTCTCCCCCATGATTCATCTTTCATTTCTCCCCAATTCGTCTTTCATTTCTCCCCCCCAATTCATCTTTCATTTCTCCCCTCCCAATTCATCTTTCATTTCTCCCCCCCAATTCATCTTTCATTTCTCCCCCCAATTCATCTTTCATTTCTCCCCCATAATTCATCTTTTATTTCTCCCCCCAATTCATCTTTCATTTCTCCCCCCCAATTCATCTTTCATTTCTCCCCAATTCATCTTTCTTGAAAAAGCTGTGTTTACAGCGAAACGCGTCGAGTGTCATGTCTGATTAATTTTTTAACTGCTTGTCTTCACGTTGATCCCTTGCATGGGTGTTGCCCTATTGTGGGCATTTGTTATTGTGTAGCATTGGCTGTCGACTTTGTTAGTTAGCCGGGTAATGTAGGTGGCTTGAACCACTGAGGTCAGCATAGGGCAAGAATTTCTGGACGAGGTATTCTTCCTTACTAATTTATGGTCCCTATTGCTACACCTATACCCATCCACACTATCGGAGGCTCTTATATTAATAAGAATCCTAACCATACAATTGGTCGCAACCACTAAATCTATTAGATATCCAGCACCTTTCTATAAGCAGCAATTATTTTATTTAGATATCTACTTAGGAATCGTTTAACAATAACTTCCTATTTTCCTAATTTAAGTCATTTATGCACCCCTCTGTATATGATCGTTTCACTAAACTCTATATATGTGTGTTAAAGTTACAAATTTTGTTGTATATACTATTAAAAGTTATGTTTTAACGGTACACCTATTACCAATTGGTTCCTATACAATACCTTTTTTGCTTCATTTCATTTCTCCCCCCAATTCATCTTTCATTTCTCCCCCCAATTCATCTTTCATTTCTCCCCCCCAATTCATCTTTCATTTCTCCCCATTCATCTTTCATTTCTCCCCAATTCATCTTTCATTTTCTCCCCAATTCATCTTTCATTTCTCCCCCATAATTCATCTTTTATTTCTCCCCCCAATTCATCTTTCATTTCTCCCCCCCAATTCATCTTTCATTTCTCCCCCCCAATTCATCTTTCATTTCTCCCCAATTCATCTTTCATTTCTCCCCCCAATTCATCTTTCATTTCTCCCCCCCAATTCATCTTTCATTTCTCCCCAATTCATCTTTCATTTCTCCCCCAATTCATCTTTCATTTCTCCCCCCAATTCATCTTTCATTTCTCCCCCCAGTTCATCTTTCATTTCTCCCCCCAATTCATCTTCATCTCTCCCCCAATTCATCTTTCATTTCTCCCCCCAATTCATCTTTCATTTCTCCCCATTCATCTTTCATTTCTCCCCAATTCATCTTTCATTTCTCCCCAATTCATCTTTCATTTCTCCCCCATAATTCATCTTTTATTTCTCCCCCAATTCATCTTTCATTTCTCCCCCCAATTCATCTTTCATTCCCCCCAATTCATCTTTCATTTCTCCCCAATTCATCTTTCATTTCTCCCCCCAATTCATCTTTCATTTCTCCCCCCCAATTCATCTTTCATTTCTCCCCAATTCATCTTTCATTTCTCACCCCCAATTCATCTTTCATTTCTCCCCCCAATTCATCTTTCATTTCTCCCCCCCAATTCATCTTTCATTTCTCCCCCCAATTCATCTTTCATTTCTCCCCCCAGTTCATCTTTCATTTCTCCCCCCAAATTCATCTTTCATTTCTCCCCCAATTCATCTTTCATTTCTCCCCCCAATTCATCTTTCATTTCTCCCCAATTCATCTTTCATTTCTCCCCCATGATTCATCTTTCATTTCTCCCCCATGATTCATCTTTCATTTCTCCCCCATGATTCATCTTTCATTTCTCCCCAATTCGTCTTTCATTTCTCCCCCCCAATTCATCTTTCATTTCTCCCCTCCCAATTCATCTTTCATTTCTCCCCCCCAATTCATCTTTCATTTCTCCCCAATTCATCTTTCATTTCTCCCCCATAATTCATCTTTTATTCTCCCCCCCAATTCATCTTTCATTTCTCCCCCCAATTCATCTTTCATTTCTCCCCAATTCATCTTTCTTGAAAAAGCTGTGTTTACAGCGAAACGCGTCGAGTGTCATGTCTGATTAATTTTTAACTGCTTGTCTTCACGTTGATCCCTTGCATGGGTGTTGCCCTATTGTGGGCATTTGTTATTGTGTAGCATTGGCTGTCGACTTTGTTAGTTAGCCGGGTAATGTAGGTGGCTTGAACCACTGAGGTCAGCATAGGGCAAGAATTTCTGGACGAGGTATTCTTCCTTACTAATTTATGGTCCCTATTGCTACACCTATACCCATCCACACTATCGGAGGCTCTTATATTAATAAGAATCCTAACCATACAATTTGGTCGCAACCACTAAATCTATTAGATATCCAGCACCTTTCTATAAGCAGCAATTATTTTTATTTAGATATCTATTAGGAATCGTTTAACAATAACTTCCTATTTTCCTAATTTAAGTCATTTATGCACCCCTCTGTATATGATCGTTTCACTAAACTCTATATATGTGTGTTAAAGTTACAAATTTTGTTGTATATACTATTAAAAGTTATGTTTTAACGGTACACCTATTACCAATTGGTTCCTATACCAATACCTTTTTTGCTTCATTTCATTTCTCCCCCCAATTCATCTTTCATTTCTCCCCCCAATTCATCTTTCATTTCTCCCCCCCAATTCATCTTTCATTTCTCTCCCCCAATTCATCTTTCATTTCTCCCCCCCAATTCATCTTTCATTTCTCCCCATTCATCTTTCATTTCTCCCCAATTCATCTTTCATTTCTCCCCAATTCATCTTTCATTTCTCCCCCATAATTCATCTTTTATTTCTCCCCCCAATTCATCTTTCATTTCTCCCCCCCAATTCATCTTTCATTTCTCCCCCCCAATTCATCTTTCATTTCTCCCCAATTCATCTTTCATTTCTCCCCCAATTCATCTTTCATTTCTCCCCCCCAATTCATCTTTCATTCTCCCCCAATTCATCTTTCATTTCTCACCCCCAATTCATCTTTCATTTCTCCCCCCAATTCATCTTTCATTTCTCCATTTCACCCCCTGCCGTTTATTTCACCCCCCCCTCCGCTTACCTGACCTGGAGAGTAGAATGAGGGGGCGGAGATTATCCTTCACGCTGTGCCCTGAAGATAAGGGGCCCAGCGTGAAGGAAAAAGATCCAGCGTGCAGCAGGATGGTCTGGTAGAGGTGCCGCGGCAACCCCCCCCTCCCTCCCAGCAAATGATTCGGGCAAGTCCCATTTGTTGACAGGCTGACCCTGAGCACTTCGGCTGGCCTGAAGAAAAAAAACACAACACGTCCGCCGGCTGAAAATGCAGCGCAGGCAGCACGATAGACTTTATCATGCTGCCTGCGTCTGCAGTTTTACTCGCCAGCTCTCAATTTCCCCTCGCAAAACGCGAGTATGCGAGTGGAAATTTTGAGGGCTGATCTATGGGATTAAGACTTCAGCAAACGTCTTTGTGAAACTTCGAGTACTATTCACTATCTGAAATTTGTACTCTCTCCTTGCCTCTGTTATTTCTCATCTCTCTTCTTCCTGCTGACATGTTTTTCTGAACACTTAGGCCCCTGTTTTATATGGGATTGGGAAGCAGCAAAGATTAAAATTGCTGAGAGCCTTTAAATCCTAGTGGCTCCCTATTACCAACCCAATGACAAGCCACACACTATATTTGTGGCTCATCTTATAATATAAAGAGGCCACTATAAGGCACTGGCATCACTACCACAATCCACTACAGGTATTATCTCCTAAGTCTTGAATTGCATAGCCCTCCATGAAGGCATGATGAAGTATTGTACGATATTATCTGTAAGGATCACACTTTTCTGGCAGAAGGACACATGAGATCCATATGTTCTCTGTGGCCTTTGGTTTTCTGTGAGAAAAATGGTGGTACTTGCTCTACTCTTCAACAAGAGTTAAAGGGTAAGTATTGGACTTTTTAACATTTCAACAATGTTAATAAAACAGGAGTCATCTGGACTAAAGAGTGGAGAAATTTTAATTAAACCCTTTAAGCAATACATTTCCTTCCATTAAAACTTTCATTCCTGTATCTAAATACTTAACTAGCCAGTTTGATAATTAAAGATGCTATGCCATCATTTGTAGGACTATAAATGCCATTGATTTATAGAGTCTAGAAACAAGTCCAAACTAGACCAATGAGAGTACTCCTTAGCCAAGAAAGCATTTGAAATGCTATGGCAAGATGAATCCAGATACAATATTAAAATCCATTCTTGAAAATAAATTGTTTCTGTGAAAAATTACAACTTGTCCACCATTTTGAGGAGGTTGAGTAGAGGTGCTTTAGCCCAACTTCCCTCCTGGAAAAAATAAAGATTGAATGGATTCAGTCAATCCATTGGCTGCATTCATTCTGGGGCTGCAACGAACGATTATTTTCATAATCGATTAGTTGGCCAATTTATTTTTTCAATTACTCGATTCAACGGATAATATTTTTTTTTACTAAGGCTGGGGTCAGACTAGCGCATTTTTAATGTGCGTTTAGGTGCACTTAATCACGGCCACAGTAGCAGCAAATGACGCGCAATGACGGCCAATATGCAAAGTACGGCCGCACAAAAGTCCGGCCGCGCAACGCAAGTGGAAAATGAATGCATTTTTTCGAGAATGCAGAACCGCTAGTACTGACGTACAGGATGCGCTGCATCCGCTAGCGGCGTGTGTGCGTGATTAGGAGATGTTAGACGTTGCTCATTTCCGGCCAACATAATGTCCAGCCAAAAAAGTGTTTTATTGACGATCTGTAAAAAATCACGCACGAAAATGCGCATCGTATGACCGTTTTCGCGCATTCCGTGAACAAATACGGCAATGCGTTCGGACGCACTTTTTGATGGTCGCTGCGAATAATGCGTTCGTTTGACCCTAGCCTTAAAAGGATTATTCTTAACACTCAACCCCCTGCCTCCAACCATTTTTTTTGTAAGCAATTTGCGTAGCGTACCTAACATTCATACATCCTACGCAAATTGCATATGTTGCGTAACTTGTGTGCTATTCGCTAAACAAGGTAAGCGAGCACCTGGTCAAAATGATGGATTGATGTTGTGTGCGCAGCTCTAGCCCATGTCTGCTTTCTCTCCAAATGAACGCTCCTATGGGCACTCTGATAGATGTGATGTCAGCATGAAAGTGTGTGAAAAGGGGGGCACTCCATGTAGCCTGACCGCTTTAATAAAATAAAGTAGTCAGGGTGTGTAGATTGTCCCTTTGAAATAATTTCATGAACATACGGAGTGGGAGGAGTGTCCGGAGGTGGGATTGAGCGAGTTTGGGCTAGGGAGCTAGCTCCTCCACCCAGTGGCAGCACCCCAGGGTTTGTGCTATGGTTCTTCTAGTGTTGTAAAGTAAATAAAAACAAACTGGTTATGTCTAACATAACCCTAGAACTAAATCATACAGAGTTTAATCAGCGGCACGTCTTCTTTAATCCAAAGTAGAGTCTGAGTTTATGAATTACTGAGCCTGACACTAAACAGTTTGTCCTGTACACAGGCCGATTAATCGACATCCGATTAATTGATAATGAAAATAGTTGTCAACTATTCACTTTATCGATTAATTGATTAGTTGTTTTGGCCCTAATTCATTCTGAGGAATTCTCAAAACTGGCCAATGAGATGACTTCAAGAATAAACTTATCGTTATTCGAATTTTTGGAATGCTGGCAGGGACTTCAGCAGCCAATCACTAAAAGAGCATAAGTGATTGGACGGCTTCAATAAGCAACAGGCAAACATTCTAGCCAACAAGGGGACTCCGCAACGCCAATGGAAGAACTTTTTATCAAATATTTCTATTTGTGGGCACAGGCAAGCTTCGTCTGAATCGCTGCCTGCTTCTCTAGCAATCAATATCCTGTATAATGCTATTGGCTATAGCAAGTAGAGGAAAGAAAAAGCAGCTATTGTGGATCTATCGTGGATTGCCTTTTTTTTTCTTTTCCAAACAGAAAGGAACCCTGAGAATCTAGTGTTTGATCTCAATAATATATTTTTCAGGCTTTGTGACATTATACATTTTGCTTTTCTAACTTTTTCCTCGTTCCAGCAGTGATAATATTAAACGAGCTATCCACTACAAAGCTTACAGACTCCCTATGCTGTGATCCTTACAGTCTCCAACATGTTTGTAATATCTTGATGTCTTTTTTTAATGGTTTAGCTTCATTAAAGTACACGTTTTTATTATTTAGGAATAATAACACTTAGATTTACGTATTCAAAAGCAGGATTTTAAAGAGAAGTTGTTATTTGACCTCCATCATTCATATCTACACCGTCAAAGATTATTCTTTTCTAATAATGAATGAAGGCTACTTTACCGTCCCTTGTTATGCAGACATGGCAGCATCTGACAAACGGTATTATCTGGGCCTCACGGCTACAAGACAGTCAGTACTGCTGTTATGAACTGCATTCAATGAACACTTTTTCTTCTTCTTTTGCAATCATCTTTGTTAGAGTATCATAATTAGTCTATAGAAATAATGGAAGGCAAATGTACATTGTGAAGCAGACATTCCATAAAGAAAGCAGCCGGTGACAAAGAATAAAGATACCAAGGACCACTATCTATTTTCTTCCGATGGCTAGATTGTAATTATCAACTCACTGATATAATAAAGTGAGTTGCTTGCCAGTTTTCTAACACTTATTTAAATACAAATGTATTCTACTGTTTCATGTATGGATTGTAAATTGCCGGTTTGCATATGCTCTTCACCAAGGGAATCTGATAAATCTATTGCTGAATGAATACATTAAGCAGGTGCTGAATATTAAATACAGACATCAAACAAACCAAATATAATTACAACACATTTTTAAAACTCATTTCATAAGGGTTCAGATAAATGTGTATATATTTAAATATTGTTGTCCACAAAAACATGAAATATACTTTTAAATGTGTAGCATTGTGTAGAATCTAAAAACCGTCTACTCTTTTTTTTGACCTTTTTGAAATAAATATGATTTTATAAAAGCAAAATTAAGTTACTTGAAAATACTTGGAGAACAGTGGGCTCAGGGCTAAGTCAAAGAAAAACAAATGAAAATCTGGGGACTCTTTGACATGGGTTTGACAGATATCACAGATCTGCTAAACTCACTATAGCTTGGTTAGGGAGACAGTGCAATTGTACAAAGGTCATGGAATTAAAATGACTATAGGTGTTCATCACTGTATATTTATCATGGTCAGTGCCTCTGATTATTTTTCCCCCTTTTTTTAGTCCTTGGTGGCATATAGGTAAGTTCTTGACTGGTATTTATGCTGAAATAATGATTATAATCAGGTCTCAAAAGTTACTCACTGGCCCACTCACCTGGGGTGAGTGAAAACTTATCCCTGGTCTGACTTTTCATGGCATCTGTTTGTGAGAATCTCCTGACATGCAATACGCATTTTAGCCACAGTGGCGCTGTACTGCAGTCATCAGGTGATTAAGTGAAAGCAAGCAGCAGCATTTTCTGTGTAACAGATGTTTGCCACTGGGGACTGGCACCCCTAGGGCCCTCATGCTGGTTACATCTTCCTGCTTAACATGGTGATCCTGAGCCTCCTTAATGGAGTAGGGATACATAACATCGGCAGTGCCTCCAACTCTCTGGGCATCCATGGCAATGGATGGTCTCTCAGACAAGAACTTAATAATAACTACAATACACCGGCTGCAGTAAGACAATATATCTCTGTATTAAAGATAATGGCAGTATAAAATAAGGCAAGCAGTACAGTGGCTAACTAACACACCAACACTCTCTAACCAGACCCAGCTCCCTACCAAACAACCCTGCATCTTCGCCCTAGCGGCTGATGGGTACCGTTCGTGCACAGAAGCGTTGGGTGTAGTGAATAAGAATGCAAGAAAAAATGCAGTGAAAGAGAGTATGCATAAGCGAGAGAGCACAAGAAAGAGTGTGAGAGTGAGTGACTGTGTTTGGGAGTCTGAGCGAGACAGTGAGTATTTAAACCATGAAAGAGCACAAGTGAGCGTGTCAATGGGTGATTGAGTGAGTCTATGTGTGAGCGCGTGTGAGTGTGGGAGCGAGTCAGTGGGTCAGTGGGTGAGTGTGTGAGCAAGTCAGTGAGCGAGTCTTGTTTCACAGTTGCAGATAGCTAATGTTTCCCCAGTTTGAGGTCCTGAGTGTGCACAGGGTTTCACGTGCATAGCTTGTGCTAGTTCATGTGAAGTTTTGATAGGTGGAGTAGTGGGCGGGGAGGAGGCAAGGAATATTCAGGAAGTGGGATCTGAAGAAACATCCCTTGCTGAGGGGCGTGGCCAGAGAAGATGAAACGACTGAGTTTAAAGCAAGAAAATGAACACTTTTTACACATTTTTAAAACTTTTATTGATTTATTCTAGTTTGTCTATTGGGGTAAAAGTGTTTATTTGTCAAATTAAAAAAAAATCTCTAGACATGCATATTCCGTTAAGGCTGGTCGTCCACTGACAACGTATTTGTACGATGGTCGAATCATCTGATATTGACTGATGCCGTCCAACCGATCCTACAACATGCAGGTGAATTAGTCCTCTTCCACTGCATCCGAACACCATCAGAGGATTTCAGACATTCTTCTCCGACTACAACAGACTAGCCATCTAAACGATTTGATTTTGTCAGATGAAATTGGATGAACTGGTACAATTTACATTTAAAAAAATGCGTTGTGTAGTTAAACCACCGTGCTGCGGCAGGGAAACATGAAAAAGATGCACTGTATAGTTAAACCGCCGTGCGAATTTAATGTAAAAAATATTTTTGTTTTTATTCAGCCTCTTATTTTTTTAATCTGCAGCAAAAAGTATTTTTATTTGTTGAATGTTTTAGGTATTTTTCTGGGGGTTTTAGGCGAAATTTTGGGTCTGATTTTCTTTTTTAAAAAGAGCACTAGGCTTTTTTTCCTCTCAAACGTGTCTTTTTTTTGCTGTTTTTGCATTGCTACCCCTAGTGCTGAAACTTAATTCAGTACGAGGGTCACTTGGTTAATCCCCCTTGTCCCCGCAGCTTGGTGAGTTTTTATTTTCTTTCCACTTCTTTGGCTGCATTCAACGGGGGTTGAAACTCTGTTTCAGGACCAAAGACCGTTTTTTTTTTCTCTTCGCAGTAGCTCCACAGGAGGGATTTTTTTTCCCCGCAGAGGGGTTTTCTTTTTTCTCTTCCTTCGGCGGCCTGTCCATCAGCCAATCTGGGTCATCCACAGACGCTTCCAATAGACAACCCTGATCGGCTGATGGCGTTGTCCGTAGTCGGGTGACCAAGTCAGTCGGGTGACTATGGTGCCAGTGGATGGCCAGCCTAAGGGTGTAGGACCAAAGTGACACAGAAACAGATTTGATGGGAATGTTTGGGGTTCGGACATGAGAATGGGATGACAACGTAGGGGTGCAGGTTGAAGCATGTAAATACAGAAATAGGATAAGAACAGGTTTAGAGAATTTCAGGAGCTGAGACAGGTATAGGGGTACAGAGACATGGTTAGAAATGCAGGGAAAGGTCTCCGCGTTCAGGGCCAGGATTAGGAGTGCATTAATGGGTTTAGGGGTGTATAGTAAGGTTGCATGACAAGAGTAATGAAGGGAATAGATTTGATGTGAAATGCTGTAGTGAAGCAAAGGAAAATATTTATCTCTCATTACCTAAAAAATCTATGCAATGAGTGAGCAAATTAATATTCTTAGATAATTCTTTATGAATATGACAATAACTCAAGTAAACAAGTCAATTAAAAATATTTCCAGTCTTGTTGTGAAATATGTTGATAGCTTTTATATGTCATATATATTACAGTTGTAATTTACTGATAGTGTGACTATTTTGGTATCTTATTTCTTTGTGTAAGGACTGTTTTTGAATAGCATGGAGGAGAAATTGAAAAAACTCAAGTGAAAAAGATCATTCACTTTATATTCTTACCATGAACTAAGAGGCTTCAGCAACCTTGTGAATAAGCTTAAAGACTTAGGGTTCTTAAGCCTATTGCATTTAAACATGAGCCTTATTAATCACAAGGTTTTATTCTTACCTGCAGTTCCACAATGCTCCTGACAGCTTGCTTCTAATTCTCATACCTGGAGATAATATGCATTGCTAATAAAATGGATGTATGTAAATACGATGGAACTATAATATGCCGATTTAACTACAGCTACTAACATCCACTAGTGAACTGTCATGTATAATGGCCCCACTTGTAAATCCACCCCCCCCCCACGCTATTCATTCCAGCCAAGCCACAAGCTCTGCTATGCCTCCGCTTGTATAGCAGGTTATTGTACATTTACTCTTGCTGTGTGCAAATGTAGTGGGAGTAAAGAATAAGGCAATTTATGTGCATTCTTTATTCTTACATAGTTATGCAGACTGAAAAAAGATATGTGTCCATCGGGTTCAGCCTTTCACACATCACCTACTGCTGTTGATCCAAAAGAAGGCAAAAAAAAACCACAGTCTGAAGTACTCGCCGACTATGCAGCATCCTTGGATGAAGTAGCTTTTACTCACATATTAAATATTATACCCCTTAATATTTTGTTTTTGCAACAAGTCATCTAGTTGTTGTTTAAGGCTAGGGTCAAATGAAAGCATTTTTACACGCGAACGTAAAAAAGTGCGTCCGAACGCATTGATGTATTTTTTCACGCAATACGGGAAAACGGTCATACGATGCGCATTTTTTGGCGTGATTTTCTACGGATCTGCAATTAAACGCGTAATCTAATTAACCAAATCAATAGGTGAATCAAAAAATAAGGTGAAGGGGTATAAAAAGCCATTTCGTGGATGGTGGCGTTTCACCACGATGGATGCACTGCAAGTGTTTGTGTTTGCTGCAACGGGCTACCTGTACCTCCAGCACAAAAGACAACGGCGATCATGGGTTCATCCCATCAACGCTGCCAGACACACGCATGGCCACTTTGTGACGCTGTACAGGCCACTGCGAGAGAGGGACCCCGTGAAGTTTTTCAACTACATGCGGATGTCCATCCCCTCATTCGATGAACTGTTGTCACAGTTACGGGAGCCGCTGACCAAGAGAGACACCAACATGAGGGTTGCCATACCACCAGAGGAGATGCTGGTCATCACTTTGCGGTAAGTACTTCCAAACACCAGCATGCATGACTTCGCTGCCAGTCAGCAGACATGTGTTCGGTGTGCAGAGCCCCTATTGTCGGTCTGTAGTGACATGTACGCAAACACATTCATACCCACCCACACGCAGGCATCACATTCCAAGACACGTCCAAAAAAACCTCTGACACTGACAAGAATGTATGTAAATAGAAATATATTGTAATAAACAAGAAAATAAATGAAAAACATATTTGTAACATATATACAAAAGAAAATAACATGAAGGACAAAACATAACAGTGACAACAGGAACAGCATGTCAACCAAAAACATAAAACAGACACCTCACAAATCCTGGTACAGAGGAGCATCTGGCTCATGAGGACCATGTGTGGATCTGTCACGGTTTCTGGTGGGGGATCTGGAGCCCAGGTGCAGAGGCGGGAGAACAATCTCAGGATCGCAGTACAAAAGGAGTTTCCAATAATCGTGGTCGTGGTCAGAAGGGTGGTCAGGGTCAGGCGGCGAGACCGGGAAGGTCGAAGGATAAGCCAAGAACTGGTACACAGGTAGAACATGAATAAGCTTCTCAATTAGTAACCACTGGGAGGGATACAATGCTGAAGCGAGGACTGAGTGTGACAGGAGGATTTATATACGTGGTAAGGTTTATTTAGCCCCTCCTACGGATGTCTGTTCTCCAATTAGCTCACCCTGATGGGAGAGCCAATCAGAGCCCGAGTGTGTCTGGGTGCTGTTCCCCATCAGGTCCACCCAGGTCTGGGGTTCCTCCCCTTGGGCCTGCTCCACCAATCCAGGCCTCTGTATCCGCCCCTGTGACGTCAGACACCGGGAGCCGCCATGTTCCACATGGAGACAGCGGAACTGCGGCGCTGACTCCGTCAGTGCGGGCATGGAGAGGGCCACTATGGACTGGGCAGAGTCCCGGGGTGTCCCCAGCCCCTGAGCTATACGCTGGGGTCTCCGGCGAGATGGGCCGCCAGAACCAGCCCCCGCGAGGGGCGAGCCCTCTGGTTGCTGCCGCATCTCCGGGCAGCGCGACAGCCGGCGAGATGACCCGCCAGAGCCAGCCCCTGCGAGAGGTGAGCCCCCCAGTCGGTGCCGCATCGCCGGGCGCCGTGACAGAACCCCCCCTCGAAGGAGCGGCCCCTGGCCGCGAAAAGGACCCGGCCTATCCGGATGAGCACGGTGAAAGGCCCGAAGGCACGAGGGGGCGTGTACATACGAGGCGGGTTCCCAAGAACGCTCTTCAGGACCATACCCTTTCCATTGGACAAGGTACTGAAGAGCCCCGCGAAGGAGCCTGGTATCGAGGATGCGGTCAACTTCGTACTCGAGGTCATCACCAACGAGCATGGGCGGGCTAGGGGGTATAGATCTGTCAGACAGTGAGCCAGAGGGGACAGATTTGAGGAGGGAGACATGGAAAACAGGGTGAATACGATACGCGGGAGGGAGGTTAAGGCGGAAAGCGACAGGGTTAACCTGATGGGAGATAGAAAAAGGTCCAATAAAGCAGGGTCCTAGTTTTTTTGAGGGACAGTGCAGGCGAAGGTTTTTTGTGGACAGCATGACCCTGCCACCTACTTGAAAGACCAGGGGAACAGAACGGTGGCGGTCAGCCATTGATTTTTATCTCTGCTGAGCAGTACGGAGGGTGCACTGTGCCAATTGACAAGCTTCCTGTAGTAGGGCAAGGCGTGAGTTGACGTCAGGAACCGAAGAATGGGGGGCCAGACCTGGAATCATGGTAGGGTGATATCCCACATTAAGAAAAAAAGGGGTAGAACCAGTGGACTCATGATCGTGAGAATTGTAGGCAAATTCAGCAAGGGGTAACAACTCGGTCCAGTCATCTTGCCTATTAGTGGAAAAACAACGCAAATAATGTTCAAGAGTCTGATTAACCCGTTCAGTTTGACCATTAGATTGGGGATGGAAAGCAGTGGAAAGCGAGACTTGGATTCGGAGTAGAGAGCAGAAAGCTTTCCAAAACCGGGAGGTAAACTGGGTTCCCCTGTCGGAGACGATGGAATCAGGAATACCATGGATTTTGAACACGTTATGGAGGAATAGGGAAGCTGTTTCAGCTGCTGTGGGTAACTTTGGGTAGGGAATAAAGTGTGCCATCTTAGTCAAGCGGTCGACTACCACCATTATGACAGTGTTTTTATGAGAAGGGGGTAAGTCTACAATGAAGTCTGTGGAGATCTGCGACCAGGGACGAGTTGGGACTGGCAACGGATGTAATAACCCCGCCACTTTGGTAGTGGCGTGCTTGGATCGTAGACACGTAGGGCAACCAGCAACATACTTGTTGACATCGGAGAACATGGAGGGCCACCAGAAGTGTCGTTTGAGTATGTCCATGGTTTTCCTGCGTCCTGGATGTCCAGCCACCAACGAATCGTGACACATTTGCAGAACCTCTCTTCTGGCCCCTTCAGGGACGTAAATACAGCGATCGTGGATGTGGAAACCCTCTGAAGACACCGGCAAGGAAGTGCTTGCAGTCAGCTGTCTAATTTTATCATGAAGGCATGACGTCATGCCCAAGAAGCATTGTGCTGGTAACACTGTAGGGGAAGGGGTGGGTGGTAGAAGTGGGAGTTCTTGCATTCTCGAGAGCACATCTGCTTTACCATTCTTTGAACCCGGCCGGTATGTAACGTGAAAGTTGAATCTAGCAAAGAAAAGGGCCCAGCGAACTTGTCGGGGTTTTAGACGTTTGGCTGATTTCAAATATTCCAAATTTTTGTGGTCGGTATATACGGTAACGGGGTTGAGTGTGCCCTCGAGTAGGTGGCGCCACTCTTCGAAGGCTCGCTTGATGGCTAGGAGCTCCCGATCTCCTATATCGTAATTGCGTTCTGCCGGGCAAAGCCTTTTGGAATAGTAAGCTACTGGGTGTAGTTGTCCCAAGGGGGATCTCTGGGAGAGGATGGCCCCGATGGCTGACTCTGAAGCATCCACCTCGAGAATGAAGGACAATTGTGGGTTAGGGAGGTTTAGGACAGGAGCAGAAATGAAGAGATTATGAAGTTTGTCAAATGTCCCTTGGGCCTCTTCAGTCCATCAAAATTTGTACGAGGGCTGGTGAGTGCAGTTAACGGTTGCGTAACCTTGGAAAAGTCTCGAATAAAACGCCTATAAAAGTTTGCGAAACCGATGAATCTCTGTACCTCTTTAGGATTGTTGGGCACTGGCCAAGCAATAATGGCCTCCACCTTGTGGGGGTCCATCTCTATGCTTCCAGGGGAGATGATGAAACCCAGGAATTCCACTTTAGTTGTTTCGAAGGTGCATTTCTCCAACTTAGCATATAGGTAATTTTCCCGGAGCCGTTGAAGTACAGTGGTGACGTGTCGCCTGTGTTCCTGGAGGGAAGAGGAGACTATTAAGATGTCGTCGAGATAAATCACGACGAATTGATCCAGAAGGTCCCGAAAAATGTCATTAACGAAATGTTGGAAAGTAGCGGGGGCATTACAGAGCCTATACGGCATTACAGTGTATTCAAAATGACCGTACCGAGTTCGGAAGGCGGTCTTCCACTCATCTCCTTCCCGGACACGTACAAGGTTATATGCTCCTCGCAAATCCAATTTGGAATAGATACATGCTCTTTGAAGACGTTTGAGGAGTTCAGGGATGAGTGGTAGAGGGTATCTGTTTTTAATCGTAACTCTATTTAATTCGCGGTAGTCCACACATGGTCTTAGGCCACCATCCTTTTTGTCAACAAAAAATATTCCTGCACCGGCAGGGAGGTAGATGGTTGAATAAAAGCTTTTTGTAAGTTTTCCTGGATATATTCTTTGAGGATTTTTAACTCAGGTTCAGACAGGGGAAAGATACGCCCATAAGGGATGGGAGCCCCAGGTAAGAGGTCGATGGGGCAAGCATAATGTCTTCTTGGCGGTAGGGTTTCGGCTTTCTTTTTGTCAAACACATCTGAGAAATCATGGTATTGTTTAGGTAACGAAGTGGTTGAAACTGGGGTTTCATCTTTTTTTATGACACCCATGGTCGGTATGTGGTTACAATTACTTTGGCAGTATGAGGAAGAGAAAGACACCAAACCAGTCGACCATTGAATAGCAGGGTTGTGGAGGCATAACCAGGGTATACCAAGGATGACTGGGAAGATGGGTGAATCAACCACATCAAAGATCATTTTTTCAGAATGTCCCACACCTATAGTCATTTGGATAAGTATACTCTCTTTTGTTATGGGACTGGAACTTAATGAGGAACCATCCACCAATCTGATTTTGACAGGACAATCTTTATTGATTAAGGGTAACTTAATACGTTTTACTAGGGCTGAATCCACGAAACATCCACTAGCCCCTGAATCCACCATCGCTTGGGTCGGGTAGATCTTCTGTTGCCACTGTAGGGAAACGGGTAGAAGCAGGTGAAGCGTGTGGGTGAAGCGAGAGGGACTAGAGAGTATGGAAATTAATCCAGTCTTACCTCCTACAACCGAAGTTTTCATAGGGCAGAAACGAGCCTGATGATTGGCTGCCCCACAGTAGAGACACAATTGGAGGCGTCTGCGTCTCTCTCGTTCGGCTGGAGGCAGGCGTCGATCCACCAGTCCTATCTGCATGGGTTCTTCTCTCCTCCTAGGGATAGAAGCTGGGACCAGAGCGTTAGAGGGGGAGGGGGTGTGGGAAAGCTCTGGAATTTGTCGAGGGACGTTGGGCAGTCTTTCATCTCTGCGTTCCCTCCATCTCCGGTCAAACTGTATACAGAAGTCGGTTAGGGTATCAAGAGACCGGGGTAACCCAACTCGTGCAAGTTCGTCTTTTAGGTGGTCTGCTAAGCCACAACGAAATTGGTCAAGGAGGGCGGCCTCATTCCAAGCCATTTCATGGGCGTAATGACGAAACTGGGTGACGTATTCCTCCACAGGGTGACGGCCCTGTCTGAGTGCTCTGAGAACATTTTGGGCGGACTCCCTCTTGTGAGGGTCTTGGTACATTGACTCCAAAGCAGCTGCGAAGGAGGGCCAGGTCTCCAGAACAGGGTCCTGTTCTCTGAGGAGGGCGTGTGCCCATTTCTTGGGTTCACCACTAAGTAGTGACATAACCATACGTACTTTTATAAAGTCACTGTTATACGTGTGTGGTTTAAGGGAAAAGAGGATGCAGCAATCAAGCATAAACGCTTCAAACTGGGTGCGATCTCCGTTGAAAGACTCTGGCAATTTGGCTTGGGGTTCTGGAACAGCATTCTCCGGGATAGATTGTACTGAAGTAGGTGCCGAAGGAGGGGTGTATGGAGGCGGCAACGTTGCGGCTTGTATTTGAATCTGGAGTTGACGGTGTTCAGTCTGTAGGTCTTGGACTGACCGGGCCAGGTTTGAGACCTGGTGTGATAGAGCTGTGAGGGCGTCCGTGACCTCTGCGGGTTCCATGGAGGCTTCAGCGTATGTCACGGTTTCTGGTGGGGGATCTGGAGCCCAGGTGCAGAGGCGGGAGAACAATCTCAGGATCGCAGTACAAAAGGAGTTTCCAATAATCGTGGTCGTGGTCAGAAGGGTGTTCAGGGTCAGGCGGCGAGACAGGGAAGGTCGAAGGATAAGCCAAGAACTGGTACACAGGTAGAACATGAATAAGCTTCTCAATTAGTAACCACTGGGAGGGATACAACGCTGAAGCGAGGAATGAGTGTGACAGGAGGATTTATATACGTGGTAAGGTTTATTTAGCCCCTCCTACGGATGTCTGTTCTCCAATTAGCTCACCCTGATGGGAGAGCCAATCAGAGCCCGAGTGTGTCTGGGTGCTGTTCCCCATCAGGTCCACCCAGGTCTGGGGTTCCTCCCCTTGGGCCTGCTCCACCAATCCAGGCCTCTGTATCCGCCCCTGTGACGTCAGACGCCGGGAGCCGCCATGTTCCACGTGGAGACAGAGGAACCGCGGCGCTGACTCCGTCAGTGCAGGCATGGAGAGGGCCACTATGGACTGGGCAGGGTCCCGGGGTGTCCCCAGCCCCTGAGCTATACGCCGGGGTCTCCGGCGAGATGGGCCGCCAGAGCCAGCCCCCGTGAGGCTTTCACAGTCGTGTTTGGTATCGTTGGAACGGCCATGCTCTGGCCGATCCAACAGTACCAAACTTTAACCCCTAGCTGCCACGGATCGGGAGATAGGGGATTCATTGGAATCCCCTATCTCCACCGTTGGTGGCAGCTAGGGGTTAACTCCAGGACTGGCGTCATCGTGCTATGCACGATGACGCCAGTCCTCAGGGGGAGTTCCCGGAGGCTTGGCCGACATCCAAGATGTCGGCCAGCTCCGGGAAAGGATCACGAACCGGCGCTTTTCCGCGCCGATTCGTGATCTGGCACCCCAGGGGTTAATGCCAGGTACCATTTGGAAGGGCAGGCTGTGCCCTTCCAAATGGTGCCTGGGTTAACCCCCGCAATGCCGCCGATCGGGAGGGAGAGAGGTCCGAAGGACCTCCCCCCCCTCCCTTTCAGGCGCCTCCTCCGCACATGCGGGGGGGGGGCGCCTGAATTAGGTGTCATTGTGTCGCCGCAATGACACCTAATGTCCCCACCGGGTTCCCGAGTGCTGGGCTGACATCCAAGATGTCAGCCCACACCGGGGGGGCGCAGGAATCCGGCAGATTGCTGCCTCCTGTGCGCGTCCGTAGCACAGGAGAACCACTTGGCTGGACGCGCTGAGCGCGTCCATAGCAGCCAAGTGGTTAAACATGATGAACAGAAAAACGTTCAAAATGAGCTCAGCACCCCAGTTGAAATTGCTCAGCAGTGAAGGGGTTAAAAAGAAAACAAAATCCACAAATATTTGGTATATCTAAACTCAAGACACAATCTAGAAACTATTTAGCTGCAGTCCTTTTTGGTGGTTGTATATTTTGGGGGTCAAAGTTGAAAAAGTTATTTTTTTCCAATTTTTTCACCATATTTCATATTTTTTTTTATAGTAAATTATAAGATATAATGGAATCTTTAGAAATTCCAATCTAATAGTAAGAAAAAACAATATATAATAAGTGTGGGTACAGTAAATGAGTAAGAGGAAAATTAGAGCTAAACACAAACACCGCAAAAATGTAAAAACAGCAGTGGGTACTTTCGGACAGACAATGGTAAAACAGCATGGTGACTATGATGATTTATATATATTATTTCTTCCAATTTAACTACTGTCATATTAAATGCATCCTTTACTGAAATTCTTAAACATGCAAAACTTTACTAATATGCAGATAATGTATTAACATTAGGTGAACATAAGATAAATGTAACGTGGTTGGTTGCTACAGAAACTAACTCATGCTAAAAGCCCCGCAGAGAGGTTTGAAAACCAATAATTTAAGAAGACTATTAATATGTATAGTTATTAACATGACATACTAATGAACCAAGTTATAATAGGTACGAACAGAAACTTTTAGCACCATGGTAATAATGAGCAGCAGTCATTCTGTTTCCATTTCCCCAGTAAAAGAGAATTGTATGTATAGAAAACATATTAATGATCACCATTACATGATAAATAGTAATTCAACTTTGCTTGGTCTATTTAATAAAACCAGTAAACAAGACTGTCCTTAAAATGATGTGCATAAATAATAGAAATTGGAAACTGAATTACAGTTTAGAATTTTTTTAACACAGAAAAAACCCTGACATTAGTTTACAATAAAAGGGCTATTCTAGCTGCTATGCCACCATTCATTTAATCAACTGATCTTGGTTTGCAGAATGTCCCCTTTCATCCTACCTTTCCTAGAGGCTGTGACAGCCTTCCAATGCAAAAACTTCTCTCCGCCCTGAAATCTGTCAATCATGTACTGGTGGACAGCCTTCAAGGGCTTTGATTAGCTTTGGTTCAGTTAATTGAAGCTGATCATCCAATGCCTCTTAGTGCCCAAACCACAAATAACTGTGCAGGAGGGGTGATCAGCAAAATGGGCATCTGTAAGTCTATAAACAACTTGATCAAATGTGTAAAGGGCTTACCCTCTATTTATTTTTCCGCACATAACAACATATATAATAAAGCAGAGCAGCGATTCCCAACCATAGTCATCATGTTCCCCTAACAGGCCAGGTTTTAAGGATCACCTTGGGGAAATGCAGACTGAACCCAGCAATCACTGAGCATCAAATCATATCACCTGTGCTGTGCTTCAGATACCTGGCAAACCTGGACTGTTAGGGGGTCCTGTGGACCAGGGTTGTAGAGACTGTCTATAGAGTTAAATAAATAAAAAACATATTAGCTTTCCAATAGGGGTAGAACATGACTAATGGACATCACTTGTCTTTGCCATTCTTAAAAACTATATACTGTATCACATCACATTTCCTATAGGATAAAAATTGGCAAAAACCAACAACAAGTTGCTTTGGAGAATTGTGAATTTTCTGATATGTCTATCTCACTATTAAGCAATAAAAAATAATTGGGAAATATCTGAAAAAATGTTAGAAAATTAATAATTCTTATTAATGTCACTTGGTTCACGATTTACCACCACTTATGGCTTTGTGAACAGACTCCATTTTTTTATCATTTCTGCTGACAGCAGGTCAGCAAGACACTAAAACAGTTGTATGTGTCACATAAATTGAAATACATTACTTTATTATTTTTAATAAATTACCAAAAACATTATTTGTTTCAAAATCTTCCAAATGAAATAAAGCACGTAACGTGATTTATTTTCACAAAAGGGCTCCTTTGGGTGTCTATTATATTATTTTTCTTGAATCCTGATGTATTATTTTATATTGAATAAATGCTTCATCTACGTCAACTCCTTGTTCTGATCTATAAAACAGTTTTTGAATCAAAACTGGAAGATCAAATGACAAAAAAAAACTGGCAGTAAAGGATGATGGGTCTACTGAATAGGACTGATTGTCAATCTGACCCTTCAAAAATATACCAGAGATCTTATTCTACAAAAAATACCCTTTCATGGCATTGTGGTAAAGAAATAAATAAAAAAGCTATTCTGCCCAAAGACGTGCTGCCTTACAAGTGAAAAGGTATTAGGTGCAGGTGTCAAACAAGCCTAATGAGGCATAAGGAGTAGACAGGAAAATAACTGAAATTATACAGGAACCGAGAATTGCGAGTGAAGTGTGAATAACAGCCTACATGTGTAAGTGACACAGAAAAAAGAAATGAAGACAAGCAAAAAAAATCTTTCAAAGACAACCAACATTTTATATCAAATTATTTGTAGTGTTTGCTTGTATAATATACTCTGCAACTCTGAACGTTTATTCCAAATATATACCGGCGTTCTTCTGAAATTGTAAAATGGCTATATTTATTCTGATTCGAGACTCAGACAAATAAAGGAAGACGGCTTTCAGTCCACCAACACAGTTGTCTCTAGTCTTGAATTTCACAAAGGCTCAAGTTGCCTGGTGCTGGACATTACAACAACTTCAACCATACAAAAATGATATCTGCATATATATACATCCAATTTTGTGTTGTGTGAATGGAGATATATATATACATACAGTATATATGTCCAAAAAGTACCGGCACTCCAAGGTCTCTTCAATAATCTTTTTTATTACTTTAAACAAAGTAACAATGTTTCAGCCCACTCACCCCATGCTTTCTTAAGATTATATATAGCTCACCATGAAGGTTCCAACTCCAGGGAGTCTTGTAAAATAATCTTTTATTGTGCCCACAGAAGGATCAACATTTCAGTCCTCTGTGGACTTTTCTCAATTCTCAAGACTCCCTGGAGTGCGCGCCTTCCTAGTGAACTATACTTTTCAGTGGCTGTTTGCACTAAGAATGCTATGGATCCTGGCTGCGGGTCCCCTTGATGCTTTATTATATAATATATAAGGTTTATTATTGCAGTGGCCATTTACACATCACAGCAATTCAAAGAACTGCATCACAGAGCTCATGTGCTACATTCCCCATATGCAGCACAGAACTCTGGGTAAGACATGCAAATGATGTCTGCAATTTCCCATTTTTTTGCATCCTGGGTCTGCTTTCACACACAACCCTTAAATCAATGCCATGCCATACTACCATACTAGATGGTATATATTTGTGTGTGTGTGTGTGTGTGTGTTACACTGCGAATCCTGCCCTCACAATTACTTAGGTCTTTGCCTAGTACACCTTCTGGCCCATAAATAGCAAATGTAAATATATGTATTTTAAGTATACTGCTAAAATTCAGAGTGTGTCGACCTAACTCCCTGTAGGTCGCTTAGTAGTATTGGTCGTATATTTACATACTAGGTGCCAAGGATTGTCACCTTTTTTCCTTTGCACAAATTGGCCCATAAATAGAACTGAAAGTCACTGATTTTCTGACATAAGAAGACTTTGGTGTGCAGTCATCTCTGAATTATATATCACTTTGGTTTCTTTTAATGATACTTGTCCTGATTAAATTCCACAGATAGTGGGCTGAAACATTGATACTGAATAAAATCACTGATTCTGTAACAAAAGAAGACCTTCGAGTGCTGTCATTGCTTAAATATATATAATTTGTGTGCTATGGATGGAGTTATATGGGTTTGGGTCGAAATCCCGACAACCAGATTCCCGAATGCCAACATCCCGACAGTCAACTTCCTGACAGAACAAGTAGCTGACATACCAAGTTCCCGACATACACAACTCCCCAACAGCCAAAATCCCAACCTCTAATATCGCAACAGACCAAGTGCCCAACGGCCAATTCCCTGACGTCCAAAATCCCGAGGGTTAGCCCTAACCCTCACCCTAACCCTAACTCCCTAACCCTAACTCTTTAACCTTCCGGAATTTTGAATGTCTGGAAGTTGGCCGTCGGGAAGTTGGCATTTGGGAACCTGGTTGTTGGGATTTTGTCCAGCAACCGAGTCTTATTTATACAAGTGTGTCTGTTCCTCAGAGGTCGTTTTCACTGGCTCTAGACAGAATGTAAAGTGAAGACTGAACCCCAAATTTTACTAGCACTAAAATAGGCTAATCTATATTTTATACAATGTATTAGTACCATTTCCAGCAGTTTTGTTTGTACAAAGACATAGATTTTTCATTTATGATCAAATAGGAAGCTACGCTTGCAATCACCTCAAAAATGGTATTCTGTGATTCGTGGGATTCTGCATTGTTAAGGAAATGTTTCTGGTTCATTTTTACCTTTACTTCTGTGTTGATACCATAGAAGTAAATGCTGCAATCTCCTTCCTGCTGCAGCTTCCAGCATGTACACTTGCTGGAGTGCTCTGCAGCACCTTTTCATGGCCAAGATGGCAAGAGTCTGCCCCTGAGAGGCTCCCAGCATGTACCACAGTCTTCTGCAGCATTTGGGAGCCGTGTTCCTGAGTGGCAGCGTGTGTCGGGAGCTCCTCTGATTCTGACTTAGTAAAATCTGTACAGCTCTGAAAATTACAGTTTGCCACCAGAATTAAGCATTATGGTGGCAAAAGCTTAAAGAATCAAGAAAACCAATAAATTGTGAATCCCCTATATGTGATCACTTCACTCATACTAAAAATACAGACATAGGCAGTGCAAATAGAAAAAAGGATTTGCAAAGGGATAGAAAAGCACCAAGATGACCTGTTGAGCTTGCTCATCATCAGATGATCTCATACATATACAAATAGTAATATGAATGTTCCAAACCTGCGTATGTTTTAAACTAGTCTCTCTATATTCAGGTGCGTAACTACCAGGGTGCAGAGGGTGCTACTGCACCCGGGCCCTTGAGTCCGGGGGCCCACACTCGCCTGCCTGGGCACTGTCTGTATTTTGATATATATATACAGTATATATATATATATAATTATTTTTTAATTTATTTTATGCTTATTTGAGTTTTACTTTGGAGCTCTGTGATACACTCATACACACTACATATTACTGTGAGTTTTGTTGCTGTAAACCTCTGTGTTTTAAATTGATACACACTGCACATTACTGTGAGTTTTATTGCTGTGAGGTTCTGTGATATGTTCATACACACTGCACATTACTTTGAGTTTTATTGCTGTGGAGCTCTGTGATACACTCATACACACTGCACATTACTGTGCGTTTTATTGCTGTGGAGCTCTGTGATATGTTCATACACACTGCACACTGCGGTGGAGCTCTGTGATACGAGACAGAGGAGATATGATAGAAACATTCAAATACGTAAAGGGAATCCACAAGGTAGAGGAAGGGAGTATATTTAAAAGGAAACAAAGTAGCAAAACAAGAGGACATAGTCTTAGATTAGAGGGGCAAAGGTTTAAAAGTAACATCAGGAAGCATTATTTTACTGAGAGGGTGGTGGATACATGGAACAGCCTTCCAGTTGAAGTGGTAGAGGCCAAAACAGTAATTGCATGTAAGCAGGCATGGGATAGGCATAAGGCTATCCTAAATAAAAGATAAATCCAGGTAAAGTATCCATCTAATTGGGCAGACTAGATGGGCCGAAAGGTTCTTATCTGCCAACATTTTTCTATGTTTCTATGATACGCTCATACACACCGCACATTGCTGTGAGTTTTATTGCTGTGGAGCTCTGGGATACGTTCCTACACAGCACACATTACTGTGAGATTTATTGCTGTGCTGCTCTGTGAGATACATATAGTGCACATTACATTAAAAATGGGATGGACTGAAGAGGTCATAGTGAACCTGGAAAAAATGGGACACTGTAAAAATGGGACACTGTCTGGAGTCAACATTGTGAACCTGGAGGGGACCAATGCTTGTTGACGGGAGGGGGACAAAATATGTTTTTGCCAGGGGGGGGGGCCCGTCATGGTTCCTGCACCTGGGCCCTGAGTAGTTACGCCTCTATGTCTATATTCCACCCGTCCATACTTCAAATGTTCTGTCCTACTACTTCACTTTATAGTAAGATATTGCTTTCCTCTGTACAAATTATTTAATCCCTTTACATATATGAGAATTTTAACAAATCTCCTTAATTCTTTCTGCTTTCCTAAATGTCAACTAATGCTCAAAACAATAACTTGCGTTGATCCGAAGATGGAGATAAATAAAACATGTAATTTAGGCCCTGCATAACCAACGTAAATACAGATTGGGGAAAACATGTCTCTGTTCAATGAATTAGTTTGGATTAATTCATAACTAATTCACTTCATAAACAGGATTTTCAAATGACTGTATATTCGTTGCTATGTGAAAGGACAAGTCGATGTCTCCCATCATAATAAAAATAAATAAATCTAGACAAAAAGCCAAGCAATACATGCCTCATTTTACATGTTGTGGCTCTCATCTATATTTGCTGCCGCAGCTTCATTAAATGTACCGTAGCTTAAGGGCATGCCTAAAAAAATGCGCCCAGTGCCATCAGGATTCATGCATCTTCATTTCAGTTGAGGATAAAGAGTAATTGGCTGTATTAAAACAGTAGCAGATGGCTGGATTTTTTTTTTTATTATTCAAGAATATTCAAACACAATTTTTTTTTCTCAAAAAAAAAGCACAAATGCATCTAAACTGATTCGTTTTCCTACTGGGGATACATAAAACATTGTAGTGAAACGTTCTGTTGTGTCCTTTTAGTGAGTGTTGACTGTTGTTTGTTCCTATCCTATTGGTGTTAACAAGCACTATATTGCTAGTGACAATCACACACTCTCTGCCACTTAAAGTAGGATGCTTGATTTAATCGCAGAGCTCTCGTTTATTATTCTGTTGTGCAATTCTAGGGGGGACGCAACTGATCAAGTTCCTGGTTCCCTAGAGCATTATGCATTTTTTTTTTGTTATGTCTAAATCCCCAATACAAATTGCAGTATTTCTGGACTCCCAGTGGGACCCATTAGTGCCTGTAGGGCATTAAGGATCATTAATAGTGCTGTCAGGCTGAAAAAATAAATAAATAAATGTGAAAAAAGGCATTCAGCTCGCCAGCTAGTTACGTCGCTCCTCAGAAATGGGAAATTAATACATCTGCTTCATTAATAGTGGTCCATGGTGGATGTTTGTGTTCTGGCAGCCTTAATGATACAGGTTCACGACCGGAGAAAGCTGTCTATAGGATGCAAATTCTTTCAATTACGCATGACTCGCATCCCATAGCTCATGGCGCTACCCTACTGTAAATCATTATAAACATAAACAAGTGTGCAGGATGTGATATAATAATGTAAAAAGGCTGGCAACAAGCACAGGTTCTCACCCTAGAACTGTCTGAAACAACCATGATATGTCACCTGGCCAGGATCCCACTAAACATCATTTCCCTGCAACAATTATACAGCATGTTAATTGAAGAAATGCTCTAATCACTGTGAACAAGCCTGTTAATATGTGCTGTGGCTGGATGTGAAGTATTAATTGGTTAGAGTAAAGTGCTAATGTTTCTGTCTCCGAAATATTGTTATCTAATATTGAACTGTACAAGAAATACAAAACGGCTTAACCTGCATCTACAAGACAATCACCAGAAATAAGGAGGTTGGGAGTTTAGGAAATCTTACCAATCTTGATTATTATTGTACTTGGCTGTTCTTCATGGACCTTGTGTATTATTCCAGTCCCAAAGTGCTCCTTTCTATTAACTGCAAAGCGCGACAAACTTGGTGTGCACTACTATATGTAAAGATAAAAAAGAGAATAAAGACAAACACAATATAGTGCAGCTGTTTTTGCTTGCAATGAAACAGGTGTGTAGAGGGTAGCCTAATGGGCACTCACATGAAATTGAGCCAAAACCAGGCTTTCAATAAATTCCGCTGGTTGTCCTTATGACATACCAGATAGCAATATTGTTGGAAGCTGTTATTCTAGGGTTCCTCAGGGAACTTTATTAATAGCTACCAACAATCTGGCTGATGGATATGCCACAAAAACCCACAGATACATACACTTTGAGGCCAATTTTGGCTCAATGTAATGAGTGCCCATATGGCTACCTTCTATATGTATACATTTTATTGAAAACAAATACAGCTGTACTGTGTGGTATATTTCTTTTTTCTTTTCTTGAGATTCTTCATATCAAAAAGCAACTTCATCCTTATACACTTGACACCAATCCACAGGCGCTGACTCATTATTTCTTGCATTTTTGGTATTATATGCTTAAATGTTGGGTAGAACAGACCCATTTTTGTTTGTTTAGGGACATGGTGGGACGTTTATACAATATCACAAGTGCGCTGGTACTTTTCTTCAACTATATTTAAATATATATTTTTAGACAAAGCAGCACACTTCACAAATTTTGTAATGTGGTAATCATTTGTGTGATGATTTGGACTCAACTTTCCTTTTTACTAAATACATTTTATCTAAAAATATAGATAGGGATTGACACTTTTGAGAGGCTGTACTAATTCCTCTGGTTGTAGGGTGTGCCTGGACATACCAGGAATCACCTTTAAACCCTATCTGTCTGTTGTGAAGGTGAAGAATATAAGAAGAACATTGAGGTCCCTCACAACTGTACAGAAATACAATTCATGTTGTTATCATAGGTGAAACCCCTGTATCATACATATATGATATGACTGTGCCTTCTATATGCAGACATGAAGCCCACCTATTTGAATATATTTTGTTGGCATTTTAATGAAATCTGTATTATTATTTAACCATGACTCCTATGAGTACTAAAATGTGACCATTTTTTTAATCCATCATCATAATTTTTACCGTATTCAATTAAGAAGGCATTTCTAGCTCTATGGGGAGGTGAGGATATGTGCCCAAGATGCAGTGACAGCAAGCAGATGCAGGAGTAAGGTCCTAAAAGGGGATTTATTAGGACAAACAAATAAAATTA
Organism: Leptobrachium leishanense; assembly: GCA_009667805.1. Lineage (NCBI taxonomy): Eukaryota > Metazoa > Chordata > Amphibia > Anura > Megophryidae > Leptobrachium > Leptobrachium leishanense. The sequence continues at coordinate 257,993,757 of CM019064.1, forward strand.
AATGAATGGCAGGATGTAACTGGAGGATGGTAAGTGACAAAACTGGAAAAGGGCCAACTATAGGAAAAGGCAGGGAGGAGAAACAGGTGGGGTAAACTGAAGACATGACACACAGAAACAAGACCGAGGGCAACAGACTGGGAGCTTACAGAAAGTTAGAGACAGCAGACATCACAGGAAAAGGGCTGGCTGTATACTGACAGGTAAACAATGGGTGGTAATAGAAACTGAACAGGAACACTGATGGATGGCTGTCAGGAACAAGGATGGAGGCTGTGGATGGCATAAGGCACAACAGGAGGCTTGATGGAACATGGCTGGAGGCAGGGCTGGCCCGACCATGGTGCTGGGTGGAGCAGCCACGCCAGGCGGCAAATGTGGTCGGGCGGCATATTTTGTCCACCGGTGCCGCCGCCACCCTTTTTTTTTCTTTTTAAATCTGCCACACTTTTTTTTGGTCACTGCTCTGCATCGGCATAAAGAGATGCCGCCGCCAGCGCAGAGCAGTGACCACATGGAGACCCAGCCACACACTTGACATGCGGTCAGTTGAAGAGCGGGATTCAGACGCGGCTGCCGCGTGGGTGGGCGGATCCTCCTCAGGTTGCCGCCAGCAGCTGAGATTGCTGAAAGTCTTCTACCGAGTCCGGCCAGCACAACTTTCATCTGCACCAGGTAAGTACAGAGAGCAGGGTGGTGCCTGGTCACTGGTGGTGGGTCTCCTTTTCCCTACGTTCTCCCTGTTGACCTCCAGCAGCCAGTCCTCCACATTCAGCCCCGCACTCTTGGCAGGGGAGCCGGCTCCACTTTGCGGATGTATCTGCCCTTCTCTCCGTGCAGGTGGAAGCCGCATCCCTGCACTACTTGTAGGAAGCATGAATTAATACAGTTTAAAGTGTCTAAAATTTATCTATATTAAACGGTTGAAACATTTTAAAAATCTATATACAACTGTTTGCTATCCTGCATCTTAGTCTAAACAACACATTCGATGTATCAAATAAATGTCATAATAAAAACAAAACTGATTGGTAGTAAAGGTGTTAAGTATTCTACTTAACATATACGCAAACATCTTGAATAACTTGCTCGATGTGAAAACAACAATCCATGGAATTGACTGACTAAAATATTTTAAGATTCAGAGTATGTAAAGATTTTTTTATTTGAAGCGTCATCAATAATTAATAAATTTATTGTTGTAGTGTGATGCTTGAAACCTGTCCCTATGTTCCAACTAGTAAGTAAAAAACATGAAGATACTGGGTTACTCAATGAAAAGCGCCGTTTGCATTTTGTCATCAGGAAAATCAGTCCTGGGAACAATTGATACACTTTCAGAGTTAAGCCTCCTGAATATGACCTCCTAAATTAACTTGATCATGGCAATCTAAGAAAACCTCTCTTGTATTAGTACCATTGTTACCAGGGCACGGAGCATACATTAGATAAGATTGGCCTGAAAAGACCCTTTGTCAGGCATCTAGATTTAAGTAGCTATTAAAATCAGTTGATCTTTAGAGGCTCATCTTACCTCACAATGACATGAAATAAGCACCCTATACAGCTATTTTATCTTGCATGTCTAATGAGACTTTAACCCTCACTTATATGTGAAAGAGCTCAAAATTTTTACATGCACTGAAAATCGTTTAAAAACTAAAAAGTCATTAAGAGATCATCATGACAGATTGCAAGATCAGGATCTTCAAAATTGATAGACAATCAAAAATGCTCGCAGCAGTGGAACATGTTGGCTCATTGGAAATAATAATTATTATTTTTATTAATAAAAGAATCAAAATCCTATTTAGTGTATAGGCAAATCTGTGAAGGAAATGAAGGCTTGAAACTCCATCTTGCAGGGGTGACAGTTTTACAGGTAAAGGCATGTCCAGAGGGGGCGCTCAATGAATGTACTGGTCCTGCTTCCCAACTTGTTTGGTCGCTATGCACATTTTCCTGATTTGTTTTAATTGGTTAAAGATAAAGGACAAGACAATTAACAGTTTGTAAGGATTATGATTCCATGTCAGCACACCCTTTTGATGTGTTCTGCGCTGCCTTTGTTTATATGTATTGCTTTCATTAAAGTAGGTTTGATGAGTTGAGTTTTAGGAAAGAAATGGGTGATGTTCTAATTTTTCTAATAAAGGTCCTCTGTTTGCAGACATTGATATAATTGAGTTCCGTAAGGCCTCTTGTTCATGTTTCATTATGTGTCAACTGCAAATCATGCTTTAATTCTATATTGAGTAAATTATGCATATGTTGTATGTGTGGAATGAATAACATGTTTGCATAATTCCCATGGTTCCCCTGTCCCTGGGACAGATTTGTTTCAAAATTATCGTTCCTCAACTTTTTGTTTTAATGTCTCTTTTTTTAGAGGTGTAATACAATTGGCATGTGCAGGGGCGTTAAAGAAATGGGTCTATCAATTATAATACATGTTGGGCTGTAGCCTGGCCTTGGTGTAAACATAACCAAAGCTGTTGTAATCTTACCAGAGCCATTGAGGTCTAGGGCGTTGTTACATTTACAACAGCTCTGGTTAAGTTTACACCAAGGCTGGAATACGGCCTGTTGTTTGGGGATTACTTTGCTCTTCTTTAAAATTTTATTGTATTTATTGACCCTAATGGATGGTGAGTTTTTCGTTCATCATGGTTCATATAATATATTTGACACATATGGGTCAGCAGAATTATGAATGTGTAGGGCACGACCAAGCCTAATTACCTCTCTAATGTTTGGGAAGTCATTCCTGGCCAATACCTCCACTACCATGACCCCATATGACAAAAATATAACCATCAATCCATCACCATATGATTCATATAACCATATAATCCATTCAATTGTTACTGCTCAATAATAATATCTTTAAATATTGTTTTAAAGGACTTTCAGAATTAGTATCAATTCATTTCTTTCTGTATTTTTATTTTATTCAGAAGAGACATTCACAATAAAAAGGGCAAATTTTAAATTAGGATACCGCAAAGTGCTAGATTTAAGAGCTTGTTAATAAGTGCTCTTATAAAAATATATTCTTGTAAAGCTATTAGGCATTTGGAAGAAAATCATTCTCCAGATGTTCCTTACATTTTAGTTTTAAGAGCTGTACCTTTCACACTATTAAAAAAAGAAGAAACACAACATTAACTATTTTATTGTAGAATGTGATTAACTCACTAATGTCTCATAAATGGTACTTCGATAATTCTAAATTGTGTTTTCTAATAATGTGACATAGAATTCATACAGGAACTCCCTCAAATCAGCTACAATTTTATTAAAAGACTGCATTTAACATTTTTCTAATATTACCCTACTGCATCCAATGTTTAGTTAACCTTTAAAAGTATAATATGCTTTATGACGAGACTTATTGTGATTTTACAGATTTCTGGCTCCGATAGCAAGTCGGCACAATCCTAATTAAAAAGAAAATAAAGCTTTTGAGAAGAAGCAAGTAACTATAGTGTTTATAAAATCCATGACATAATTAGCTATTTAATCAAAAAATATTAAGAAATGTTTAATGTAACATCCTACATTTCTCAATATTGTACTTGTAGCGCAGCTTGTCCAGGCTGATCCTTTTTCTGCCATTTTTAGTTAAATATCTCCTATCTACTGGTCACCAGAAAGAGAAAAATCTGTACAAAATCAAAGAAATGTGCAAATAAGTATCAAAGCACACCTGCAAATGAAAACCTCTAACTCATTCTTAAAAGATATTAGGGTTGTGTAAAAACTTGGTTTGTCTGAATTGTTTCATCCAATTTCTTTTAGGAATTCAGACAAACTGGATTTTTTTCATACCATGAACTGGTTTACAGTATCTATAAAATTTGGTCCATACAAATGAAATTGTAAAAACAAAAACATTGTGCAAAAAAGCAGTGCTAGCTTCCTATAGGCAAATGGTTTCTAGCACATGGGAGAGTAAAGTGGCAGGTTGACACTTGCTAGACAGCAGCCACTGTAAAAATGTAAAGAAAAAAGAAAAATTATGGAAACTACGATAACCGCTACCAACAATCTGGCTGATGGGTGTGCTATAAGAACCCACAGGCGCCTACATTGTGATCCCATTTTTCTCTCAATATAATGCGAGTGCCCATTTGAATACATCTACGTGTTACTGCAATCAAATAAGACTACACTGGGTTGTGCTTTTCTTTATTCTTTTTTTTGAGATTCTTCATTTTGACCAACCAACTGCATCCTGATACACTGGACAACAATCCGCAGGCGTTGACCAATTATTTCTTGCATTTTTGCTATTATATTTAAATGTTGGGTAGAGGAGAAACTTATCGGAAGCATGTGTGAAATGAAAAACATGTGTATTTGCTTCCACATTGCCAATACTTTCAAATTAATCTGAAGAACCTGATGGTGAACATATTACACAACTATTTGTCACCTGAATCACACATTCTCTAGATTGATATTATCTGTAGATAGAACCAAACATTTTAAAATAAAAGCACACTAACTTATGGGCTGATATTTCAGAATGGACATTTTTAATACAATAGCTGCCCTAGAAGTGAGCAGGTTAGAACACGGAGAACAATTTTAATAATATATAGTAAAATATCAAGTAATACATTTTCATGCCTTATCTTCTTATATATGTATATACAGTATAGATTTATCTTTAATGGTAAACATGTTGTTACAGTTATTTGTAAGATATGTATGCCTACAAATCTGCCATATGGTAGACATATACCAAACAATATGAGAAATCAGATCTAGTAGAAAAAAAAATAAAGCTATCTTCTGGATACACTGGAGTGAGCCTTATTGGTGAATTTTGAGACATGGTTAACTTACTCCCATGTGCGACAGATGACTCAAGATTGTGGATGCACCAAAGCTGGTAAACTGTATATGGATCTGGCTGACACATTCCTAGTGAAAAAAAGAATCTGGGAGTAAACTCATGAGTAGTGAACACCTTTATGCTTTGTTCCTGTGTGTCTTATCCAATTATAAGGGGTTATAAATGTCGCCGACATTTCGGTGCTCTGTCGTTCCCTACACTTAGGGTAATCAAATTTCCTGACCCTGCCGTGAATTCCCAAGTGCAGGGAATGACCCAAAAATCTGCCTCAAAATGGCCACAAACCCACCGAAACTGCGCAGAAAAAAACGCATCAGATATGATCCGAAGTATCGACTCACTCAAACCACCTGGAAAAAGCCGACGAGCCACTGAACACAGTGCAGACCAACTGTCGGGAAAAGTCGACAAGCAGACGAACGGGGTAAAAAAAAAAGATCGAAAGAGTCAAATCTGAAACGCTGTTTGCAAAGAACTACTGGATGAAAATGTCTGGAATTAACAAATAAGGTCCTATGAATGATAATAAAAACTAGGCTTGTGCACCGATTTTTTTTTCGGTTCGATTCGGTTCGATTTTTCGGATTTTTAAACTTTTCGACTTGGCTCGTTTCGACCGATTTCGGTTTCGATTCGGTTCGGCTCGTTTTTCGGGTACATTTTTTTTCGGAATATCGACCATTTTTCGTATTTTCGTGTCACTGTGCTCGGTTTTTGTGTCGACTTTCGTAATTTCGGAAATTTTCGTTTTTCGGAATTGTACATTTTTCGGAATATCGACCATTTTTCGTATTTTTCGTGTCACTTTGCTAGTTTTTTGTATCGACTTTTCGTTTTTTCGAAAAATTTTCGTTTTCAGAAAATTTTCGTTTTTCAGAAAATTTTGTTTTTTCGGAAAGTCTGTTCTCCTCGTTTGACACATTTCAAGTCCATTCGAAAAATCCGAAAATATTTCGTTTCGGCTCGGAAAACGTTTCGGATCTGACATTTTCGGATCTAAAAATTTTCGGAAATTCGGCCGCATCTGAAAACACGAATCGGGAAATTTCGTGAAAATTCCGAAATTCCGAAACCCGAAACGTACATCCCTAATAAAAACGTCCGTTACAGAAAAAAGAAAAATTGCTATAAAAAAACAGAAAAAGTTTGCCGAAAAAAATAAAAATAAATGCCTAAAAGATCCTAAAAAATAAAAAATTTTACTGCAGATTACAAGAATAAACGGTTTAATATATAATGAATAAAAAAAGGAATATTTTTAACATTGAAAGCCTATGGGATTCACCTGATTAAACTTGCCAAATAAAACCACTGAACATCAGGGCATTTCGGCAACTTTTCACTGCTGTTCAGTGTTTTGTGAATAGATTAACTATTGCTTCTCTATGGGGGATTTCACTGCCGTTGAACAGGCACTGTATTTGCAAGCAAATCGACAAAATGTGGAGAACTGCCTGCTTTCTGAATAGCCGAATGGCTACAAAATGTCACCGTACGGGGAAATTAACTGTTTGGTGCCATTTTGGGGCCAGATTGGCTCTCTATGAATAACCCTTTATGTGACTTATTTTTTATTTGTACTAGAGACGATTGCCCCAATTCTATGGTGTATTGAATATTAAGAGAGGGTCTCCAGAGAACATATTGGACACAGATTTGATTGATTTTTTTAAGATAAGCTATTTGTACTATATTTTTGCCACCATTTATATTTTGATATGTTTGGTTATTCTAGACATATGCTTTACATTTTTTCATAGGAGCAAAGAGTTAAGATAATGATTAGAAATAGTAAGCATCATGTGTGACTGAAGGTAATTAAATTAGTAAGAATGTCTAAAAGATCTGTAAAGGTAAAGGAATGGCTTGATAATAATTGATCATTGCATTAGACAGGTGTACCAGTGGTTAAATGCATAATAAATTATTTTAGCACAGGTAGGCCAAATGTGCCACCACTTCCTTTCATTCCATATTTCATTGTTGTTTTTATGTTCTTTTTAGTTGATCTGGGAAGTGTTTATTTTTTCCCTCATAGTACTATCCTACCTCTATCACCAGTTGGCATAATGTGCAAAAAGTGAATAAATGCAAAAGCAGAAGGTTCATTCATTCTTGCAATTTCAAGTGACATACGTAAATTGATGTGCGTACCCTGCAATGGTGTTGCAGTACATGTGAAGGAATAAAAGTTCTGAAGGGGTCTCCTTACACAAGATTATCTCGTTGACTTTCATTTATGACTTATGTCAGGTGGCGGCTGAGACAACAGCAGGGGAGGACAGCTGAGCATCGCAGGAATCAGAGCGGATAACTCAGAAGCCCTAGTCAGATTCTCATGGTTTTATAATTTGGCCGTTGCTGAAGCAGACAATTATAAAAAGTGGCACATTCCACTTCAAGCTCTATGCTGATAGACAAGTGTGAGCATAACCAATTCATTGAACAGGTGAATAAAAAAAGGGATTAAATGGTTCTTCAGTGAAAGAAAATACATTCTTAACGTTATGTGTGGCATGCCTGGGAAACTGTGTCTTTGTTTATGGTATAGTTTATGTAAGGGCCAGTCAGTCGCAGCATGTGCCTTTTCCAGTATAGCAGATTACTAAAAAATGTCTGTCATCCTAACTGGACCCCCTACACCTCTTGTCATCTCAAAATCTTTTGCTATTTTACTGTTTTTTCTTCTTCGGTTGACATTGGAAAGAGCCGTGGAAGACATATAAGGACAGTGTAAATGATAGTAAGATACTATTTCTTTATAATTTACATTAAATACAAAATACTAAGCTGCCATAGTCAACCCCTTCCCTTCTGAGCAATTTCACTCCTGTGTACTGACCTCATTTTGACCATTTTTTGCTCAAGATGCTTAAATTCTACTTGAAATCATATTTTATAGTAGAGCCCAGACATATTATATATCATTTTTTCACAGCAATCAATAGATTAAAAATATATGTGTGGTTTTCCACATTTTATCAACCAATTCTTTGTGGTTATATATTCTATGGAGTACTTTAAAAAAAAAAATCAGGACTGCTTAACATGTTACTGTATTTTTCTAAAAAAACAATTAAGCAAGATTGGGAAAAAAATGTACACTTGTATTTTGCCGCATTACGTTTCATGAATAAAATGTCTGTATATAAAACACTAAATGTGGAAATGACATTTGTTTTAAAAAGAAGTAAACACAATTCTAAAACCAAAGATGGTTTAATAGGCGA